>CAHIKZ030005526.1:72500-217500 GCA_903632075.3 Acanthosepion pharaonis | reverse complement strand
AGAGCTCACAGCTCAACTCTGTCTGCGTCTGTCCAACTGCAACTGTGTTACCCTCGTCCATTCGCTGCGACTCTGCTTATATGGACGTCGACCAAAACCGGGGTGGGCCTGTCGGGGTTTGAGGTTCCTTGATAATTCTAAATCCACAATAAGGATTTTCTTTGTTGTCGGACAGGAAAATTGATTACTTTCCATTTTTGGAAGTCCATTACTTTCTACTTTAAGGGAATCGTCCTCCCAATTTCTTCCTTTCTCATATTGGTATCTCACCCAATCCCCTCAGAGGGCGTCAACAGGTTAGCCCTATCTCTCACAGTGGCATCTCACACCAATCCCTTCAGGGGTCGTCAACAGGCCTCCCCTCCTTCTTCATAGTTTACCTTCGCCTACCGCTCACGCCACCCTTCAGCCAATTAACGCTCAGCAGGGTGGGTGTTTGCAATTATCGCTCAAAGGAAAAAAAAATTATCTTCCTTTTTTTTTCTTTTTTTCTGCTTTCTTTTTCTTCCCCGAGCAGACCTCTCACGACTCGTGGTGTGGTCCCTAATCTCTATCTTAACAGAATGTCACCTGGACTTTATCAATCGAGATTTTCGACAGCGTCAAGTGGGTGGTTAACTGGACGTATCCGCATTCTGTCGCTAATTAACTATCCTGGTATCAAACTTTTATCATGGCCAGCTCTGACATAAAACAGGTGTTTTTCCCAAAACAATGACATCTCCGGAAGAAAGTTAATGGTTTATTCTTTCCCTCTCTCTCTTGGGTGGCCTTCAGCTGAAGTTTTTCTCCGCCAATGCGAGACCTAATTAATATTATCTCCCAGCTTCTGTTTCGTAGGGGCCACTTGACCAATTTGAAACTCCCACCACCGCCATGAGCAGACGGCTATCCTCTATTCGCCGCCTCGTAACATAAATTAATTCCACAGATCCGATATCTTACGAATAATTATTTCAGCTTCTTCTCGCCTTAATTATTTCTCGCTTTTCATTTCCACGCGACCGCTAAATAGTGTCACAAACCTTTCCTTTTTGATCCTCCTTATACTTTACTTTGCTGTGTAGATATATGTGACATATAATTCTCCACGTGGGACATGTATATTTATAGTTTTATGTATGTCTTGGTTTTATAAAAGTCTCTCTGAGAACAAAGCGTGTTTGTCATTCTTTTTCCTTTCAGCCATTCCGTTCCGTCAAATCCGTGAGCTACGATGTTGTTATATCATGGATATAACAATATCCATAACGGGAGAAATGTAACTCGGGGAGAATAAATCTTTCTTCCAAGCACTCTCGTTGCAATCTCATTTGTAAGTGCGAAATATGTATGCGAGGATAATGTTAAAGCCCATAGAAGTTCAACTAATTATTATTATTATTATTATTATTATTATTATTATTATTGTTGTTGTTGTTGTTGTTAGCAGTAGTAGTAGCATTTTTTGCTGTTTTTGTTGAAGCGGCAGTATTATTTTTAGCGCTTAACTCGAGCAGCCATAAGGAATTGGTTAATACGTTAGTATTGCAGACCAACCATTAAAATTTATAGTTGGGTCCTCATTAAGTACTTCGCATTTGTAACCTTGTGTCAGATTAAGTAAGCTTCTATGTTAACTTTAACTTCAGATCTGATGCCCACTATATTAAAACGTGATCCTGCCCAATAATTTTTTTTATTCCAACTTGCTAAGGACATTTTGCAGACATTATAGATTTGACATGAATCTATATAGCAAGTAAATTCTAGACTTACGGTGAGTCACACTCTCTGGATAACTAAATACTATTTAATGTATATTGTATTTCATATGCATGGCTTGGCAATTAAAAGATAACTTTTCTTTATATATTTCTGGAATTGGGAGATTGTTACTATAGCGAATGTAGTGAAAAGATATATTGAGATAGGTATTATTTCAATGTGTATATATATATGGATAGGAAGTTAAATGAGCATTATGCAAAATACGTTTTGAAATGACTAATATTATACGTTTATTCATTCGAATCAATTGGTACTTTTAGTGTTTTTACATTCGGTTCACTGAAAATTTCGGCCTTCCTCATGAATCACATTCGGTAAACAATAATATTAATAAATACGAATATCGATCAAAACCCTTTATTTGATTCACACAGGATTATGCTCTCTTTTTTTTTACCTGTCATGTTCAGTGGTATACTTTGGAATAACTAGTAAGCGTCAATTCCTTCTTCCTGGTCATGGTTCAATCGATAAAATCACTTGAAAAATGAATCTGATTCCATGGAAGAAGTGAGTTTAATTAATATTGCGTCGGGAAGTGCAAAATCTACACCCACGCTGTGAAGAAGCAGGTTAGCATCAAAAGGGACAGTCCTGAAATTCCATGAGAAAAATACTGGATGTAAAAGATAAAGGGATGAGAAAGGCACATCTGTGTGGATTAAATAAAGAGTTTTATTCGGCATATCTGAGTTAGTCAATGTCGAAAGGTGAATCCATGGAAAGGAAAGTGTTTCGAATGAATAAATATATAATAGAGACATTTCATCTTAGGAATTCAAATTAAAAAGAATATGATTCTCTTTTAGATTTTTGTAACTAATTAGTTTGATGATGCCAATTAGTTTGTGAGAAGAAACAGGAAATTCGGTTTTCATAGTGATAGCTATTAGGACTGTGCCATAATTAATTAGGTGATGCAAGACTTAAAGCCGGAGAAAAGTAAGATAAATTGTTATTCAAAATAATAATTTCTCTATTACTAAGTGTGTGAAGATTAACATGATTAAATTTGTTTTAGGTCTTTGATTTTTATAAATTTGTCGTTAAAATCTCTACTAATTAAATACCTTTAAGATACGTAATCCAAAAACAATTCCACAACAGAAAAGAGATATAGTGTCACGCAGTGGATCAATGGTTAGTTATCTAGTTTTGGATGCAAGTATTCTATACTTATGGTCTTGTGACTTACTAAATCTAAGCTGAACGCTTCGGTGTGGTATGAATGTGAAGAAAACATACAAGTGAAACTCAACCAATGCGCCATGAGGATATTTTTGAAAAAGGGACCAAACTAATTACTATGAAAATCACATGCTTTTTCTTTATTTTTCTTTCATGTTTCTTTTATTTATTTTATTTCCTTTCATTTTTTGTTTATTTAAATTTTTATTATATTTGTTAGACAAGAAACCAAAAAATTGGAAATGTTTATTGTTGAAATGAGAGATTTTATCTGATGCAAGAAGTTAGAATTCCTTACGCAAATGGGCGAATATATTCGAACATTTGAAACAATGCATTTTTGGAAAAAAAACTACTTTAATCTATCAATAAAATTCATGAAATGTTAAGTGAATCAGTTTTTTACTTAATTATTTGATATACACCAAATGAGGTTTAGGTCTTGGATGCCCCATCGTGCCAAACATACATTTAGTAAATAAATATTAGTGGTTGGATTCGGAGATTATTTCCCTTATCTGCATGTGTTGTTGTGTGTAGAGAACATTTGCTTACAGCCTGTGAGGAGTTTTTTCTAAGGTATCTTGCCGGGCTCATTTGAAAATATCGGTTGCTGCCAGAAAGAGACATGCGTGCTAAAAACAAATGATCTTAATTCCTAATGGTTACTGTCATGCAATGCGCTCTTCAGTTGCACGCTACAAAGACTTTTAAACCACCTTTTGTTGATGTGAAACGTTCCCAGAGTTGGAGCTTTTAAAAAACTCAATGGAAAATCGATTTACCTTAGTTTTTTGCTTGAAGATTAAAAACAAGCACTTTTAGATTTCAAGCGATTTCTCACACACTAACTCGACAACATTTGCAAGCTATATAAAAAAAAGGTTCACTTAAAACTCAAAATTAGCAAACATCTGTGTAATCTGATGTTTTGCCAAAAGATGCCGTAAACGAGATTTTCCAAATAGCAAGACGCTTTCAGGCAAGTATGTATAATCGCTAAATCGTTTTTCTGATTCTTCCATTGTCAATCGTCTGTTTCTTTTCATTGCAGCTCACGCGCCTTCAACATTCTCGGCTTTGCAGAACGTCGAACATCATTAACGGATTCCCGCCTAAGTTTTCAAGCATAATTACTAAAATTTTATAAAGGTTTCGCTTAGTAAATCAACACCAAATGTTTTTCATTATTCGACTATTTAAAGCGCATTCAATGTACATGTTACAATCACACAATACACAAGTTCACTCAATGGCACCTCACTGGCAAAATATTAAACTCAGAGAGAAGTTTCTTTTCACATATGTAGAGTAAATTCTATTCTAGTTCACTAGTAAATTGCATCATAGCTACATATTTACTGAGTTATAAATACACTTGATTATATTCTTTAACATTAAAAACCGACATTCAGTCACTCACAAAATCAACCACTTCAGTAACCGAAATCATCAAAATTACAAACAAATTAAATATGAGTGCTTAGATACGCGGCTAGCATGAAAAGATCTTATATAAAAACTCAGAAATCATTTTCAAAACAGAATATTAATAACGCAGGATAATGTTGAAAGAATTGAAAAGGCAAACAAAGCTGGGCATGGTTACGCAGATGACATTTGAAACGAAAAACAGAATAACATTTCGTTGAACATCATAACTAATGCACGAGGAATAAATATTAAAGCAGAAAAAGACGAAACCCAGAAAAGCAATAAGTGCTTATTTTGTGGAGAAAACGATGTGGCAGCAATCGCCATAATTAAATGAAGCAAGCTAATATAGTAATATAATGAGTATAAAGCCAAACAAGAGTCGGTGCTGTTATATCCTGAGCATGTGCAAACGATTTGAGTTACTTCAAGTAAACGAATAGTCTCATCATAAATCAAAAGCAATTCTTTTTAAGATCCGCATTGATCACTGCATCCAAGCATAAAATCAGGTTTGTTCGTCATCAACTTGGAAAGGACAACCTGCCAAAGCGTAGATGGAGCAGTGCCAGAGGACCATTAATTTAAGACGAAAGAAAGCGAAAAACTAGAAAAAAACGAGGAAAGTATGAGTCGAAAAATTTAGGATCGTTCTTGTAATAGTTGGCCCACAGTACTGAAAAATAACTATAAACGTGGTTAGATTAATTTGCGGTAGACTTGAGAGTGTCCTGGCCATGGGTGTCATTCACTCTACAGCGTTAACAACCAGGTATCTAGTATAAGGTTGCAAAGAGATGTAGTAGTAATAATAATAATAATAATAATAATAATAATAATAATAATAGTATGAAATTCGAAAAAAGACTTGATTTCGAAGCTCTGCTGATTACTAATCTGATTAAATTTTTCAAGGCGATTCGCTATCCCCACTATTGTTTCTGATCATCATGCTGCCATTCACTCTGATTTTCAATGATACGAAATCTGGCTACTGGAATAAGAACAACCCATCAAACAACTGTTATTCATGGATGATTTTAAGTTATATGCTACTAATAGTGACAAATTGGACTACTTCGTAAACGCTGTAAAAGATAGCTCCCAGGATATCAGGCTGTCATTTAGACTCGATAAGTGTGTTATACTGGAAGAAAGGTGGATCGCACAAGAAAAGAGACCCCCCGATGGGGAATTTATGAAAGAGGTAGATAGCAGCGCTTATGAATAACTGGGAGATTAATAATTAATAATAATATTATAATTATTGATTATTATTATTATTAATTAATTATAATTATTATAATTAATTAATTATAATTATTATAATTAGGAATTAATAATAATATTATAATTATTAATTAATTAATAATTGATATTATAATTAGTAATTATTACTAATTATAATATCAACTATTAGCACTATCAACATAATCACAATCATCAATAACACACAAGTAGTCAGCGTTGAAAATTCAATACATTATCATCACCATATCCATAAACAGAACCCACTAAATTAATCTGGTGATGTAAGGCCCAGACAAATAGGAATGTATGTGCACGCCTACATGTGTATATATGTGTGTGAAGAAGTGTTAATTCGTTTGACGACGCAGACGGACAACCTGAAAAGAGCCAAGAACACCCAAACCTGCCCCCTGTTGAAAGAACTTCGCTACATACAGTCCCGACACCGAAATAAGATTACAATTGCGTATGTATGTATACTCGAACACATGGATATGTATCTGCGCCTAATCCTGAAATGTTTATACGGGTGTGTCTGCATGAAGTATAATACATACACCTGTATGCATGTATATCTGTGTGTGTAAGAGTGTCATCCCAAAACGGAAACAGAGGAGAATTCCACCCCACAAATATAATCAAACACAAACAAGCATAAATATATTCAATTTTCAATAAATAAATAAACCAGTTTGTCTGATGACCGCAAAAGCGTGAAACCCAGGGTCACAAACTCATATCCATACAAATGGATATATATATATATATATTAGAAAAGAATATACAAATACAAATGTTATCAATTTTTTTCTTGTCATTAAAGTCTTTTTTGCATCTTTAATCAGAACGGACTTAAATGTGAATCTCGCTGCTTGATTCATGCAGATAAAACTTGTCTTGCAAATTCTAATTTTAGTAATTTCTTTGACTTTTCGTATTTTTTGTCACACCATTTTAAGACTTTCGATTCTTCCGCCTTTATACTGGGGAATTTCGAAATAGAGTCGATTTCATCTAACATTCCGTATCATGGGTACTTTTAATGTCGATAACAATTCAGCCATTACAGCCTTTTTAATCTCTGATATATTTCTTCAAGCAGGATAAAGTTTGTCTCCGCAGAAAATAACACATATTTTTTTTTACTCTGTATAAATACAGTTACTTCTTCAGTACCACATTAGTTTCGCAAAGAAAAACGCAGATACCTTGTAAAGAAAGTGTTTTCCTATTTCCTCATCGAAAGCGGCAGATAGAGACTTCCGGTTTGGCGGATTGTATTGACGGAAGTGTTCTTTATCTACTAGCGTATTTCAGGACGAGAAGTTCGCGTGAACAGGTGCTAAAATGTGGGGTGGGTCGAAAATAAAACTTATGGCGTTGATGAGACACGCTTGATAAAATTGCTCTTTTGAGCCACTGCATTAAAAATTTAGGAGACATGATAAACTTTCATATTTTTCAGTGCAGCTGCTTTTGACATGAGGAGCGACTTGTTCAACCTGGTATTTTGTACTTTTGTTCCTTTTTGTTGTCTCTCTTCACGTGTTACAAATTAAGAGACACTTTATCCTTCATTGCAGATCTTGTTCGAACCACTCTTCCCTGTTTCCTCTAGTTAATTCTCGTTTCTCCAACCCATTTTCCGGGACACCTTTCGACACAACAGCTAAAACAGTTGAAATCAAACGCATTCAGACCGATGTTATAAAAAGAAGTTGTCAATTTAGAAAAACTGTTGCCAACAACATGAGGGATAAGAAAGGACGTTGATCTAAGAAAATTCTAAATATTGAGAATATGTTGTGTAAAAGTAAATGTTAGGGTTAGGACAAAATCAAAGAATGTGTTCTTTAGTCGATAAACAAAAATAAATGAGTAAATGCTTTAAATAAACTTTGAATATAAACAATGGGATTATTTTGTGGCAACGTTGTTGATAGTGGAATTTTCTGCAGGATTTTATAACAAGGAAGAATAAAATGTTTAATTATTCTATCAATTATTCGAACTACTACATTGTCATTTTTGTTTTGATAAATTATTGGCTAAAATATAAAAGAGATTTTATTTCAAGTATATGTGTACACCATGTTAGATTTTATTATATAAGTCAATGTATTAACAAAACTTAAGTAACTGTTATTGGCAAGATTTTCAAAATCTATTTAAACTTTTTAATTAATATAACATTTGAATTTCAACTTATAATGTGTTTTTACTGGAAACATTTACAATACTTTTGGTGGAATAAGATTACAGAGAACAACTCAGTCACATTATAAATAAATATATATAATTGAAGAGGTATTGATATTTGTTGTTTTAATTTTAGTTAAATTATGTTTGTAATGGATCGTCAGAATTATATGACTCAAAAGAAAAAGATATTGTAATGTTATTAGGTGATAGGAACACAACGTTGGGAATTGTGAAAACATTGAACAACGGTCAGAGAAAATATAAAAGAAAACATAAAATATTGATAAGATAAACAAAAACACGAAAAAAACTGACCTTAAGAATGTAAAAAAAACAGATCTGAGAAAAATTGAAAGAGTAATAAACATGAAAAATTGGCTGTCCAAGAAAAAATAATGTCACTCGTTACGGGAAAATAGACCGAAAGAAAAGTTGCAGAATATTAAGAATATTGGTTAAATGTATTAAATCAATTAAACTACAAGATAAAGATAATTGCAGAGAAAGTATCTGACCAAGACTTTTTCACTCGCAACCAAGAAAATATACTGACCGAGTGTATGTGTATCTGTGCAGGACACACTGAATGGGAAAGAGACAGACAGAAAACGAGAGAGACAATGCAAAAATGATTTATTATATTAAGTTACTTTGTCAGATTTGATTCTTTAGAAAGAGTTAAATATGATTAAAGGTGAACGGTCACACGATAGACGTTTGTCTTTCTTGACGTACATCAAGATCGGAAAAGTTGCAACAACAGATATATTCTTTATCACTCATGACAAATTTTTACAATTCATTATAAATTTGCATGTTCTCCAAATGAATATCAGCTGATAATTCAGTTTTCGATAAACATATAATAAAAGACAAAAAATTTATTTTATTAAAAAAATTATATAATTTTTATAAAACACATTTTTGGTGATTTATCAGTAATACTAAAGATCCATTTTCAAATGTTAAAAGTCCGTTTTCAAATTTTAAAAGATTTATTTGTATCATGCTATAAGTCTAAAGCCATTCTTTTAAGCGAAGCTTCTGTAAGTGACACTGCAAAAGAGAGACCTCTCTGCAGGCATAGTGGTCCTCAACAAATATTAATACACTCCCTATATGTACATCATTGTAAAATATGTGATACTTAAGAATGATAATATTTATTCTGAGTCTCCCGTGTTTCACTTAACTGATAACAGTTCAAACACACTTTTAATCCTTTTGTTTTTAGTTTATAATCCAAATACGAGCATGTGGACACTTTCTGTCTTGTTTTCAAAGTTGTAAATCCGCTCAAGCATGAAAATGGTCATTTTCGCTCCAGAGTTAAAGCTTTTTAACATTACCCCCAGCAGACAAAGTACTAGAGAAAATCCACTTTTGTTGACAATGTACATTATTTACCAATTCATAATTTATCTTTTTAATCAATACTCAACGATCTTGTACGAAGCATTCGTCAATTTCCGTGGGTCGAATGATATACATATATACTTCAGTAAATCTGTCGATGCCTCTGTTAGTAAACATGTGTCCCATCTGCGTAGTCACAGGAGAGGGAAGGGAGAGAGAAAATAAATACTAATAGAAGGAGACGGGATCAAGTTCTTCTCATCCGCTTTGAATGAATTGCAGTCAAGAGCATTTTCACTGAAGACAGGGAAGTAGTATAATAAATCTGACAGATTTTACATGCTGGAGGTTTACCCTTCAACGGAAATACCTGCGAAGCCAACGTTCATTGGTACCCAGCTAACCGAGTCAGTCTGCCAATGAACTTACTGATATATATTTGTGTTGTGCACATTTCATGAAAATTGTATGGTTATGTTGGAAAGTAACTCTAATAAATTTTGTTTGAAGCTCAGAAAATCTGCTACCGAGGCCCTGGAATGATTCTTCAGGCTTTTGGCAAAGTTTGAAGATGAAAAAATATTTGAGTGGCACTTACTTTTCTAGGCTCGATTCAAGAGTATGAAGATTCAGAGCGGCAAATTTGCCTCGAATACACTAAGAAATATGGTATAACTCTGAAACTCATCCATAACCGGCAGCAAACAATTTATCACCTTGCTCACATCATTGGAATTAGTTATGGAGTCATGTAGGATATCCTACTCTGGAGACTTTCAATATACCTATGCAAGTTAGTAATAATCTATCTCTCACTAGCCTGAGATGTTTTCAATGTCAATTATATAATGGCTGAATTTAAGGCAGTTCTTTACGCTGAATCCAAAACTCAAACTCATTTTTTCTAATCAGATCAATTTTTTAAGATACAAGTTCTTACTTGAAATATATATATATAATGCCGCTCTGAACAACTATGAATGCGACATTACTCAATATTTCTTCTGTTTACGGGGAATCTATGACGACGAGTTGTTGCACTTCGCCAGACTAGACGGGATTCTCCACGATATCTTATGACTTTTGGCACGTCTGAGTATTAAACTGATACAAATGTCGTAGTATTTGGGAGCTCTTTATCGCTGTGCAATCAACTATCTGTAGTATGAATTCAAAAAGCAAAAACATGTGTCCCACAAGAATTTACAAGACTATCATTAATCGACACTAAAAAACATAAAAGTAAACAATCAGTAGCAATGAAACAAGTAGTTATTTGGACGTGATTAAACAAAGAAAGCATATAAATCTCTTACCTTTAGACCTTCATATGAAATATCGAACAACACTCTTTACACAGTCAACAATTTTATGAAAAATTTCTTTAAAGAATTGAATGAATCTGGAATCATTCTTTTATGAGGTATACGCAATTTAGTTGATGGTATAACATTATAATACGTCAGGAAACTACTTTAATGCAAGAATAATGATGTTAAGAATTTTATATGAAAAGATATTGTCAAAAAATATACTGAAAACGATGCACGCTACATGAATGAAAGTTAAGTAGGCTTTTCTCGTTGCCAGTTTTTCTCTTTTAGAGACAAGATATGAACAATAATGGGACGGAAATCAGCAGGATTAAAACTTTTATTTTTATGCTTATTTCAGATAAAAAAAAGCAAAGAATTCTACGTTGGCTGCGATTTCACGTTGAACTCACTCGCCGAGTGGATATTCTGAGCCTTATATTCTTGCAAAATGAATTGATTGTGATGCAAACTATAGATTTTAATGATTGCTCATTTCCATTATTTTGCACGGATAAATAATGGAAAATGGACGGCCCAAATATAGTTTATGGCTCACTTAATGTTTTCCAGTCGTAGACAAATCAACTTCGAGTAAAATAGATTTTGTTCGACACTTGCAATATGACGAGGGAAATGCGATAGCCTCCTTTCGGTCATTCCCGTATATTCACCACGATTGGGAACTGCGTGAGAGATTGACATAAAGTTGGTCATGTGACACTAGCAATCAATTTTCTTGCCTTTTCGCACTAAATTCTCTTCTGATAATCCGAGGTCATAAAAAACAAATCTGGGATCAATTTATTAAAACTAGAGTTTATTTGCTCAGCTATACCCGAATATTTGCACAAAGTTAATGAAAAAAACCATTAATTGTAGCAATTGTAGCTTTTTTTTAACGGCCGAATGCGATAGGTGAAGTGTTGCTCATAATCTGGCGAAAGCCCCTGGCATCGTATAAAGGAATGTACCGTAGGTGACACCGTACTAGTTACGGTACTTTTGGAAGGAGAACGTTAATGTGAAAATCTTTTTGAAGGCTAAGTGAAAATCAGGTCATATTGCTATTAGTGTGATAATAAATGAATGGAACACTGAGATTAAAATAGTCTTTGCTAAGAATGCATTAAAAATTATTCAGGTTTCACCTATTCTTATGCTAATGCTAAAAAAGAAGGTTTTTAGCACTCACCTCTTAAACTGTCTTGGACATTAATTTTCTTGTTGATAAAATTTAAAAGTAGTAACAAAGAAAAATTACTAAGTAATTTGTAAAGAAAAACAGATATACTGTTTAAAATGGTTGGAGAGTGGAGGCAACAAATCAAAAGTATGTGTAATGAAAATACTTATCACAGAACTTTAGACAATCTATGAAGACCGGATAATTTATAGACCAAATGATTGTGTTAAAGACAACAAAAAATTTCAGGCAATGCATGAAGACTGAAGGATATATAGACCAAACGCTGTGTCAAAAATATCAAAGGTTAAGACAGTAATTTGGAAAACTACAAAATCATAAAATATGTCAGAAAACAAAACGACAGCATTTTTTGACTTTTGTTTTTTAGGTCGGAGTTGTGACAGCGAATACAATGATTATTACTCACTAATACCTATTTTCATAAGCGACAGGATTAGAATGTCGACATTTTTATGGAAACTAACGTTTCAGTCTTGACAAATATAAACAATTACATAAGATCTGTCTATATTTCCAAGATGGGGGAACGAAATAAAGGGTTCAGTTCGAAATTCCAATTACTTGAAGAAGGCCGGAATGTACAACGGCCTAAACCTTGTGAATATGACAATGAAGGTGAGGACAACAGTCCTAACAATGTAAATAATGTAGATACAAAAGAGTTTTGATCTTTTGTGATCATTCATCGTGAGTATTGGTCGAGTTCATAATGCTATATAACACTTTACTAAAATGAACAGAAAATCAGCAAATTTTACGATTAAATTATGACTTTAATAATAAGCGGAGAGTACATACACATTTTATTTTGTTCAATTTTAACATATATTTCACTAAATAGAAGAGTAAAAAGAGTATTTATTCATGGTTAAATTATATAAATATATAAAATACAAAAAGAAAAAAAGAAAGAACGCATACGTCAATTGAGATATATTTTTCTGACAACCTTCTACAACTTTATATATTTTTAACAAGTTTTAAACAATATAACAAAAAACTGAAACATCAGATTCTGCAGAAATAAGAGTCATATTATCATCAACAGTTGCCTGTGTGTTCCCAGTACCTCCTCGTGGCAACAAAACTGAGTCTTCAGCATCATTATCATTAGAAACAGTACCAATAGTCCCGGTTGTTCTGGACGGTGAAGATCATGACTCCCCATATTTTATTTTCTTTCTTATCTGTAAATTGTAATGATGTCTTAGGAAATACAGTGATTTCCCGTTGCAGTTTTGAATTCACGTTGTTCTTCTTGACTGGTTGCACGCAATGATAAAGAGCTCAGTTTACATTTGATATTTCACCTATAGCTGGAAGGAGAAGTGATTGATTCATACTCTTCCCAAGTTCATTAATACGAAATTTAATGCAACAGATTAGGCCAGAATTTTAACTTGACTTGTCAATTCGCTTTTCTCATAACCACTATGTTACTCGCACACCCAGTGATTGAACAGATACTAATTTAGATATCAAGTGCCAAAATTAAGTATTTAGAAACAAGAAAATTGAGTTCAAATCAAATAAAAGAGTCATGAAATGCCATGTAACATCACTTCCCCTATATAGCAGTGGATGATTTTCCATAGATAAAGAGGAAACTTGCGACAACGAACATGTGGTTCTACAGACAAATGCTGAGAATATTATGGGAATGATAGCAAGGAGACAAAATTTCATAGAGTTATATAGGATAGGAAAACCAAATCCAGTAATGATATTAAAAGTATTTGCCTACTTATAATAAATACACAAAGTAAAATCCAATTTGTATCTCTGTACCGATTTTCAATCTTTATGTTTTATTTAGTACGACAGAAAAACCGATCAACTAACAAATAAATAAATAAAAATTGTATAGCAAGTTTTTTAGATTTTATTTAGTTAAAATCTGTAAACAATATAGCTTATCAACTACTGAATATTTTTGGTGACTGATTTCGAAAAAGAATCAATTTTAGCCAGGAATGACAGAATGAATAAACCCAGATAGCAGAAAAAGCTAGAAAGTTACGTTTACACGAGATACCGAAAAACACATGAACCATAAGATAAAGGTGCATCATCCATTAAGGCACTGTAGTTTACGTAATTTCCTAGTGCTTAATATTATTTCACAAATGCACGAATGTGCTAAATATTGTTAGTAAAGAATATTCAAGCAGAAAAGAATTGAATCTAAAATAAACATGTAATTATAGTATCAGCCCGAGTGAGTCAACATTGAAGTATATCTATTTCAAAGCAACAAAAATCTTTCCAATTGCGTCGTTTTCATTATTGACTGCATCTGGATAATCCTCAAGATATTGACCGAAATACATTTCATAGATATTGTTCATAATAAAATACAAAGAAAGAAGAAAAAAAAACAAAACAAAGTAATTAAAAGAAATATGAAATAAAATTAATATGGTTAGTCGGGTTGGAGGCATACAAGTGATTAGAGACTTTTAGTCAATAGGCAATGTATTTCTTGCTTTAATTTTATAAATAATCTTTTAAAAGTCTCTAATGACTTGTGTGTCCTGTTATTTAAAGAACATATTTTTATTTCAACTTACTGTTTTCAAATTTCCATTTTAAATAATTTATTCCGTATAAGTTTTTTAGCGGCATATATCAATTGAAAAGGAGCAAATAAAATTTAGACCGACCAGTGGCAGATTTAACTCGTCGACTTGAGGGTTGAAGTGTGGAGTATAAATGGGATAGTACTAATCATAAATTTACAATAAATTAAACTAAAAAATCACAGATAGTAAGATACATTACGCATAGACATATAACAAACACACACTATATCGGTAGACACACACGTTTTACACATCTGAAAAAGTATTTTTAAATAAATGTTTATTTTTATAAAATTATAACAATTAATATTAAAATACCAAAATGTGTATTTTTAATTTCATGCACAGAGATTTAAAAAAAAATTATATATCTTAGTTAAAGTAAAGGAATCATTTTAGCATCTAAGTTATACCAATAGTATATTTTGTTAAAAGATTCTAATGAGCCCGACAAACATTGATGACTTAGAGTCACCACTGAGTTTTAAATGCTTATTTTCAAAGGAGTTGAAAAGATTTTGTCGTATAAAAATCATGTCATTTTTATATTTTCGTTTTTTTCTCAGATTTTGATAATGATTATTCCCTTTTTTTATCAAAAAATATTCATTTCACAGATGAATTCAGTATGTAAAAAGCAAATAAACGTGATATATAAGTCCTTTAAAATATAAATGCGACAAAAATTTTCTGTTAAAGTAACAATGAATGTAACACGCTTCAATTTTTAAAATCAAGATGAACTTGTAATGTTGATTTGTTTTTTATAGATTACCACTCCTTTGGGGATTACTTAAAGATTGTAGGAGACTTGCTTACAGTACGGGGTATTCGTAAGTGGTTCCCTCTCTAAGTACTGACTGGATTTTACGTTATTTAGCTCCGGTGCGCGAAGGAGAACCGGTGTTTTCAACGTGATTTGATCATAGGGCAGATTAACTTGTAAAAGAACAGAATAAAGTTTCTTTTTTTGGTGGTGGGGGGAGAAGTGGGGTCTTAGTCCCTATCAAAATTAATACTTATTAATCAGTTACAAGGGACTAGGTCTACAGACAGCAATATTGCATTTAATATTTATAACAGCACATATCCAAACGCTTATAAACTGTTATAGTTATTGAATAAGTTTAGGGTTTTGGCACAAAATTAAAAATATAGCACTGTGTTCACTTTAGTAGAAATGCTTTGCTAGAATAAATGCTAACAATTACCTTAAAGGGAGGTACCTTCTATAAGCTGTTATAATGATCAGATATAATGAATCGCCAATTGGGAAGAGGCAGCCGTGTACTGCTTCAGTTCTTTCACTGTCAGTCAGCCTAGTACAAAATTAAGGGTACTGGGGAGATGAGGAAGCAGAAGAGAGAGAAAAAAAAAAAGATTAATCTTTCACTCTGCCCGCAACTTCAGCTGCCAACATGGTGGTCACTATGCAAAGATATTACATTTATCTCCTGCTGCCTGTTCTTTCTAAAGCAACTGAAAAAAAAAGCCCCGACCGCTGCCTCCGCCATTACTGTCGCTGTCTCTAGACCTTTCAAAATAAAGATACAAAAAGAAAATATATAAATAAATAAATGAAAGATGATAAATGATCTAGTTACCTTAGCAACGTAACGTAACCTCCCCCTCTTCCCTTCCTGTCGTTTCTTCATTCAATGTTTCGTTTTCTACTTTTTGTAAAAAGATTTCTTATCCGAATTTTCCGACCAGAATTTGTATTTTTTCTTTTATGTCTACTGTTTTTCTAAGCGCCCATCTCTCTCTTTCTTTTCCCTGTGTGCAGTTGATGAGAAGATGTGTGCGTGTATTTATTCACATATAAATGCAACTCAGCTTTTCCGTAGATAGGGAAAGTAAATGCATGACTGACGATGACTACGCAGAGAGGAAGATGAGTTTAATCGTTTGTGTTTGGGTCCTTTGCTTTGAAAAAATGAAAAACATTGCTTGGTAATGATAGGCGCGCATATAAATCAAACGATCAATCACTCTCTCTCTCTCTCTTTTTCACTGTCTCTCTTTTTCTCTCTCATTCTCTTTCTCTCCCAATCTATATATCTATCTATCTATCTATCTCAATTATCACTCATGCAAGATTGGTAAAAGTAATATTTAAGAACTTTGTAATATTTTCGTCATAATAGTTGTGTAATATTTGCTGAAATAAAATCATTTCGATATTAGATCTTCATTTTAATTTGGTTAAAACTGAAACGGATTGAATGAAAAGAAGCACCTTTTTCCTAAATCATCCCTGGTGTAGTCATTTCAATCGAAAACTGGTGCTTCATACTTGTGGCTTTATTTCAAAATTTAACTGAGAAATTAAATATCTTATTAATATTAATTAATAAATTTTAGAATCTATTGTTGCCATTCATATTATTATATTCACTAAGTTAAACTTAGTGAATATAATTTATATATATATATATATATATATATATATATATATATATATATATATATATATATATATATATATATATATATATATATATATATATATATATATTGTTATATTCACTAAAGTAAAACTTAGTGAATATAATAATATGAATGGCAACAATAGATTCTAAAATTTATTAATTAATATTAATAAGATATTTATTTTCTCAGCTAAATTTCGGCTATACATTTCTGCATGATTACCACACTCGTAAAAATATACAACAAAGGAGGTGAACCACTTTTCAAACACACCTCGCCATTGCTGAAACACATTGCCCACCGCCCAACTCTGCCCTCATTCACAGTTTAGACAGAAGAGTTAGTGTTGGGGTTAACGTTGAGAAACTTACTATGAATGTAAAACTAGTCTTTTTTACCGCATGGGGAAATTTAGTAACATGCCTGTCTTTTGTGCACAGTTTCATCATTTTTTATGCTGACCGCTTCGGTTCTTCATCTGATCTGATCTGATGATCGAATTTTCGTCCTTACTTAAGTGCTAAATTAAGTTGTGGCGGAACCTTGGTATGAAAAAGACAAAAAATGCTTCAGCTGTTGAAAATACAAATATCATAACAAATACCGAAAACGGTTGCTAGGTTAATTTCCAGTTGATACAACAAAATTAACCCTTCCCGTTTAACTCTCTGTCGTGACTGTATCTCTTGCTTCTAAAACTTGGAGTGGGTTAAAAAAAACTCACACAAGATAGTCGTTGGGAATTCTCGGCTTCAGGTCACGTGGGTTTCAGCAGCTCTTTCGTCCGCTGCTGACTCGTCTCAGCTCTAGTTCCAACTACTGGCCTCAACTAAGCGCTCTGTTTATATGTATTTCGCCCGAATCTTACTGCACCTCAAAAATCATGAATTATTCATCAATTAATTATTTACTCCAACCTCGGAGATATGATACCAACGCTCAAACAAAGCTGTCAGCTATTTCAAAACAAAAATACCTTTGAAAATAAACGTTTTTTTAACGTTCCTTTCGACAATCGGCCGTTTACCAAAACAATTTTTTTTTTAGTTAAGACACTTTTGTGTTTAAAATTTATCTCTAAAGAAACTCATTTTGTTTTTCGACTTCCAAAATGACTGATTTAAAATAACATTGTTTACATTTTGGCTTTACTCAAATTCCCTTCCCGGCCGAAAATGACCTTCAAATAAAAACGGTCAACTATTCAAAACAATTTTTACCGATAGCAACTTTTTTGAATTTTTGAAATTTATTTCAAACGGTAACGAATTGCCTTGTTTGACGACTTTTCACGTTCCAGATATTTCTCTTCACATTCCATAGTGCTCACATGGCAAATCTTTTTCGGCTTACAATTTACATTTCTCAAATGTCAGATTGCTTATATCACGTTCCTGAATATCAGAATCATTTTTTCCTCGCTTCATATTTCATTTCATGTTTTCATTTTTAACGTTTTTAACCATTCCAATTCTATAGAGGGGGTTCACATAAACCCTTTTTAATCCTAATTTCATACTACTAGTGTCACAACAGTGTCACAGATCCCAACACCTACTGCCATACCATCAATATCCATCACTGACGTTGTAGGCCAATATATAAAATAGGAGGCATTACTTTCGGAGTAACCCTTCTTAAAAAGAATGCGCCAGGTATTTAACGACAAATAATTAGCAGACCATAAATGGAAGACAATCTAATGTTATTTTAAATTTTAATTATTTTAAATATTCTCATTTCTTTTTCAGAAGTATCAATGTTATTAATCTTGCAGCCTCTAATCTGATATCAGAAAATATATGCCGTACTCGTAGCATGAGACAAATAGATTAACTCAAAGATAGTGAAGTTCTTGAAAGTGTGCAAGTGAACAAAAGCAAATGAGGAAGGATTTGCACTGAACTCAGAGTAGTAACTAAAGTAGATATTGTCTGTGATGCTGAAGGGAGAAATGAGCAGCACTACACACAGAGCCTCAGGGTCAATATCAACTACGGATGTTACACAATGGATCGAGGTGGTAGCCGTGCGTAATGCAGAAGGATTCATTACTTATTCGCTGACAGAACCCAGGAGAGAGGAGTTGAGAATTTGTATAATTATCTCATCCATAATATGTAATCTAGATTCCAGACCGATACATGTGTGGAATCATCGAAACCAACCAGTTGTTCTACAATATGAAGGAGGCTAACATTGTGGGTGATATATATATATATATATATATATATATATATATATATATATATATATATATATATATATATATATATATGGCGGGTGTTCCCTTGATTACGTGAATAACCATAACTCTGAACCATAACTCATAACTACGCATCTGCTGCCGATGCTGCCAGCTCTGAAAAACTCTTAAAACCAAGAAGCGTTTTCAAATCTCTGTTCTAGTGCTGACAAATTTATTTTTGATGTTATCAAATCAAATTTATCTTTGATATATTTATTTCGTATTTTCATGATTGATATTATGCAGCTTCCCATACCTGCTGAAAACAGACTTTTTCTTACTTTACTTATAACACAAGGTACAAATTAAGTTCTCTTGTGAACGGTTGCATTTATATTCAATTTGATTTCACTGGACGTGGCTCCAAATGTGACTTTCATCCGACCTGTGATAACAAGTCCACATTCTCTCAGTAAGGAGCCATAATTGAGTTACTATAATCTCCTGTTTTACATTGGCTCAGCTGGTACATTTACAGTTTGTTCATTTACAGCCCATCATTCCCTCCACCCACCATAGAAAACTATTCAAGAATTACAAAATATATTTCAGCTCCTTCCTTGGAAGTTTCAGTCTCAATTGAGTTTTTTTTTTATTTTGAAACATGTGATAATGGGGTCAAAATAATTTAAAAAATGTGGCAAGCATTCTCAAATTTACAACATGCGAAAAGAATCACCATCCTGGAAAATTTAAATTCACAAAATCTATGGAAATATTATCAATTATGAACTTATTTTTAATTAGGACACCATTCGTATTTATGTTAATACACAATATTCTATTTAATATAATAAATAAAACATTTCAAACAAAGCATGTTGTTCAGTGTCTCATTCACCAGTTTTTTGATATAATGCGAAATAAAGGTGAATTATTTTATATCAAAGGTGATTTTGTCAGATGTTTTGTGTGTGTGGAAAAATGTCCAAAGATTGGTCGTAAATTGAAAAATTTTCTTAACATTTTATTCTAAGACGATGGAAGTGCTAAAATAGAAATAAATATGTTTATATTTGCATTTTTCTGCTGATTATATTAGATACAAAAGAAAAGTCATTACGTGTGTGGGCTGAAAATTTCATAGGCTGGCTATGAAAGAGTGTTACTAGAACTGTAAAATCTTGCATGCATTAATTTCAAATTTTCTTATTAATAACTGCATTATTTCTTTCCAGATAAACTGACATCTGACTCTTTAAAGGAGGGTTCTGCTCGGTGGATGCCATGTCTTCTGACACCCGATAATGAGCTCACCAGTCTGATCATATCACAGGAAAATCTTACATTGTTTGAGGCAGATTCAGCTTGTTTCCTTGAACGTTTCCTAACACAGGATAGCTTTTAGCTTCATCACTTTGAGCCAATTCATGCAGTGGAAACACCCATCCTCACCTGCACAAGTTAGAAGGTCAAGTTATCATTTCATCTACAAGGAAGGTGATGTACTAACTTTTTTTGTGATGCAAAAGACATTGTGTTTATTGAGTACCTTCAAAAGGCTCACATCATCAATGAGGAAAACTATGCCAACTTGCTGAGGCAGTTGTGAAAGCTATCATGACGAAACACCCAGGAAAACTAACGAAAGTGGTCTTGTTTAATCATGACAATTTCTTGGTTTCCAATGGCTGCCATGCGTGACTGTTGATCAGCTCCTATATTCTCCTGATTTGTTTATCATCTGTTTCCCAACATGAAAAACACTTACCTTGGAACCAGTATCGCAGCGATGATGACGCCATATCTACTGCTGTTGACCTTTTTGACCAGCCAGTTATCAGTTTACCTGAAAAGAAACAATTCAGTTATTAGAGATGTCATTAATGCCTGGAAGATTTCAAAGCTCTAGTATCACTCATATTTAGAGTATGGACTTTTCAGCCCACCCTCGTAAAAATAACTTAAATAAGCATTTTATTGATATCCTATCGAAAAGAAAATCGAAAAGCAAAGTAAATTTGTTGAGTTTTAATAAAATCCAAAATGAGAGATATACAGTTACATATATTAAACTGATTTTAGGCGAATATAGAACTAAGTTAAAGAAATCGTAAATGTTTGTTTAGTGGTAATTCAGTAAAAGAAAATTGATACATTTGATTAATGCGAATTTGGCATATTTAAAGAAAGCGATTTCATGACTCATAACAAAAGAAACAAAAACTGAAGGTTACTAATTTTACTTTTTTAAATGCCATTTTACAAATAACGTGAAAGCACGGGATAAGCCTCATATTAGGTTCGAACTTGTATATCACTTTTAAGATGTGAAATGTGTCTATGTACGAAAATTTCACTATTGTTTGTATAACTTTTGGCGTTGACATTCAGTCATCTAAACTTACCTTATATATTCCTCTGATCGTTTGACATCATATTATTGATTTCCCATGCTCTGTTAGTTTTAATGGAAATTTTTATTATCTTCCATTTACAAAATGGTAAAGAACGCCTTGTTAACCATTTATTTTTATTAGTATTTCTTTCATCTTTAAATTTAGTTGTCTTTTATCGCAAACTATCATAAAAGATGAAAATAATGTTACTACAAATACTGAAAGTGTTATATTTTTTCAAGCTGATGTTTTATCACTTAAATTAAAACCCACTTTATTCAAGAAAGCCGTGTTAGTAAATTCTATACAATACATTCTTATTTTGTCACTAATCCTTTTCTTCGTTTCATAAAGTCAGAAATGGTTATGTAGGTTTCACATTTATGCGAAACCTTTAATATAAAGGAAAGGAAACATTTTTACTGAATAGAAAAAACAAACGTTACTGTAAATATATTGTATTAATGAAATAAAAATATTTAATTGTGAAATTTTCCAATCATCTTTCTAGGAGTTCCTCGCTTTTCATTTTTTTAAATTTGTCTGGCACAAAGTTATAATAAATTGTACTGAGTAAGGAATTAATTTCCTAGATTAGCATTGATTGACGGGAATAATTCACCCCGAGTTAGTGTAGCCATTTTAGGCGAGTGACCTGTGCCTAAAACTTTATAATACAGTAATTCTATGTAAAATATGCAAATATCTCGTATCCGTTGTAGTTGATTGCTAAAAACGTGACAAATTCGTTTCTTTCTGAAAGGGTCCCAGTCAGTGATTGTAAATTAGGTGTTTATGAAATTACAATTATACAATAATAGTGCCTTGCTAATAATCCTGAGTCAGCTAATTAGTCTCGCAGGAACGAGTTTGATCCTCGCTGAGTGCTTTACAGTTCCGAGTTCGATCTTAGTCAAAATCCAAAGCAGCGAACGCTGATTTTGAAGACCCTCTGCAATTGTAAGACTCATACAATCTAATCCTCCTATCATCATTCCGTTCTACGTTAAGCTTATTAAATATCACAATATACCAAGTTAAAAAAAGAAAGTTTTAATCTCGTTTTCAGATGAATGGATTTCAGTTTGCTTCCAGAGATAAAAAATGTTACGCTAAACTGAAGTATTTCTTACTGAATACTGATCAGAACATCTGTTGAAAGCTTCTGTTTTGGATTGGCATTTCAACGTGATAAGAAAACACGACGTTTGTTTTGAAATTATTACGATAATCAGAATGAGTAGCTGTTTGTTCTGATCAGAAATGACTATTTGTTTACACGCCTCTCTTTGAATATCGGGTGAATTGGTCGTAACCCATCATTTCTACTTCCCTCCTTAATCAGCATCAAGTAATCAAAATAAATATTCCATTAATTCATGGCGGAAGACAATATTTTTTTAAAAGAAACTAAACAAGAAAGAAAAGCGAAAAAAATCGCTCATTCCAAAATGAGAATTGTTTCACCTAGGATTAAATTATATCTTTTCTCACAACAAATATAATTTCCCGAGATGATGAGATAATGCATTATTTCGCGATATATTTTGACTAGTATCCTCAATTCTGGTGATTTGATTATAACATTTTGGCCGGTATGCATTCTGGCATTTTTCAGATGCATGTCACATCTGGTAATCTTCAAGAGGGTCTCAAGGGAATCACTTATCATGTTCCCAATCTTTTGCTTTATTTTGCCAACTTTAACCATCTCAAAGCGAACAATAAACGAGATATTTTTTTAATTACCTTCTTGCCACTCAGGTTTTCGAACTATCTAATCACAGGTGGTAAGAATTGGAAGTTAAATTTTAACAGAGAGCAAATTGAAGGACTACTTATCTAAAGTCAATCTTTTCCTTTAAAAAAAACGAGAAAGTATGATTTTTGTTCTTTGATTTAGAACTAATATTTACTATGTTCTATTTTAATTTTTAAAATCGTTTGGACTCGTGTCTTTAATTTTGTGATTCTGTTTCAACTTAAGTTGAGATGTTAATGTTTTAAAATATATGTCAAGGTTATTTTAACTGTCTTCTTGAATCAGGCACTCCCATTTCTCCTACCATGATATTGGGAGTTTGTTTAAATTTATATCTAGATTCTCATCGGCAGCTTCCTTTTTATTCTTCTCTCTTTCTTTTTTCTTTTTCTTTTTCCTCTTTCTCTCTTATTCTTTTATTCTTTAAATGTTTAGATTTTAAGCTCCTATCTTATTTCTTCAAACCTCTGAGTTGACAAGGCTTATAAGTATGACTTGTGGGCCTAAATAGCTATTCGAATGAGGTAATTTTGGATTTCTAGTCTATGTAATTTATATGGTCTGTTATAATAAATACATTAAACTCTTTTTGTGGATCAGTTTTAATATTTTATATTAATAGGATTCACTTGGATTATATACTAAATGATTATTACCTTTCTCTCTCTCTCTCTCTCTCTCTCTCTCTCTATATATATATATATATATATATATATATATATATATATATATATATATATATATATATATATATATATATATAATTTTAATTACTACACATGTATTTGAATGTACATATAAAAAATTTAAACAGCGAAATAGAGACTACAGAAAGTAAAGAAAATGTAATTCTAGGCAAGCAAGCATCTTTCTCTTTATCCTGATAAATGATATTTCAGCTAACATCAACATCAATAATCAATACTTCAAAGCAAAAATCAATTACTCCTATAGAGTAATAAAATTAAAAATATTCTCATATTAAAATACATTAATGTATATGTATGTATATATACATTTGATATATCAGCCAAATTATTTTGTTGACTACACGTTTCGCCTGCGTTAGATAGGCTTCCTCGAATCAGAACGAAATCTTCCCATCTCTCTCGCTCTCTCCCTGTTTTGATATTAAATAGTTGATATATTTCTGCTAAACTGGCATTTCCTTGTTGGAAAGAAAGAATAAAATTGTGTGACTTTTGTTCTAAAGCCGTTATTTTAGTTTATTTCGTAGATTTTCGCTTTGCCGATAGTTGCTTCAATCTTGAAGGTCATATGTGGTCATGACCACCAGATGATTGAATGTTTGGTGGAGTTTATATTTCTCTTGAGGTGGTATCAGGTAGCGCATAAACAATTTGTTTTCGTGTCTGCATTTAAAAATGTGCTCAGATCTTTTGTTTAATATTTTATCCTGTTCTGGAAAGGTTAATTATAGCTTTTTACTTATCTGTGTGACATTATTTTGAAGTGTTATAAGCTGGTGCTTTTTGAGTTGTCACATGTGCATTGATAGAGTGGTGTTGTTTGCATATTTTCTGTTGTTAAATGATAGAATAATATAGAAACTTACTTAAGGTCGAAAGTATAAACAGTAGATATAGCTACAGAAGACGAATACAACTTTTAGTCTTAACTAAAGCAAACCTACAACTGTAATTCGGAAGAGTAATAAGTTTGTTATTTTAAACAAGATCGACCACAATGTAAAACTAGACACTTTTTATTTTTAGAAAACAAGGCTAAATTTCAAACAAAATATACAAAAGCACCAACTAATCTCCTAAAGCTAAATAAACTTTTCCTTTTCCAGTGTTGCCAAGTACTGAGAAACTGTTCTACGCATAACGTCACTTATATGATACACGTATATTTGAATTTGAAATGTCGCGTACCAAAAAATGCGAAGATGTAGCCGACAAACTCTTTTATGGCATACTAAGTTCTTAATAATCACTTATACGGTCGAACAAATATCATAACCATTTATGTTGTACAACTAATTATTCGATAATTAGAAAAGAATGAGTGAAAAGTTAAACTATATTCATTAAACGATGAATTTTTGAATATATATATATATATATATATATATATATATATATATATATATATATGCGTGCCAAATTATTATCGAGATAACTATTTTTCTAATATTTCAAAAAACGTCCAATCAATTAACACAAAGTTTTCACACAATGTTGGCAACACCGACCTGCGCAATCACTGAAATTTTCGTACTGATCTGCGCAATGTAAACAAACTGGCGCCATATTTGTTATCAGTGTGGTGATTTGAGCGTGCCAAATTATTAAAAAGTGTAAGAATTTAGTGAAAAGATGGGCCGTAAAAACAGTTTAAGTGATGCTGAAAAGAAAACTATCACTTCAGAACTCTCAAAAGGTAAATCTACCCTAGAAACTTCTAAAATGATAGGGAGGTGTCATCAAACAGTGAAAAAGTTCACCGCCGACCCTACACAAGTACGTAAAAGGGCAGATAAAGGCAAGCCGAGGGTTATTTCACGTCGTCTCATGTCACGGCTTAAACGAGAGGCCACGAAGAACCCTGGACTTACCAGTCAAGAGCTTTTCAGTCGCATTGGGGATCCTACTGTGTCTAAAATACTCGGTGTTGGTATCTGAGGGAAATAGCAACAACAGTCAAACCTGTATCGAAGCCTCCGTGGACGAGAAATCACATTCAAAATCGATTGAAATGGGCCGAGGACAATATGAAGATTGACTTCTCTAAAGTTTTGTTCACAGACGAAACTCGAGCAACACTTGATGGGCCAGATAGATGGTGCAAAGACTGGGTAATGAACGGACAGAATCGCCATCAGCGTTTGAGACGCCAACAAGGCGGTGGAGGCATAATGATCTGGGGTGGTATTATTGGAAAGACATTAGTGGGCACATGAAGAGTACCAGATGGCGTCAAAATGACTACTGATGCATACATATCGTTTATGAAGGAGCATCTTGAACCGTGGTTGAAAAGGCAAAGATTTGCCTTCAGAATGGTCATTGTTTTTATGCAAGATAATGCTCCTTCACATGCTGCTCACAAGACTACTGAATATTTGAAACAGTTAGGCTTCGATGGACCTCGAAAAAAGAAGTGGCCAGCAAATTCTCCGGATTTGAACCCAATCGAAAACCTTTGGAGCATCATGAAGCGAAGACTGTACGCCAAAGGACGACAATTCAGGACCAACGTTGAGTTGTGGGAAGCAATTCTTGACATATCTCGCGGCATTAAAGCAGATGACATCCTACAATAAACAAATTCTATGGATCATCGACTTCTTCAAGTAATTTTAAAACAGGGAAAGCACATTCCCTATTAATTTGTTTAAAACTGCTTTTGTTTGTATCTGTTATTATTTGTTTGATTATCTTATTTATTGGCTTCTTTTGGTCATAAACATTCACGTGCAACATTAATAAACGTTTTGTTTGCTCAATTCTGGGGATTGTACTAAACGTTTCTAATAATTTGGCACGCTCAAATCACCGCGCTGATAACAAATATGGCGCCAGTTTGTTTACATTGGGCAGATCAGTACGAAAATTTCAGTGATTGCGCGGGTTAGTGTTGCCAACATTGGTGTGAATTGATTTGACGGTTTTTGAAATATTAGAAAAAAAGTTATCTTAATAATAATTTGAAACGCAGTGTATATATATTGGAATAGTTGCAAAATCCACTCCTATATTTCAAAAACCTATTATATTAAGAACTTTAACTAAAACTTCGTTATTGCAAGTTATATCAATTGTAAATACGTTTATTTTATTGTAAATACGTTTATTTTAATACGTCCAAAAGAGTTGCAATAGATTCCGAAATCTTCTGGAGGCCGTGGTTGGAGCCAATGTCAATTTTATTTAATAAATTTATTCATTAGTATTTCAAGATATTTTTGCGTAATTTTGATAAATATATCTGTTAATGAGATGTCATTTTTATTTTCATGTTTGCATAATTTGGACGACAATTATATATATATATATATATATATATATATATATATATATATATATATATATATATATATATATATATATATATAACATATCCGACAACAGACAAAGAATAATAGGTGCAACATGGTAACATGTCCTATAGAAATAACATATCAATATGAACATTGATAGCTAATCAAACCAACTAAGATGAGGATAATAGTTAAAATATTTCATGGAATAATAGCAGTGCCACAAAACTTAAAAATATATTAGAAAGATCAAGGTATACAATAACTGAAACCTGGTGGCCGAAAAAAGGAGTGCGTGTGTGTGTGTATTTCTGAAGAGAGAGAGAGAGATAATAATCGTGATCATGTTCGGCAACTTTAGATCAATCAAGCAAAGAAGTTGACATCCCCGTTTTTGTTTGATGCTGTTGGCACACTATTGCCCGTCTCAGATTAACAAGGCATGGCTTCTTCGTGGTCAGTCAGCTCTGTCCACTTTGGATCTCGATATTATTGCTACAATCAACTGGTCGGCACGACAACCAAGTGTATGCTAATCGAAAAAGCACCAGTTTATGCCACCTGGCCTGTCTCAGCGGCGCCGATCTACTGTATAGTCCGAAAGGTGAGCAAAAAAAGCAAGTAGTAGCGACGAAAATCGAAAAAAAAAACAGAGAACATCACTCAAGCAGAAAAAAATTCTAATCAATAGCGCATTTTCTTCGATTTTATACCTGGCCAGATCATTGTAGGCACGCAACGCTGATATCGGAGGAACCAAAGAAAGGAAACAAACTGATAAAAATTGTTTATATATATATATATATATATATATATATATATATATACTGACGTGCCAAAAGTCGTGGGTTATCAGTATGTAAAATTAATAGTAGGTGCCACCACCGTACCTTCATGTCATGGAAATCCCAGAATATCGGTTGTACTCTAACATTTGATGAGTCAATGAAAACATCGACGAGAGTACTCTTAGCAGGGTGGCTTGAATGATTGGTGTTTAAATAGGGATTAATAGTAGATACCAAAAGGAAAGGTAATTCCATTTCTGAAATAGTGGCATCCCTCATTCTACAGTGTAACCAGTGTAACGTAAATACCTGGTAAAAATATAAACCGCTCGTAGACAGCGCTGTCATCAATCATTGATCAATAATGATCGTGTCCAGAGGCGTCTAGCTAGAATTGTCTGTGGTAAAAGACATGCATTGTCTACTTACATTACCACATTTCCCGTGAATGGTGTGGCCACTACGTTGGCCCGAGATGAATCCAATCGTAAATTTATGGAACACAGTAATGTGATCTAGTCGCATGCAAAACATGCTACAAATCATACAGAAAACACATCAGAAAGATGACCTGTACTTCCACAATCACAAGTAACTGTATAAGACTAACAAGTAAATGTTAATTGCCTACAAAATCATAAAGTAGTATTCCAAGTAATTTTAAGATCGAAACGAAACTTAATATATATATATATATATATATATATATATATATATATATATATATATATAACAGCTTTCTGAAAAGACAGATTTGAGACAAGTTAAACACTTGCTGCTATGTGTAAGTATAATTCTGATCTAGCGAAAACTCATCCAAAATGGAATTGTTTAGCCGTTTCTTTCTCCCGTTTTTTTAATAAAATTTTATTGAAAGCAATTCTCCCAAACCCACTATTAGTAGGGTGGGGGGAGGATTGGCCGTTGATCCCCACCAACACTGCGTTTCGTTGAAAATCGATGCTTGGAGTTAAGGTAAGCCGTACATTCACTCGTTATCATGAGAATGAAAGCAAACAAACACTTGCTGCCATGTGTGAGTATAATTTTGCTCTACTGAAAACTCATCCAAAAGGCTCTGTCTTTCCCTCTCTCTCTCTTTTTTCCAATCTATCCAGGCTGTAATTATTTTTTTCTCTACTCGTCAGTCTGTTTGACTATTGTAACACATTTATTTTTGTCCTAATCATTCTAACTTAACTTATAATCCTATTTGTTGGTTTAGTTGAAATCCCTGTTCGAAAAAAAAAAATTGAATGTCTTTGGCTACAAGCGAAAGTGTCTCGTCAGTATTCTCATGATCTAGTTGGCTGAATTTCTTGCTAGATAAAATGTCCGAACATGGAATTGTTTAGCCGTTTCTTTCTCCCGTTTTTTTTTTAAATTTTATTGAAAGCAAGTCTTCCAAGCCCACTGGGGATTGGCCGTTGAGAGAATGAAAGCGAACAAACACTTGCTGCCATATGCGATGTGGCGTTTATGACATATCAACAAAGCCGGATAACCTTAGTTTCTTCAATTTCTTTTTTTTAGAATAGGACAATGGTACTTATACTAAGTTAAAACTTAGTGTTGTGAAAGGGTAAAATACAAGTGTCAGCCTGGACACTTTGCCAACTACCTCCCCCTCTTATCTTTCTCATTGTTTTTGTCGTTCTTGTATGTGTTATATGTAATATGAGTAGGTAGGCTCTCCTACCGCCCGGTCAACACTCCTCCCTCTTCTCTTGGACATGAGTAAAGGCTCACACCTTGTTTCTTGTTTAGGAAGGGGTTCCCGATACTTTCTCTCTCTCTCTCTGGCCTCTGTATTAGTGCTGATGTGTTTCTCCCATGATGTGTGCAGTCTGTGGCGTTACCTCTTCATCTTGAGGGTACACGGTTGACAGTTCAATGGCTGCTGTTTACAACTGGTAGTTAGGGGCCCTAACTCTTACGTAGCGTCTTGACCGTCCGCTGTGAACAACAGTTGTATAATACCGGGGTGTTTGTAGTGCCATGTCGCGCATGGAAAGGTGTCCCTGCAGTCACCTCCGGTGGGCAATCCTGAGGCCACATTATGATGCAGGTTGTGCCAACTCATCTCTGTCCACGTCACGGTCGATAACTGTCTGTTTCTTTTACTTCAGGCTTTCTCATTTTCCAACCATAATTCCACATGATGACTTACAAAGACCGAAAAAGTAAACCTAAACCCGCCGCTCAAAAATAGCCTAAACCCCTCAACATTTCGTTCTCCAACATCCGTGGCATTAGAACAAACTTCTGCAGTATGGAATCTTTCCTCACTGCAAACTGCCCGGATATACTGGCTCTCTGTGAGACCAACCTTGTCTCGTCTATTCCCTCCTCTGATCTCTCGATTCCCGGCTACCTTCCTCTCCTCAGAAAAGACTCTCTAACCCTCATGCACGGCCTTGGTGTCTACGTCAAGGACCATCTCCCTCTGGCCAGAGAGTTGTCTCTTGAATCGCCAGACCAGTCGTACATGTGTCTCCGACTATCTCTTCTCAATGCTGTAAGCTATCTCTTCTTCCTTTATCGCTCTTCATCCTCTCAAGATTGTGGGATACTCGATAGCATTTCTGACAGCATAGACAAGGCTCTTTCCCTCCATCCGTTTGCTCACATATTTGTGTTTGGCGATTTTAACACCCATCATACCAAGTGGCTTAAGAATGCTACTAATGACCACGCAGGCATTCAAACTTATTTTTTTCAGTTTCTCTAACTTCCCCACTCGTTTTGCCTACAACCGGGAAGGTAAGGTCTCTCTTCTCGATCTGTGTTTTAACTCCATCCCCGCGTCTTGTAGCACCACGCAACTCTGCCCTCTTGGTAACATCTCCTTCAACTCCACCCCCGACAAAGAACCTCCTACCACTAGAACTTCGTTCTACTCTCAACGAGCTGACTGGGACTCGTTCTGTGATTTCCTCCGCGATGTCCCCTGGGATGTTGTCTTTACATTCCCCGTCCAAGAATGTGCTTCTTAGGTCTCATCCTGGGTTAAAGCTCGAATCGACGCTTTCATCCCCTCAAGGAAATATAGGGTCAAGTCGCGCTCCTCCTCCGCTGCTTGCTCAGCTGCCATTACCCATAGGAACCACTTCTTTCACCTATTTCGTAGCGACATGTCGGACTGCAATAGACGTCTCTTTGCCTCCGCCCGTAACGAGTGTAAGCATGTCCTCAACGAAGATAAGTCACTATTTGCTGCTCGGATGAAGGAGCGCATTGCATCTCTCAAATTTGGCTCCAAAGATTATTGGCGTCTCTGCAAGAGCGTACTGAACAATAGCAAACCCTCTATACCTCCTTTGTTCAACCAGTTCGAGGTCCTGACCACCTCTGCCGACAAGGCTTAATGCTTTGCTCGGAAATTTTCATTCAACTCAACGCTCGACTCTTCCGGTGTACCCATACCGGACTTCCCTCTTAGAACTGAGGCCCTATTGAGCGGGTTACACATAACCCCGTCTTTGGTAGTGGGCATTATCTCCAATTTAGGCCCCAACAAAGCTAGTGGTGGGGATGGGATACCAACCATTGTCTTGGAGAAATGCGCGCCTGAACTGGCGCCCACCCTCTCTAAACTATATAACTACTGCCTCAAGGAATCTTGTTTTCGTGACTGCTGGAAGTCCTCATCGATTGTTTCTGTCTTTAAGAACTCTGGCGACCCCTCTGACCCTTCTAATTACCGTCCTATCAATCTCCCACCCCTCTTCGGCAAAGTCTTCGAAGCCCTAATCAACGCCGAAGTGATTAACCACCTTACATCCCATGATCTGCTCTCAGACAAGCAATATGGCTTCCGCTTTGCCCGATCTACAGCTGATGTGCTTACGGCCATCATTGAAACTGTCTACCAAGCTTTTCAAAATAATGGAGAAGCTCGTGCCGTGGCCCTAGACATCTCCAAAGCGTTCGATAAGGTTTGGCATGCCGGCCTTCTTCGCAAGCTCCAGGGTTATGGTATTACAGGTCGATTGTTTGACCTAATACAATTCCTGTCAAACCGTGAATTGAAGGTCGTTCTCAACGGATTCTCCTCCAGTTCCTATCTCACGAACGCAGGTTTTCCTCAAGGCTCCATCCTGGGCCCTAGTATATTCCTTATCTTCATCAACGACCTTCCTGACGCCATAGATTCCCAAGTTGGCATCTACGCGGATGACAGTACAATTTACTCCTGCCTCAAAAACAAATCTAGTGTCGCTGACAAAACTAACCTGTCCGTGCGTCTCGAAAAGGAGCTCCAATCGGTTGTGAACTGGGTTAGGAATTGGCTGGTCAACTTTAATGCCTCAAAAACAAAACTGCTCTCTATTAATCACCACAGAGATCCTACCTTGCCCCGCCATTAGAATGTCTGACGCTCAACTTCAACTCGAAAGCACCTCTCTGCGGCTGCTCGGTCTCACGTTGACTGCGACCTGAGATGGAACAAATACATTGAGTCAATTGCTTCGTCCACCGTAAGGAAAGTTGGCTCCCTGTGCCGCACCAGGAAATTTTTCTCCCCGGATCTACAAATCAACAATTCGCCCTTGCATGGAGTATTGCTGCCATATATGGTCTGGAGCCCCTTCAGTTTGCCTTGGGGTTCTTGATAAGATCCAGAGGCGGATATGCAATATAATTGGCCCTGATTTGGCATCTCGTCTACAGTCGCTCTCTCACAGATGCGCCGTTGCCTCTCTCTTTTTTACAAATACTTTCATGGTAATTACTCCGAGGAGCTGCATTCGCTGGTTCCCAGACTTCATGAATTCAAATGCCCTACGAGGCTGGTATCACGCTCTCACCCTTTCACTGTTGAAACTATTAAATTTACTACTCCAATAGCTTCATATCTCGCACCTCTCGCCTGTGGAACTCCCTTTCCTATTCCTGTTTCCCTGAGAGCTATAATCTCTAACTATTCAAATGTAATGTCAATTGACATCTCCAGTTGCCTTGATCTATCCACTATCCTTCTCCTCATCCTTTCCTCTATGACTTCTATCTGATCTTGCTTCAAATTCTCTGATGAACTTTTACTAATGTCAGAAAAATCCGAAGAATTACAATAAATGTGAAGTGACCTTAGTAGGAAAGGTTTCAGTAGAAGTTTAAAAATTAACATAAATAAAACAAAAATAATGTTCATTTATGACTGAACATTATTTTCAGAAAAAAATATCATAAATAAAGAGGACGGAGTGCAGTTAGGTGAGATCATGACAATTAAATAAAATGACGTATGACGATTGGTTGAAAATGGGTAAATAGAGTCACGAGATTTGACAATTTAACACCGAGAATGATAGCAATATATTCTGGTGTAATGAGTCAAGCAAACATCTGTACATAAAAACACCCGAAATATAGCATTTTTTTCTTTCTGTAGGCACAGATCAGTTGAATAATTCATTACCGAGCAATAGGGGAATTTGCATGTGGTCATATTTTAGTGTTGCCGGAAAAAATGTTGAAAGGAATCTAGAGCAGAGGATAAACATCAAATTTGTGCGAAGATTAGTAAAATTGTGCGTAAAATGTTAGTCCCAATTAACAAAATATTTTCTTTTATGAAGAATTCAATAGTTTTGAGTGGCGTCGACAGTTCAAGAACGAGCGAGAAAATGTACGTGACAAAGCAAGAAATCAGCAGTCAAATGAACAGATACACATGTGTACAGAGTATGGATCTTGTTGATTAAGTGTGATAACAAATACTTAATATGAATAGAGAGTGGGTGCAGAAGATTTGAGTATGAAAAAAAGTTTCTTCATAGATGGTGCCACAAATCTTATTAATGAGAAAAAACAACGACGACTTCAGGTTTCATTTAATCTTTTGATGCTGAGATATGAGACAGGGTTCTTACACGTGATACGACCCAGAAATAACCAAAGTATACAGGGGAAAGCAAAGTAATAACCTCAGCCGAAAAAGCACGCATCATTATTGGTCATAGGTGGATAGTTTACAACATATACTTAACATAAAATAAACTATCAATCAGCATGTTTATCTGCAGTTGCTGAAAGTGTTACGAGAATCTATTTGGGAGAAAAGATACGAACTCAGCCCTGAACAATGGGTTTTCCACCATAACGATGCTCCTGTGCATGATGCATTAAAAGTTCGAGAATTCCTGACTTAGAAATCCATTACAAAAATGCGCAATCCACCTTGTTCATCAGAAAACAAACTTTCAATTCAATTATCACACAAGGTAATCTGCTGAAATTGTAAAGTAATGATGAATGTATGATGCTATAATGCTATAATTATGATGAACAGGTACGAAACATGAAAAATAACAAAATTAAGAAAATCGCATGAAAAACTTAAAAACGCACAAAGTTCAATGGAAAGAGCAATGTTAGGGATAAATCTAAGAATTAGAAATAGGTTAACATGGATCAAAGAACAGAGCAATTCACGATATATCATAGAAGTTATTTAAAAAAAAAAAGAGAGGTATGCAGAACATATAGCAAGATTGAAGAATAATAGATGGAGCAAAAGATTGCTGAGTAGTGTCCAATGGATAGAAGGTACAGTAGGAAAAGACCAAAAGGCTTTAAGAGATAGATACAAAACTAATTGCGTGCATTTTAATGAATTATTACCATTTTGAAAGGTTACTAAAAAATCAGCAAATAATTAGTGGTTAAACTGATACAACAGAAAATGAAAGATTAGGTTAGACATGTCTCAACTCAGGAACGTTATTCAGCGCATTGTATTTAAATTCAAAAACTAAAAAATAAATTCTGGAATCAGTACATTTGTGGTTGCAAGTTAATGTCTGTATTAGTCGCGAAATGGGGAATACTTTTGGATTTTTATAATAAAATACTTTTCTCAACATTAATAAGCTTTATATTCCGTATACTTGTGCAGTATTTTTATTTTATTTTGATCTGTGTTAGTCTTATCAGTCTACAATTTTATCACTTCTAATTACCGTAATAATAATAATAATAATAATTTTTTGGGACTAACTAAATTAAAGTATTTTATGTCACCTGGTATTTGTCACTTTGACTTATACTAAGTTAAAAACTTATTATAGTCAGTGTCATGTCTGTATGTATATGTTACCCCAATGAATACAATACTCAAATGTGAAATCTTTAACCGTGGATATATGAATATAATTCCCAGAAGTACTATCTCATGGGTTGGACGGGCTCTCTTCTTGGATTGTCATCCTAGAGCTGAGAACTTGAACAAAATTACCTATTGGCGGTCAAGGTTAAAACGCAAAATTCTACGCGTTTCAATGATTACGAATAAAATTCCATACCGGATCGACCGACACTCGGGTCAACAAAGACCGCGTACCTCAGAGAGGAACCAGTATGGGGCCGAAAAATCTGTCACTGGAACAAACTCTTCCAAAAACAAAGAGACACTAGGTCACAAAAGCCGAAATATTCCCAACCTTGGACCAAGTGACTCAACGCCAAATTAACTAATAAAAAGAAAACGAACGAAATGCTCTCGCGAAGAGTATCATCAAGTCATGACACCATTCTTCACTGCACTCGAAGAACACTACGAATCAGACATACCAAATATGGAGAACTATGGTAGGAAGACCTCACCTCAACCTGAACAAATCGATAAAACTTCTAACTTTCCACCACATCCATCAACCTAAGGCTGATGTTGACCGTCTGTATGTTTCCAGATCCGAAGGAGGGAGAGGATTAGTTCAACTAGAACTGTTTTACGAAACCACAACAATCGATTTTCAGAGATACTTGGAAACTACAGAAGACTGGTTGATCTGTGTTAAAGAACATGGAAGAAATAAGAATCCTTATTCAGTAATAGAAGAAGCCATCAAATTCAAAATGGAATTTCAAGTGGGTGAGGAAGGACAAATAAACCGTAATACACCAACTGTAGCGGCAAAGCACCTAAAAAGAAGCAAAAGCAAATGCAATGTACCAAATGCAGAAAGATTGGCAAGATAATCCCCTTCCTGGTCAATATCTGCCAGTATCATATAAGTTGATGTAGACAATCCCCGAACCCATCAGTGGTTACGTAGTGTAAGGTTGAAAGCTGAAACCGAAGGTTTTATTCTTAACTCACCAGACTAATGCTTGCTAACTAGAAATGACATACTGAATTGTTAGCCGGAATTACAGAATTTATGATAAATATCCAGAAACAATTGACCATCTTGCACGGAGTTAACCTCCACTAAATATAAAAATCGACATGATAGAGTGAGCCAATATCTGTACTGGAAAATCTGCAACTTTTACGGGAATGGAAAACTGGTATAAACATCCCCCAGAATTGTTTACAGAGATAGGACCTGTAACAATTTTGTGTACACATAAACAATTCAAAGCTAATTGCCCAGACATCGTAAACAATGACCACAAGAACAGAATGTGCCTTCTTATTGACATTGCAGCCCCTGCAGTTTGTAGTGTATCTTTGAACATCTTTAAAAAAACTGTTAAAATACAAGTATCTTGAAGTGATAATCTAAAAAATGTGGCATCAATAATTCCAATTGTAGTTGGAATCCTCGGATTGATTGGAAACTGTTTGGATCGACTCATTGAAGGGATTCCTGGTAGCCCACGCCTTAAAGAAATACAAAAATTGTACTCACAATAACAGCTCACGCAAAATGTAAAATAAGTCGGATTTTAGTTTTTTGTTTTTGTTTTTGTTTTATGTTTTTACAAAAATGAATGGAAAAAATGTCATGAACCTATTTCTGGCCTTAGGTTTCTGGTTAAGACCAGGAAGGAAATATGTATACAACAAAAACTCAAGGGAATCATCATCATCATCATCATCATCATTCTTCTTGTTCTTCTTTTCTTGTTCACTGATGTTTTCTGATATAGTTCGTTGACAGTTGGTTTTCGTATTTTCGTTTCTATTTCCAATGAGGGATCCACTATAGAATTTGGAATGCAAATAGGAAGCTTGCCATATAGTGAACCATTTATATATTTCCTTCGAAATGGAACTTTTTCCTTAACTTAGTCATTGATTACAAAATTTTCCATCTTACTCCTAGAATTTACTTTAAGTATTTCATGTTGAACACTTCGAATCGTTTCTCTTTAGATTCATATTTCACTGACATAGATCGAGAGGTAAAAGACGTTGGAATTGTAAAACCTGATGTTCGTTACAATCCAAAATATCATTACTGCCATAAGAAAACTTATTATCACGGTAATTAAACAAATTAGTAACATAATTGTAATTGTCATTGCTTACAATAGCACTGTAACTGTACTAAAGCAAAATTTATTAGACGTGAAATATCTTTTCGATAAAATCAACGATTTTTCTGAAACTCTGTGAGAGTCTATTTTTTCTTAGTATTTTGCTGTATGAAACCATAAAATAATCAGGCATTAATTCCATTTTCAATGCTTTCTTCAATCATGAAAATTATTGATACATTTACGCACTTGATCGCAAGTGAAAAATTAATTATTTCTATAAGTTCAATTCAACATTTTTCCTCAAATATCTCAACGGGTAAACACTGATAAAAGATGTATGTGAATATTCACTTTTTTCGAACAAAAATACTTTATAGTATTTCGACTCTGAAGAGAGATTTGAAGGAAGTATTCTTTACTAGAATTTACAATCAATTCATCAAGGATGTCACTCAAAAATATCATCAAATTAATAAGAAAATAGTTCATAATGCGTTAATTGAAATTTCTGCTTTCAATAATATTACTGTAATTATTGTGATTAATGGATTTAATTAAAATCCAAATTAATGGCCCGTTTGATAAATCTTTGCTTCCAAAAATTTGCTGTTCAGCTTAGTGAGTAAACTTTGATGTAGAAATTATTTTCTACGAACCAACAATCAAAAGATTTACATCTGAATTAACCTAATTTACGTTCTTTTTTTTTTCATAATGAAAATTTCTGAAATGAAATGTAATGATCTTTTTTCAGATTATCTATGGTAGACAAATATTTTTTTCAAAGCATTCAACAAGAATGCGTAGAGATCAGCTGGATTCTTCTCGTGGTAAATTTTCTTATGATATTGACTTCCGAAATAGAGAAAAATTAAAGATCAGAAATAGTCGTTTTTATATTTGTGGGATTTAATTTTCAGAAGACTTTTTTCCACAATTTCTTTCAATAACTCAGTTTATCTTCTGTATACGTACTATTTTTCTTTTCGCATTCATATAAATAGAGCACTTGTCGCAGAACGCTGGCTTGGAATCTAGTCTCGTAAAAAATTTACTGATGTAGTCAATTCAATCGAGAGTGAGTGTTACTGTATCAAACCATAGCTAAGCTCTACCTACATATAATCGATTATTAAATATTACCCTACTGCTGGGAGTCTGTACCAGACGTGGCTGAATAGTATGTAGTTACGTACATATTTATTAATACAAAAAGAGAATAAATATCTGATTATAAAGAAATTATATCCTTTGAGTTTTTTGTGCAATTATTTCATTAGTACTAATGTTTTTCATTAATAACTAGTTGGAAGTTGCTTTACCAAGAGAAGTATTAAACAAGTTGAAATATGAATTCCTCTTTTGCTTTCGTAAAGTCAGTGGCACTTAAAAATTGTAACAACTATTTTTCGAATATGTAAATACATTAGGACAAAATATTTTTTATTTCTTTTGTGCAGTTTACAAAGGCAAACGATATATATCTAAAATATATTCAAAATAATTATATTTTATAATTATATTTTAGAAGAAATTGTTTTGAAGAAGCAAATCTCTTTCTATCCCTCTCATCTTTCTAGAATGATTTTTTTTCTTTTTTTAAGACTTATAAAAATATTTCAACATTTATCTACTGAATTGTTTCGATTTCATTCTCGATTTTTCCAGGGAAAATTTTGATGTTTATGAAGCTAACCCGATCTGACCATGTACGTTTTCCAACTGTTCTATAAAGATTTTTCTATCCATGGCAAGTCATGTTTCCCTCTTAAATTCTTTGCATCGTATTCACTACTTCTTTGTATACGAGAGTGTCTTTCTCCCCCTTGACAAAAATATATACAATAATTACTTTTTAAAAAATTACCTTATTTCAGACAAACAAATAATTTGAAAAATTGCTATTCATGAAACAGGCTGAAAATAATATTTTTATATATTCTAAAAATATAGCTATTTTCTAGATGTGGCACAAGGCCAAAAGTATGGGGCACCTAGTGAGGATCAAACTCACTTTTAAGTCGTAACTGATCTAACGAGAAGCTTGCTTAACCATTAAACCACGCCGAGATGCCCTATTCTAAAAAATATAGCTATAGCATGATATAACGTCATTACAAAAATAGCCATTTTGTTTCAACACTTCTGATGTCATGTCAAGTAATGATGTTGATTAAAAATAAAGAGTTTTAAAAAGTTACCCCCCACTAGTATATGATAATTCAAATTACTTGACGACGGACCCTAGATATAATTTATTAATGCTTTAATATTAATAATAGATTACATTGGGAATCAATATAACTAATTAACTTTTAATTTACTATGCAGTTAAAAAAATAAAATTTATGAATATTAAATTTATTATTACCATGCATTAAGATTAGAATATTAAAAAAATTATTCAAAGAAAAACGGAGAAAATATGTTACAGTTTTATGCATTGTTCTTAGCTATATGTTAAGATCTTCTTTCGATTCAGCACTGATGCATGAGGTACCCATTATTGCTCCAAATTAGTTAAATTGATAGGGTTTTGGCTGCAGATTTAGTGAACAAGGAAAGACGATTTTTGAATGAGAAGACAGGCATAATCACGTCATAATACACAGACAGAGGAGATAGGGGGAAAAGTAGAGAAGGACTAAAAATAACGAAAAAAGAAACTAAAATAAAGAATAAAATGAGGATAGGAAGGAAGAAGACGAGACAAATAAATAAAACAATACCACAAGCCAAAGAAAATTATATCAGATGCAAGTAAGTACAATTAAAGCATACATAAGCAATCACACACACGTACTTTTATACAAATAAAAAGACTCACCAAGATTAGGGAAAGATTAAAGTTGTTACAAAGAGAGAAAGTTGTATATTTTAAAGAGAAAAGAGAACCCTTAAATGTTTTTGGTTATAATGTAGATTTTTATTTATTTACTTAATTTTAAAAAAATATATATTATACTTTGTATTTCCATATTTTTTTCACATTAATAGCCTACATATCAACATACCCCATGAATTAGGTAAATAGGGAATCTCATTCTGGATAAAAAAAAACACTCAGAAATACTACAACAAAAACTATATCCAAACCCAAGGTACCGCGATGAGAACGAAAATCGTACCAACATATATCCCCCTAATTTTAGCTTATTTAGAGGAAAGTATCTGTGAAAATACAGAGCAAATATATAGATAAAATATAAAAATCCACTTCACTAAATCGTGGAAGCGATATTTAGATATTTGCTTCATTTTCTGGAAATCCTCATGGGGCGATATTTACCAATTACACAATTTACTCCCAAACTTACACCTGAAGGTCAAATTCGATCAAGAACATAATTTTAACCAGCTGCCATTCTCAGATATACTTATCATAAATAAGAATAACCATATAATCACAGATATCTACCACAAACCTACAGACTCCCAACAATGTCTTAATTTCAAAATTCATCATCAAAAAGTTGTCTAAAATTCTTCCCCTATTCCCCAGCACTTAGTGGCCGACAAACACCCCCGAAAATATCGCCTAGAAGAATTACTTAAAACTCTCAAAAAACAATGCTATTCCGAAACACTAATAAACAAAGATTTTGAACTAGCAGAAAATAATACCTTTAGACCAACTACGAAACCCAAAGAAACGCAACAACGAACAAATTCTAGCATACGTCTCAACAGACAAGAACAACCCAGAACTATTTACAGAAATTACAAGAAATCTAGATCTACATAACAGGAATGATAAAATGAAAGATATACTAAAAACAACCAAAATAATTAAAACCAGACGCCAAACAAAGACCTAAAGCTCATCCAAATTTAGCAAACACACAATACACAGGGTCACAAAATGCAACAAGAAAAGATGTGGGGTTCGTGATATCTTTATAGAAGGAAACTCCTACACTTTAGAAAACTCCACAACAACATTCACAATAAAGAAAAACTCAAACTGTAACTCAAAAAATGTGACTTATGCACTCAAGTGCACAAAATGCAGTAAATCCTATATAGGTATCACCCAAGCACTAAACAACAGTTTCTTTTCATAAAAACAACATTAAATTACTGGACAACAGGAATCTCTTTGTGTCACAACACATCCACAAATGCAAGGAAGGTAAATTTAAATTTATGCCATTATATCAAACAGACAATTATTCTTACCGATAAACACAAGAAAAAAAACTTCATCGACAAATTTAAACCAGCACTAAACAAATCATAACTCCACACACTTAAGCACACACCATACACACATAGTGGCCGAACATATAAGTCGGACCACAGACATACACATACACATAGACACAGGCAGACACAGACAGACAGACACACACACAAACATACTGGCAAAAACAAACACAATAGATGAACGCACACGCATACGAACCCTACACACCATACAAAGTGTGTACGTATATATATACTATTTCTTTGTAATAAAACAATATATATATATATATATATATATATATATATATATATATATATATATATATATATATATGGACAAAAAATATATATACACATACACGAAAATGTATGGAAAGTGGGTTGATCGCTAGTTCAACCACAGTAAATTTACATCTAGGTTTTTATTTTATTTTGGTAGCTTTTCTATGTCAAATTATGGGATAATCAGAGAAAAATGTAATGGAGAGGAAAAGAATAAGAAAAAGAATACAGATAGATTTGGCTAGATTGAAAAAATATTCTTTCAAAAATATTCTTTCAAAAATATTCTTTTTAAAAAAGTTTGAAGCTAACTGCATTTCTCATTCCATGCACATGTGTAGACGTGGAAAAATCAACAAAGCCCAGTCCAATGAAATCCTAACGGATAAAACACGTCTCTAAAATTTTCAAATTGATCATATTTTTCTAAATACACATACTAACAAAAAAGCACACACAATACACAAAAACCTAGATAAGTTTAAAAACATACAGAGGTCATTAGAAAAATAAGGACAATGACCTCATTCTTTCCACCTTTCTCTGACCAAACCTAATTGTTATATTACACTTTAAGCAGAGGAACATTTTCTCCATCAATCCAAGAAGAATTTGAATTGCTACCACATACAGAAGACAATGGCTAAACATAGGAAAACAAAGAAAAAATCCTTTAAATATTATGTGGAAATAACCATTCTTCACCTGATGATGGTCACAAGATCTGAATCTCATGTAGCAAAAAATATGGAAAATAAAGTATAATAGATATTTTAAAAAAATTAAATAAATAAAAAAATCCACAATATAGTCAAAAACATTTGCGGTTTCTCTTTTCTTTTTAACACACACACACACAGACACACACACTTATATATATACTAGCAGTAGAGCCCGGCGTTGCCCGGGGATATAACAGTAAGAGATAGATAAAGTATCCACCATCATAAAGACTGAAAAATAAAATTGACAAAGATTATTGTTTAAGGTTGACGGACACGCATGCCTTAATTAGTTTTTTTGTTGTTTTTTTTTTACGAATTGGTCAAACCCAAACTCAAACAAAAACATTGTTTTCAATCGTTATGAGTCTCTACCGATTGAATAGAATTTTATTATAAACAATTGTCTTGTAAATGGAATTTTAAAGCATACTGAATGTAAAAATAAAGAAAAAAGTGTGCAAGACAATAAGAAACACTACATGCCAAAAAAAAAAGTGAAGTTTTGTTGAAATCAGTTGAAAAATGTAGGTAGCCTTTCTGTAATCTTTTAGTTTTACAATTTATGATTTTTTACTTATATAATACAAAAAAAATTGCATATTTTGCTTGTGGTGATTCATAATTAGAATTCTGATTTAAATATATTTTCCTCGTTGTTTCTAATACAAAAATATTAACTTTATTTGGGTTTATTAATTATGATCTAACAAATCTTATTCATTTAGTAGCCTTTCTGTAATAATAATCTTTTTACAATTTATGATTTTTACTTATTGAATACAGTAAAAAATTGGACACTATGTGTATTTAAAGTAGTTTCCCGTTCCGGTTATTATTTTTTAGTTAGGACTTGTGTATGTTTAGATTTCATTATCTTTCCTAAAAGATAAAGAATTTATTCCGATGTTGGTATTCGTACAATCAGTAGAGATCGTTAGATTATTGTTTAAGGTTGACGGACACGCATGTCTTAATTAGTTTTTTATTTTTTATTTTTTACGAATTGGTCAAACCCAAACTCAAACAAAAACATTGTTTTCAATCATTATGAGTCTCCCGATTGAATAGAATTTTATTATAAATAATTGTCTTGTAAATGGAATTTTTAAAGCATTCTGAATGTTAAAAATAAAGAAAAAAGTGTGCAAGAGAATAAGAAACACTACCTGCCAAAAAAAAAAGTGAAGTTTTGTTTTATCGGCTGAAAAATATAGGAAATCCGCTCCCATATTTAAAGGAACCCACACACACAAACAACCCGATGTGAGTTGTTCCCCTTCCATTTTCAAGATGTCTCTTAATCGTGTTTTCAAATTGATTTTGTGCAAAAACAATTATATTTTTCCCATTTTTGGCGTTGTTAGAACCACCACAAGGTAATTTTATGTAGTCCTGTGAAGTTTTGTTGAAATCGGTTGAAAAATGTAGGAAATCCGATCCAATATATAAACGTTACACACACACACACACACACACACACACACACACACACACACACACACACAATCTGCGTTTTATAATAAGTAAGATATATATATATACATATATATATATATATATATATATATATATATATGGAACATATTCTTATGGAACATAATCTTATATTGAATACTTTCGATTTCAATGGAAAACACTACCTAGAAGAGGATGTGCCATGGGCACCGTTGCAACTCCATCATATGCCACAATATTCATGGGAAAATATGAGAAGACCCATATTTATCCATTCATCTGTAACAACTGCATATTCTATGCAAGAAATAACGATGATAACTTCGGGTAGTGAGGAGAAACTCCCTGAATTCCTTATGAGACTAAACACGGTACACGACGCCATTAAGTTCGACCACGAAAAATCAACAAGATCTGTAACATTTTTAGACACCCGCATCTACATCAATAAAAACAGAAAACTACAAACGATACTACACATTAAAATCACCGACACCCACAACTATCTACATTTTAAGTCTTTCCATCCAAAACACAAGGAGAACCTTCCTTAGCACTTGGACCCAGAAGGATATGTTCTAACAATGAAGAACTAAGTAAACACACTAAAAATCTTGAGCATCAATTTACAACACGTAGTTATAAACAACACCTAATCAGGGAACAAATAAATAAAGCAATTTTCACACCTAGAGAAGACACCCTAATGTATAAAATTAAAATTAGATCCTGACGCATCCTTTCACTAACCACTTTCAACACCACTCTTCCTCTACCATTTTAAATAATTAAAAATTGCTAGGAAATACTACAACTCAAACCAAACCTAAAAACTTTGTTTGAGGAGCCCGGCCTTCTAGTATATCCCAGACCTAAGAAGCTTAACGAAATTATTAGTAGTAACCAAATTTCAGATTATAAGATATCCCGTAATAGACCAAAAATAAAAACAACAGGATTTTGCCAACAATATAACAACAAAAGGAGCCTATGTTGTAACCACATTAGACATACCAATTTGTTCACTAGCTCAGTCACTAAATCTACTTTCAACTCTAACTGTAGAAGTCATTTACCTATTAGAGTGCACACTATGCCAGAAACAATATGTGGGAAAATCAGAATTAATAATTATCGAAATCGGATCAAGTCGGCTCCCCACTAAAGATTATTAGAACGACATTTCTGCCCAGAAAAACATGATTTTAAAAGCCATTCAAAATTCACTATAATTGAAAAAATAAAATTAGACAGAAAAGATAACCTTAGTAAAATGCTAGAGGAACATAAAGACAAATGTCTTTTGCGCCTCAAAACACTTCGACTAGACACGCTTAACCACAAATTTAACAACAGAAATAGAATTAATATATAATTAAATAATATAATATAGAATTAATATAGCCCCATAAATCAAGCCCTACCCACATTTCTCACTTACACACGACAGACATGCTTGCAGAGGTTTTGAGGTGTCACACTTATACACACACTCACAGAAATATATAAACATGCACCCTCTCACACACTCCTCAAACACTAAAAGATAACATACAGTTAACACACACATCCCATTCCCAGCAAGCATTAAAACTGTCAAAATGACCAAGGAGGGAATTCTGAAAGTCAGGAATCTTCCACCCTCTATCTTAAAAACAACTTGAAAGAGGCCGTTTAACCAACAAAAGGACTGGCCAAAATTACCGATAAAACACAAATGAAAACTACAGATATAAGTAACTTTCTTCAGAGACAGTCGTTCCCTCCTGTAGCTCACTGCTATTAACAAGCAGGGATTTTTTTCTGTTCGAGGAGTCTAATTGAAATAAAACAAAAGATATTAATATACAAACCAGTGTGACTGAAAATTTTAATTTTAATATTTTTATACGCGTATGTGAGGTATATTTCCTTCGCAAGATGACAAATTTTGTTAATTTAAAAATATAACCTTTTTAGCCACCCCTCTCTCTCTCTCTCTCTCTATATATATATATATATATATATATATATATATATATACTGTATATTGAACTGATAGTCATATATAGTGTTGATCCCTACGTGTGTGTGTGTGTGTGCCCGCGCGTGCGTGTGTAGTGTTTTTTAAATATATCTCTACCTGAATTTCTAATACGTAGATGTCAACTTCATGGACCTGTCCCCACCAGGAAACTGTATAAATACTGCTTGATCATGTGAACTCAATAATACATTTTATCCAGTTCACAATGGAAGAAGAAAATAATCAGTTAGCCTTCCTGGATATACTCACACAGAGAATGGATTCAAGACATCTGCATATCACAAGTCAATTACCGCAACTTCCCACTATCCATACACCGAGCAAAAAAATCTACCAAACACATACCAACAAGTAATGATCAGCAACAAGTGTACCCTTCAGAATGACAACTACGCTGCAAGCATAACATCTGCGTCTGTAGGTGTAAAAAGAAGAGTCAAGGCGGAGGACCCAAAATTGACATAGTCTGTCTGCCGTACGTCAATGCCTTATCTGCTGTCAATACAACACGAGGACAATATTCTGCAGCAGATCGATTCTACGGGGAAATCTCTGCCGATTAAAGCATTAGAAGAATGTTTATTCCATTCCTTGTAGTTGTGACAAAGAAAAAATAAGACTGGAGAAATATCAAAAAGTCGTAGTGAAGAGTGAGACAATGAAATTGAATATGGTCGAAAAAGAGTATCCATCAGCCTCTGTGAAATGAAATGAAATGAATTACTGGACAAGAACAATGGAGAGTTAAATGTATGTGAGAATTAGCGCATATGCTTGGTTATGAGGACCTCTTTAGTAAAAAATGAATACGATATGAGAATTGCTAATAAAGGAAAAAAGACAAAAATCACCAGCAGCACTCATCAGCAGGCAGTCAGTTTAGGTTTAAGGCTCCAATTTTTCCCTAGAAATTTGTCCTACGGGACATTACTCTAATTGACTCGGGAATTTGGAAACAGCAATTGTGATTCCAATTTCTGGGCTGGGCAGTGTGTACTTGGACTCAGTAAAAAAAAAAAGAGCGAGCAATAATTGAGCAGTACTGACAATAAGAACTACACAAGATATTGATAGACATGAGCAGTAGAACGAGGACAGGGTTCATTTCGGAATTGATATACACCTGATGAAAGCCGTGTGATACAACGGCCGATACGTTGCGATAACAAGAAATATGAAGATAATTTTCCAAATGTAAATAGTGTAAATAAATACATATATTCATTAAATCTTAGTCAGAGTTGAACATTAAGTTCATGTGATATTCCTTATAAAACTGCTTGTTTGGATACACAATGCATTGATCCGGAAATATCTAATGCTTGAAAATGATGCTCTAATTTCTCAAGACCACAGTTCAGATAAAATGAATTCCATCAAAAATTGCTGAGATCTGTAAGCCGAAATTGTTTAGTACCGTGGATATCTTTTGTTATTCGTTTCAAACATCGAAATTAATCATAAGTTTCCAAGATTGTCAAATCAACAAATTCCTTCAAAATAAAATAAAACATAATATACACAGTATTTCAAATATGCGTGTACACAGCCCGACTAAGAATTCTGTTGTTTGGTCAGTGGGTAGATTTTGGGAAATGTGTCGAACGGAGAACCTTTTAGTACCCCTCTTATGACAATTTATCGGATATAAATTATGACGTTAGCTGTCTATGGTAACTGACTATGAATTTTTAACAAAGTGAATGAAAGTGGTAAAACATTCTTAAACAACATCAATTTACGAAGGAATAAATTATCATTCAAAAAATTCATTCAATTTGATACCAATAAAATACTGTTCATAAACGCATATATACATTATATACTTTATTCCCAATATTCTGTCATAATCAAAAATTAATTAAATACATGGAAATAAAAACTATGAGCTAATGCCATCTATAACAGGAAAATATTTTGCACTGCCTTTATGTAATGGACAATTTTTATATATAAAATGCAAACAATGGCCACGCTTGGATGGAGAAAACATAGTATTTGTAAATAACGCATATTCGTGACATTCGGCACTTGACTCGAGTTTATTTTGTTCATTATATTGCCATTAACTGCGCTCATAGATGTAAAGTTGCCAGTCCTTATTCATACAGGTAACTGGGCAATACAAATAATAAATGGCGCGTCTGTTAGTTTCCGGTTCAGAAAGTGAAGTCGGATGTCAGATTTGGCGCGAAACGAAATAGTCAAAGATGTCTAGCAAAACAACAAATAAGTTGGCTTGTTTAACTGAAGTTTACAACGCAGCAAACACAAGAAAATAACATACATCAAAAAATAAATAAAATAAATTGCCAAAGGACAAAAATTTGCGATACATACAATTTTTCCACCATATATGTTTAATCCTTTTTCGCTGTGGTTGCAAAACAATTTAAAAACTTACAAGGTTTGTTTTAAAGCAATTATTCTTTAAATAGTGTACAGATATGAGTCGATACCAAGGTAAGAATGCAGGTTTTGATTATGTTGATAGAGCGTATTTTTTCAGTATTCTGTATTTTCTTCCCAAAATAAAAAAAGGCCAATATTGTTGAAACTTGACTAATGCATGGAATAATAATGCAACACAAAATGTACTTAGAACAAAATGTATTGAAACAAGAAAGTGTACACAATATTTACATATAGTCTTTTGTATATTCCTGGTAAGACCGTTCCTGGAGAATGTGTTGACTGAGTCGCAGTCGGGCAGAGTCTCTGGTTGAATCTCTTGAATCCTCCCTCTCTTCCCGGTACCAACCATATTTATATGGTCGGTACTCCACTATGCAAATTAGGTGGATCCTACCACAACCTCCCAAGCCTTGGAATCCCTTTTGGATTTCAAACTGGCTTCCTATATGGGTTGATGATTATGGCTATTTCTTTGTAGATCCATTTGCATACTTCATATGCATATGTTCATCCGCATAATTTTAATATTTTTTCCGTTTTGGATTCACGTCCAATGGGTCCGTGAACTTTCGTTTCCTACCGGATCTTCTCGGTTCAGGAGTATTCTCGTTCTATTGAAACATATCATACATTACCTCAATGGGATCTTCCTCCTTATCCGGTATACTATCTTCATGCTCTATAACGTAACATTTTTTAAGTTGATTCTGGTGCCTTTTATGAGTATTCTTCGGCCCTTTAATTATGTAAATCAGGTCACCGATTCTCTTGTCCACTATGCCTCGCTCCCAGAACTCAACGTTGTTTTTGTAGCACTTGAAAAACACCTTCTTTCCGGATGTGTATCTTTTTCTCGCTGTATACATAGTATTCTTTACTCTATTTTTTCCTGGCAAAAGTTTGTCAAACACTGACTTAACTTTCCTAGCGAACATTAGTTCAGCTGGTGCCATGTTTGAGTGTGTTCTCTGGTTGGCGTGATTCTGTATACTTGTAGGAATTGCTGAAGCGCCTTTTCCGTTGGAACTCCTGAGGCTTTCTTCAGAGCGCGCTTTAAAGTATCGACAAATCTTTCTGCGAGTCCATTCGACCTCGGATGATACGGCGGCGTCGTTATGTGGTTAATTTGATATAACTCACAAAATTCCTTAAATTCTTCAGAAGTGAATTGTGTACCATTGTTACTCACAATACACTCTGGCACACCGAAGCGTGCAAAAAGTTCATGCAAGAAAGTTGTTGTTTAATTTCTCCAGTGTTAACTTTTGAATTTCTAAAACCTTGATCTGCATTTCTTCCTGTTTTCCCAGTCTTTCCTCTTGCTTTTCTTGATATTTTTGCTGTGCTATCTGTTGTTCCCTTATTAATAAGGCAAACTGTTCACTTTGACGTTGCTGACTCAACTGCTGGGATTTGAATAATTCAGATATGACTTTGGATAATTCATCCATCTTTTGCTAACAGTGTTCATGCAACAAAGAATATACTTTTAATTTGTGTATCCACGGATATAATATAATCTGACCAGAAAAATCGAAACAACTTAAGACTTTTTATTTTATGTCTTGCTTTATAAAATATTGTTGAGCAACCAAAAAAAAAAAATATTTTTTTTTTTTTAAAAAGTTCGTTACCTTTCAAAGTCGGCACGATGTATTTGTGCGCCTTTTAATTCCATGCATGTTTTTGTAGTCGGCCCGTTTTTTTTTTGTTTTTTTTTTAAATCACCGTTATTCGTTTACGACACCTTTCAAATTTTTCTGAGTGAACGTTCCTTTATGCTTAGTCGTCCTTTAACGAGTTCTAAATATCCATAAATTCAGAATCCTTTGCCGTTCCATTAGATGTTGGACTTTTAATTAATAATTTTTTCCTTCAGCCTGGGTTCTTCAATGACTTGTCCCAATTGTTGAAGGCTAACAATTATCAATTCTTTCTTTTTTTTCGTATAGTTCTTTCTACCTCGTCGCCATTGTTGAAACTTGACTAATGCATGGAATAATAATGCAACACAAAATGTACTAAGAACAAAATGTATTGAAACAAGAAAGTGTACACAATATTTACATATAGTCTTTTGTATAATCCTGGTAAGACCGTTCCTGGAGAATGTGTTGACTGAGTCGCAGTCGGGCAGAGTCTCTGGTCGAATCTCTTGATTCCTTCCTCTCTTCCCGGTACCAACCATATTTATATGGTCGGTACTCCACTATGCAAATTAGGTGGATCCTACCACAACAAATATATATATATATATATAACAGTAAAAGAAAAGATACAATATTTCTTCATCTCAGAAATTCTGAGATATCATATTTCTATATAGATCATGTTAGAATGAAAATATTACAAAAAAAGGTAAATAGTTGGTCATATCTATAGACATTTTCACAAAGGTCACCTAAATAATTAGCAAACTAGTCTCGTAGACATTACCTGTAGACGAATTCTTTTTGTTTAAATAATGAAAACTAGATATATAGTATCTAACCTAGAAAATGTTTTCTCATATTAATTCAAATGTATAAAACTTCTCATTGAGTTTAGCAGTATCTGCTACAAGACCACAATAGTGAGGTTCATAGCGAATAAAACAGAAAATACGTTCGGTTCTAACTCGATTTTGTCAGGTATTATTGAACTCCCAATTTTAAGAGATTAATAATTTTAACTAGTTATTTAAAAATAAATTATGAGTATTTAATAAATTATTTAGATGGTTAACTTATGCAGTACACAAAAAAGGTGTTTAGAAATAAAAATAGCACACTTTAACTAAACGAAATATATATATATAGAGAGAAATAATGGGAATTATAGCATTTTAAACGACTTCTACATTATCTACAACCACAAAAGACTAAACAACAAAGAACACATGACCTAAATCTAATCAACTTTCATTTTAAATGCCAAACTTTATAACTGAAAAGAATATAAAATAAAAACAGAATAATATAATTAAATTTTAAGTGAAATAAATAAATGAATAAAATAAGTAATCTAGAACATTAACTCTCAAAGTAAATAAAAATTACAAACATTTTTTTCTCTTTTTCCACTTCTCACAAGCCCACAGGTTCCTCTATACAGAGCTCACACAAATACTCTGATGATCGCTTAAGGCGTGAAATAACAGTCACCATGCAGTGTTTATATATCCACATCCTGATTATATATATATATATATATATATATATATATATATATATATATATGTGTGTGTGTGTGTGTGTGTGTGTGTGTGTTGTGTTGTGTAAATTTAGATCAGAAAGAAATCACTGCATAATGTTTGATGTATGTGTTTCGAGAAAAGTTGTGATAAGTGCATTGACAAGAAATAAGATTATATTGAAAAATACTCCTTTGTTGAATAAAATACATTATCATGCTGTGGACATTGGTACAGTTACATCCATCTATCTATTTTTAAGGCAAGATATTTTGTCTTATATACATGTGTGTATATGTGTATGCGTGCGTTAAAACAGCTGTTCACACTTTCACATATGATAATCGCAACTACATTTATACATGCTTGTTTACCAAAAGTTGTATACATGTGCTTATCCTCCACACACACGTAAAAGCATCATAGGTATACGATAAATTTAAAAAAAATACCTCATTTTTTGATTTTAAAATTTTATTTTCCATCGTTAAGTTTCTCATATTATTATTATTGTTGTTGTTGTTGTTGTTGAATGATTTAAATGGATTCCTTCATTCTATCTTTTATGGACTTCTAGATAGACGTATAATTCGATAATCAACCGGGTACGTCTGTGAATGAAAGAGAGAGAGAGAGAGAGAGGACAAGTAGGAGACAAAAAAGATAGAGGGAGGCGAGAGGTGATAAAAAGAGGTGGGAAGATGGGTCAATAACAAGGAAGAGAGAGAAAAAAGCACTCAAGAAGTAATCTCGACAGTTATTTGGAAAGTGTCGATCCCACCCATTTTTGACTAAAGCAGTAGGCACCACGAGCGAGTGTTGATGGCAGTAGTAGAAGTGAACATTGATAGACAAAACCTCCCTCAGGAGCTAGTTAAGCCACAACTTTAACAAATAGGATCCGACGACACTGGTGAACAGTTGTGAGTGAAATATGCGACCATCTAGATGGAGGGACTGTAGTTAGTCCCATGCTAATCGACAATCAAATCTTCCGCGTCTTTTCCGAGTTAGGTGAGTTGATAAATACACTCAGTTGACTTCTAAATATTTTGCCTTTTTAACTGATGACCACTGATTTCATGTATTTATGAATAAATTATCGTTTGTTTAAGCAAGCACGAGCATACACACACGAACACAAACACATACTTTCTCTCTACACACACATGCTCCGACACGCACACGATTAAATAATAAAAGAAAACACGCCCATAAATAACCTTTTCTTCCCTTCGCTTTCACTTTTAAATCTGCATGCGACTGATTTTCATATGTTTTTGATTCGACTTTTTTTTCAACACGTGCTCTGATCGCCCTAGAATAATGGGCAATACAAAAAGGGCAACATTTTATATGCATTTGTGAGTAATTAGTTAATGAGCATCCAGTTGCGCACAGACACCTTTTACATTTCTAAACACGTGGATAGATAGATAGATAGATAGATAGATAGATAGATAGATAATTGAAATTCATCATATTTTCCTATCATTCCTATCAACTTATCAAGGATAGTGTTAATTCTTATCGCTAGCGTGAAAGTGGGTAATTAACGATAATGTGTGCATATTTCTTGACATTTTTTCTTTAATGTATGAAGTAGCTTTTGAAACAGTCATGTAGTCATCAGATACGACGAAAACTAAAAGATCAAATGACAAAACATCATAAACTTGGAGGGCTTTCCAGTCGGACTGAAAAGATTTTAGCACGCCCATATATATATATATATATATATATATATATATATATATATATATATATATATATATATATATATAAATATATATATATATATATATATGTGTGTGTGTGGCTTGACGACTGCGTCTAGCCTCTAAGTGTTGACTTCAATGTTCACACACACACACACATATATATATATATATATATATATATATATATATTATATATATATATTTGCTTTAATCCAAAGATAATACTTTGTTTTAATCCAAAGATTATACATTGCTTTATATATATATATATATATATATATATATATATATATATATTATAAATTTTTTTTTTTTTTTAGAATGATAATACCATTACTCTAATCTATAAAAATATAATTTACGTATGTAAATAAAGTTTTTAGACATTTTCAAACATTGGGAGAGTCATTCATCACTCATCAAACCTCCATCATAGACGAAATATGAAAACAACAAATTTGAAATCTTAAAAATTCAATATTTGTGCTAATCTTTTTAAATTAAAGTAGTAAATTTAAGCAGTAATTAATGTTTTTTTCTAAAATTGATGCTTACTTTTTTTCCCCTTAAAACATAGCGAAATTAACGTTTAATTACGCACTGTAGCTCATGTGCAGTCATTAATATCTTAGATCAACAAAAGTAGTCTTCTACAGTCACCCACAAAGCGTGTGTTGTCTTCTAATGTCACCTGAATGGGCGCGTACAATTTTAAAAAATGCAATGGATCAAAAAGACTATTTCAAGAATATCATTTTTATTCTTTTACTTTTTTTAAGAATATCATTTTTTAATCTATGTTTGTATAAAACGTCTATGTATTTTACTTCATACTACATTAATTAAAAATCAATTAATTCATAATTTTGAGCTTAATTCATTTATTTTATTTTATTACGTTTGATATTTTAAACTATTTAATTGAACCAATTGAGGTCTTTTTCAATTCTTCTAATTTTAAAATGTATTGGACTACAGGAAGTGCTACAAAAAATAAAACATTGATAAAGACTTAATGAATTCATATTATTAATTGTTTTTAGTTATCGAATATTTTTTAAACTTCCATACAAAAATATTCTAAATGTTGTAAAAATTAAAAAAATATAAATTTTTTTTAAAAAACGTTCACTCTTGAAAATAACATTAAACTTAACATTTGCTATTCTTCTGACATGTTTTTATTTAATAAAAATCATCTTACAAACAGCAACTTGATGAATTTTAAAATCGCACTGAAAAATTACAAATAAATTTTAAAGAAAAATAAGTATTCAGTGCAGATTTTTTCGGGTCAGATCTGAACGAAAATGTCTTTTAAATGATGCAAGCTCCAATTTTCAAAAAATGATATTTTTACTGAATTATTTTTGGTAAGGTTCGGGACGAATTTTCAATATGTTCACAGTTGATATTATATATTTCTTCAATGACAATGTTTTCAAAGATTCTTCTCACGTAAAAAAAAATTCTTGAATAGCCTTCTAACGTAAAAGCAGATAGATATATCGAGATGTGGAGGGAGGTGTGAAACTGAATCTCCCAAATATTTCCTCTAAGTATTCTAATAAAATAACTTATGCAGTATATAATTCATTCCTTAATGAATATGGATTGAAAATTTCATTTAAATTTGATAATTTTCTGAATTTTGATAATTTAAAAAAATTGTGGTTTATCTCTTTTTTTATTTCAGAAAAATCGGATACATTTTGGTGATACTTAATACGAAGTCACTCGCTATCATTTTTAGTGACTTGAAAAATAGAGGTACTAGATTTTGATCTTTTTATTGATTTTTGATCAATTTTCAGTTTCTCTTTTCTTGCTTTCACTTAACCCTCTTCTCTCTCTTTCTCTCTCTCCCTCCCTCTTTCATACATGTTTCATTAAAGACAACAGACAAAGTAATGCGATTAAGCTTTTTATTTAATTTTTCTTGTGTTCGAACAAGTGTTTTCATTTCTGGGCACACAAGTGTGTAGAAACTCTCCAAATGTTCTGTAATTCCGAGCGCTTTCGGCTATAATTTTAGCCATTATCAAGGATGATTTTATTTTTTTTAACTGGATGCATGGGTTGTGTTTATGTATCTAGAGTTATAGTGATGTTTTTTTTTTCGAACACTGTCAGCACATCGTGGCCGTGTTCGTAGTTAATATTATTGAGTGTTGGCATTTTCTTTTTTATTATTAAGGCTTCCATTAATTTTAATCATTTTTTACATGTGGATGAGGTTATTATGCTTGTATTTTCTACTAGTATGTATCGGATGGTAAGTTTGTGCGTGTGTTTAAATGGCTTCTGATGGAATTGTGGTCGGATAGGTGTAACGTAAGTCGTCTGGATAGGCGATAGTAGTGTGACCGATGTAATTATTTATGAGTTCGGTTTGATTAGGATACATTTCCTTAAGGTGAATTTGAACTCGTACTATTTTTAGGCTCATTCATTCTTGTACATTGCTTCACAGACATTCTACCTTGCGTTAATAATAATTTGTTATAGAATGAATTTAAATTGTATTCTAATAGTTTTTCTTTAATTTTTACAGATTTATTGAAAATAGTCAAATTACCGATTATCAACTGTTTAATCTGTCCTACCCTACACACATATACAAACACACACACACATGCATATATATGAAGAAATATAGTTTTAAGGTGTGCTATATTTATGAAATGAAGTGCTCAATATCATGAATAGAGCGTATGTAAATATAAAAATGAACAGTGAAGTCAACGCCCAGAGGCTCAGAGTGCTCACTTCAATGTCCACTTATATATATATATATATATATATATATATATATATATATATATATATATATATATATATTTTCTTTCGAATGAAAAATTGAAGCAATTATCTAAAATATTTCCTTACATATGCATGTCAGAAATGTGTGAAATAAAAATCATCAGTCTTTTATGTGAAGCTATATAAATAGAATATATAGCAGTATGTAAAAACTCTATTCATATATTTATATGTATTAATGCTTATGTTTTATAGATCTTATGATGAATATATTTAAAATTAATTTGATTTTAATTTGCTTGAAACGTTTTAAGCCATCTTAAATGAAAACAAATCGGAGAAATTAAACTCATAACGAAATTTTATTTGCAAATATGAAATTCATTATTAACTTGTAAAAGAAATTTTAAGTTTTTATTTTTATAAAAATGATTTATAATTAAATAATTAATATATGAATTTTTAACAAAAAAAAACCGCAAACTAATTAAATTTGATGAAATAAATAATTATAGAAATAATTATGAAAATGTTCAGTTCACATTAAATATTTAGTCATACGCACAAACGTATATTTGTGTGCAAACATATATACAGCAATGATTATTTTTAATGAAGCTATATTACGTTTAAATTATATAGTATTAGATAAAACTATCTCTCTCTTTCTCTTTCTCTCTCTCTATATATATATGTATGTATGTATGTATATAATATATACATAGGAATAGAGTTTTTATCAAATACTATGTATAAATTTATATATATATATATATAAATTAGTATATATATATATAAATTTATTATCTTATTTATGTCTTATAATAAATATATTATTTAAAAGTACTCTGATTTAATTTTCTGAGATATATTCGGTTGTTTTTTAAAAGTTTGTAAAAATATTTTAAAATATCTTTTTTGATAAAATGTTATATTCATTTGTTTGGTCAACAATTCGTCACACTCACAACCATATATTCACTCATACATACATACATACATACATACATATATATATATATATATATATATATATATATATATAATGCTATATGTATGTGTTATCAGGGTTAGATCGTCTGTAAATATAAAACAAGCGGTGACAGTCTCTTTCATGCTTAAATGTAAGAAAATAATCAGGAAACTAAGTGTCCATTTTTACATATAGTATTACTAGTAGTAGTAGTATAGCTGGCCTTCGTATTCGAGGATACCTGTCTACTAGGGCGGCTGAGCAATCCATACTGCAGATGCTTGCTCAGGCGCATTTGCGTCTGTTCAACACCCACAGAGACCACCTGTGGTTTATACTGTTTCTGGGAAAGAGCGTGTTATCTAGCGTGATCAACAATTTGAACAAGACCAGCACGCTCAAGTCCTCGGTCACGATGACTTGTGACTTCGTGCAAGCACAGCTATCGACGGCACAAAATTTCACGCTGATGATCGATCCCTCCAGTCCGATAACACCAGGAAGTCTCCTTACTAACAAATCGACCATAGGGAGATTCGAAACCGGGTTTAATGGTCAGAATGCGCACGTTCCAACAACTCGGCCACGTGCCTATCTATATATATATATATATATATATATATATATATATATATATATATATATATATATATATATATATATATATATATATATATAGAGAGAGAGAGAGAGAGAGAGAGAGAGAGAGAGAGAGAGGAGACAGGAGAGAGAGTCATAAGAAATATAGAAATGTATATATTTCTATAACACAGTATTTATTATATTACAATTATACCTAATATACATACATACATATATACATATATATATATATATATAATGTCGAAAAAATTAATAGATTTATTTTAAATCAGATATTTTTTATTACTTATAACGTTATTATACTAGATATATCTCATTTGAAATAGATGCCGCGTAATACGTCTATTGTTTGGAGAAATCTAAGTAAAAAATGTGTCCTCTAGCAGGATTGAACATATCTAGATCCATTATATATATATATATATATATATATATATATATATATATATATATATATATATATATATATATATATATATAATGTTTAATGTAAAGAAAAGAAAATCCCTTATATGATCACAAGAAAGTTCGATTAAAACCCTTAAACACAGTACCTTGTCAGTCCTCTTTAATAAAACTTGTAAAAAAGAAGAAATTACTGCCCAAATACAGAAATATATATATATATATATATACATATATATATTATAATTATTTTCTACTTTAAAAATATGGTAACATCGTTACACAGGAATTGCCATGTTTCAGAACAGAAGCTGAAATTTCAAATTTAATCATAAAATTAAATTTAAAATCAATAGCACCATCCCATTCTGAAGCGACTTTTCGAATAACTTATTAAGAAGTTTTTATAGATAGATAGAAGATAGATAGATAGATAGAATATATATATGAAGAAATATTATTTTAAAATGGATAGTTTTAAGTTTTATGGGGTAAAGTGCTCAATATCAGTGATAGAGCGTATGTAAATATAAATGTGAACAAAATATGGAGTTAATTTTCAGATGAGATATAAAGTTTCCGAGCAGCCCTAATTTTTTTTCAATCATCTTGAAAAATGTGAAACAGGTTTAAACTTATATGTTTTTTTTTATATCTCTGGAGATGGCTGACTGTCATCAAAATCTTGTAGCAAAAATACAAAAACACATGTAAATCCTATGAATACCATTTCTATTTTATGATACAATATCTGTACAGTTTTTAATAGCATGATTCAATTTAATTTGTAATGAACTTTGTACTTTGTAACTGAATTCATTTTTATCTATTTGATTCCAATACAAAGGATTGACAATGAGTTTTCATTTATGAATTTCATATAGTTGCACCCACTTTATACCTTAAAAAAAAAACAGTTACGAAGATCAATGACGAATTCTTAACTGAATCTTTACAATTACGGCACAAAGTGAAGTAAAATTTATTTCTATATCATTAAAATTTTCTTTTTTTATGAGGGACTGCAGGGAAATTCTCACGCAAGAAATGTTTCAGCAATACAAAAATTGCTTTTTCATGATTTTCGTCTCTGCTCATGTCATTCAATTACTAGAATACTGGACATCTAACAGAGAGGTCCAAGGTACAGTTTTTGCTAATGCAATGTAATTTGATATTCTGATCACAATTTTCCTTTACAAACAGGAAAAATTAATTTAATTTGCATCTGATAGATCCTTCTGATGTAGGTGTTTCAATTGTTCTTTGCTCGAACGCAGTTTAACGTAGATTTATTTAGATAATGATTATAGAATCACAGACAAACATCATGTTGAAGATCAATTTAATTTGAAGGTAACTGCTATATTCCAGAAATTCCTTAAATAGCGGATTGTTCTGAATTTATAAGTAATTTAGTCTCTAATGGAAGCTTATGCTACGAAATCCCATGGTTTATAGAGAATTCTTCGTTCGACGGCTAATAATCCTTTCAGAAAGCTACTAAATTTTAAAGAGAATTTTTGACATGTGAACACATTATAATTATTAGTTTTTGAATTTCATTTGAATCTTTAACATTTTTTTCAACTATCTTGGTTTTTAAAGACAAAGACAATGACAATGCCTGCAATAATTAAAATATGATTATGACAGGAAGCTGAACATTGGAAGGATATTGATGATGAAGCTTATTTAAATTAATGTCTCGAAAACAAGAATAAAGAGAAATTTCTCAATAGCAGAACAAAGAAAATTAAAATGTTTAAGCTTCCTGAAACATACAGAAAGAAACATTCAATGTTTTGGTTGATCTCATAGTCATCACTCATAATTCTCAATATAAAACTGAAGATGGAACATTTTTCTTCGCTCAAATTGTAAAATATATACTGGTCAGAGAAAATCCTATGAATGTTTTTCTAATTTTCATTTTGTCCATCAAACTATTAGTTATATCAAGTTTTTAAAAAATCCTGCAGAGATTTATTTTCAGATAAATCAGCAAGAATATAAATTAAGAAGATTTGATTTGTCTTCAATAAAGTAAATGAAATCATTTATTCAAGAAAGAAACAAAAATAAACTACAAGAAGAATTCTAAGAGGAAAATGTAGTCAAATTTTGACGTGTGTATTGAAAAAATCCTAAATTTCAGTAGCGAAAGGTAAATGCCAAAGTTTTAAATACTGACTGAACTTGTAACGTAATCTCTAAAGCTTTTCGGACTAATAATAGTCATCTTTGTTGGTTTTACTACTAGTTTTCAGATGAAAAAGAAGGCCGAAGAAGCATCGTCCGAAACGAGGCAATTGAAACCAAAAAGAATATAGATATTCTTCTGAACAAATTATAGCTTCCAGTTGGGAAAAATTAAACTTACATTCATTAAATATTTAAGAAATTATTGCAATAAGGGTTTGGCGAAAATCGATTTAAATTGTATGTAAATTTCTATGAAATGTGTCAGTTGTTAGCAATATATATCCTACTTTGTTGTTTATATGATTAAAATTCATAATCATAGAAGACTGATGTTGCAGAACCTAATTAAATAATGAAAAACGATGACTGTCACTTATATTTGGAACATCATCGATGAAAATTAATTCAGCAGTTCAAATATGAGAATATCTAGTAATCCTGATTGACATCTAATGGATTGTATGAGTGAAAATCTATATTGATGAAACGCTTTTCAAAATATGACTAAGAGTTTGCAATTGTAAATATTGCTGGGTGTATTTCCTTCGTTAAAAGCATTAATCTCTCATTCTATTAACAGATATGTACTAAGTCTATTAAGGCATCTACTGAAATGTTTCGAAAAAACAAGCTTGCAGCCATCAATATTATTTAAAGAAGATATTTGCACAAAGCCACAATATTTCGGTTGGCCCAGTGAGAACTGATATTTACCGTTTAGCTTATTCTTGTAAATGGATATGATAATGGAGTACACAGTGAGAATCGAACTTATGATACTGTAACTTATTTGCCAAAATTCTATACTCAGCATCTATCAAGAGTTTTTCTTTTATGTTCATGATGACAAGTGGGATTTACGTTTGTAAATTTGTCGCTTTTGTAACTGATGTTAAGGGTAAACGTTGTTTTCATTACAAACTAATAAGAATGTATTTATGCAAATATTTTATACCCTAACATTTGTGAAGTCCGTCTGTGTGAATTATGTATGTAGATTAAAAATCCGCAGTATAATTATATAAAAAGTGCGTATAACAACAACTATTTATTATTCAACGCCATGTTCTTTCTTGTCAAAGCCCTTAAAAGTAATGAAAATTAGTGACATAAATCGAATATTACCAGATAAATTTTCGAATCAAAATGCAGTCATGTATCAGGCTGTGGATTTATTCATCCAAATTCGTACCTTTCCCCAATAATATAAATGATTACCTTTTCCATGTATCAAAAATAGGTATATTTTTAATTCTTTAATTTCAATATTACAACAGTAACACGTACTAATACTACCACTGTTACTACTACTAATAATAAATGAATGAATGAATCAATAATTATTTGCTTTTAAGAAATTGACAAAATTTTAATGATTTTGTTATAAATAAATCAGCATAAATATTTCTTTTTAAGAAATCGCTGGTTATTAAAAATCCTATTCTGATTTGAAACAGATTATTCAAAATTTTGTAGCAGATCTCTGAAGAAATAGAAGAAGAGAGGGTATTTTGAAAACAGTTTTATCTCTTGCCCAAGAAATCAACTAATATCTGATAATTTTAAAAAAACTTTTCTAAGACTTCTTTTGTTCATGGAAACTATGCTTGCAAAAGTGGAACAAACGGATTCGAACGTACAAGAATAGACGTTATGAATTACAAAAAAACATCGATGTCTTCCCTGAGATTTGAATCATTGTTAGCTTGTAAAAAATCAACGTATTATGTGATTTCCACCGTCATTGAAGATTTATTTTTTCTTAGACCATATTTAAAAGCTTATCTAACACAAAAAGATATTAAACCAGTCAAAAGGAAATTTACAGGAATCACATTAGAGGAATTCATAAGAACTATTTTTGAATATTTTGATTTTTTTTCATATATTTATTTAATTTGCGAATATAAAAATTATTTAACTAAAGGAATAAAAAAAAGTAACTGAGAAAAATTGCTAATTTTAAAAATAATTTTGATTTGGTAATGCTGGCTGTTGAGTTAATAATGTTTCCGAACTTATATATATATATATATATATATATATATATATATATATATATATATATATATATATATATATATATCTGTCTGTGTGTGTTCACATACTTTTTTTAAAATGTGGAAAAACAACAAAAAATCTATATTTTTGTTTTATTTCTGACTTGATCGATATCAGAAATTAAATGTCAATATTATCGACAACAGTTTATTAGCTACATCCTAGCATTTTCTTATTGAAATATGTGTGTTCATATAAGTGATGTAATGTATAGAACAGTTTCAGAACTTAACAACTCCAGAAAGCGAATATATTACTTCTTGATGATGACCGTGACGGCCGAAAGGACTCGATAAAAACTTGAATTTTGTAAAGTTTCTATCTAAATTCTTGAATAAGGAATGGAGTTCTTATCATTTACATAAGGAATAATTCCCACATCTTTGTGGCTATTATCATAATGTTTCGTCCTTTATGCCTATGGGCTGTCATCAGGTGATTGTCGAACCGTATGACCTTCAGACAGTTTCATTTTAGTTGGTCCGAAAATTGCTTCGAGGCGTGAAACTAACAATCTCTATGCAGTATTGATTCCTTTTTTCAATCTATCTATCTATCTATCTATCTATCTATATATATATATATATATATATATATATATATATATATATATATATATATATATTTGTGTGTGCGTATTTGTGTTTCAATATTTGATTGACAAAATTTGTCTATTCATTTTTAGCAAATTTTCTAGTTGATGTATGTTTTGCAGTTACCGTGAAACGGGATCAAGAATATGATTTTGGTTCAGATATATTCGACCATGGCAAATTATTGTTAAGAACCTTAATATATAAATCAGTTTTGGAAATTCTGATATTTTAAAAAATGTTAGAATTTTAATTGTTAAATATACATGATATATTAAGAAAACGTGTACAGTGGCTTGTGACTATATGTAAGGTATATACGTTTTGAAATTAAAAATAAAATTAGTCCCTTAGGGGTTGCATAACGTGACAGCATCTAAGTATCAAGTATGTACTGTTAGTTGTTTATTTTTAATACGAATGTCTTCAAGCATTTTGTCTTTTCTGAGTATTTATGTATCATCAACAAGCACTGGTGTAATATTAATAGTCATATTGTAGACTTGTGTGATGTGTTCCTCCATATGATTAGAAGTTTTATTAAATGACATGTTAACATACAAGAAAGTGTTGTGGTTGTGCAACCAATATAAGAATTTAATGGTGTTTTTGATTATTACTGTTGGAAACGCAGTTTGCCAAAAGACATAATAATCTGTAAACAACATTGCTTTTACATTAATAAGAGTTTTAGGTCCAGTATTATTAGTAAGGTTTAAGTAAGATATCTTAAATTGCTTATGATAACTAATAAATCTTAAGTATTTATTAAAATTATCAAGTGAAAAATTCATTAAAAATATAATTCTTAACTATGTACCTACGAGATAATTGATTTTTCATCCTGTTTATATGTATCTGGTTACAAGAAAATAAGTTAAGGATCTTGCATTTTTGTTTATATTAGGATTGTTGTTTACGTTATATTTTCAAAAAGTCCTGAATACTAATTCAATTTGTTACTTAAAATAATAAAGTTTCTGAAAAATGCCAAAATAGAAATTAAACTTTTCTGAATTTACTGATTGTACACTGAAAATATATATTAACATTCTTAGTAATAACTACCGATGGTCGAAAGTAATGGAACCAAAAACATTACGAACTTTGGAAGATTTTCATGATTTTGTTTTAAGACAAATCATAAGCTGACGAGAACTCCCAAAAATAAAATTTGTCGGTTACATTTATTCGAATAAATTTAAATGAGGTTTAAATGAATTCTTCCTATTTATCTCTCTCTTTATAAAAACACACACACACACGAACATACTTCATTTTATCGATGTAAGCACTTTTGAATATGTTCGTTGTAATAGCCAAATGCACACATACACCTAGATATACATCAACAAATATTCCATGTATGCGTCTTATCCATATATTTTATCAGTAAACTACAAACAAAAGAAGCGTATGTCTTGTTAAAAGACCATAAACCCGAATTCAGAACTAAGCCATCTACTAGATCAGAAATCGGCAGAATCAGTAAGACTATCTTGGAAAGAACCAATCACTCCATAAAAACACCCTTGGACTATTACAGTGGATTAATACAGCTGATGTTATCAACTGTTTAATAACATCCGATATAAGGACAACTGTACTTTCATACAGTTCGATATTATCGACTATTATCCCTCTATATCGAAGGATCTGTTCACTTTGGCCTTGGATTTTGCTCGGGGATACTCTAATATTTCTGAGAATGAAGTGGATATTATCATGAAATGCCGACATTCTGTTCTGATCTACAAGGATGAACAGTCGACCAAAAAGTCTTGCAACGATAATTTTGACATTTCAATGGGTTCTTTGGATTCTGCGGAAGCTTCTGACCTGGTTGGATTATTTTTTTGTACAATTTAAGTGCCTTCGATCGTCTAGATTCTGATAGTATAGGATTGTACAGAGATGATGGCTTATTAGTTGTTAAGAACTCCACTAAAATTAAGGTAGGCCGTATTAGGAAAATGATCCATAGGTTATTTAAGGATTTAGGTCTCAGGACAATAGTTACAACTATTGTTAAACAAGTAGATTTTCTAGACGTCACCCTAGACCTTGCTAGCAACACTTTCCAACCATATGTGAAGATTAATTCCAACCCAAATATACGTGCATCGAAATTCCAACCATCCCCCTTCAGTTATCAAACACATACCCACTTCCATTGGATTTAGGATTAGCACTAACTCTTCTAACAAAGATGTTTTTAATAAACATCGGGATTTTTATAATTCTGCACTAAAAAATAGTGGATGCAAAGATACCACTATTCAATATAAAAACCCTGTTAATTGCAACCATAATTAGAAAAGAAGATCTAGAAAGATCATCTGGTTTACTCTCCCTTTCAATATAATGGTTAAAACTAAATTAGGACGTATATTTCTAAACCTCATCAAGAAACATTTCCCCAACCCCGAAATTAACACTTAGTAAAATATTTAATCCTAATACCCTTAAATTAAGCTATAGTTGTGCAGATAACCTAGAGAAAATAATTAAAAAACATAACAACAGAGTCTTTAACAAGTATAGGGACTCAAAAAACTTGATTACTCACCAGGTTGCAAACAGCAATACTAAGTATAATAACACGAATAACAACTTATGTCATTGTAGGAATTCTAATAATTGTCCATTAAAAATAATTGTATGACTAGTTCTGTAGTTTATCTCAGTACAATCTCAACACTAGAAAATCCAAATATAATTTTTTTTTACATTGGTAGCACCATGAAACCATTCAAGGAACATTGGCGGGGGCATATGCAATCTTTTAATAACAGTAACTATAAGTACATGACTTCATTATCCAAGTATTTTTGGAGTCTAAAAGAAAAGAATAAAACACCTAAATGGAAATTGATTATATATCAACCCACACAGCGACGTAAAAAATAAACAAACCAAATATAAATATATATACATACATGCACATATATACACATACACATATACATACATATGCACATACACATACATATATGTTATGGTCCGGTTCCTTGTACCACGGTGATAGTCCAAGGTAGAACCAATAAAGAAGAACTCGAACACAGGTATGGAATAAACACAGATATATTACAAACAGGAATATATACAGAGAAGTAGAACTGTTAGTATGAACAATCAAGTTTAGTAGAGAACAATGTAGTCCCGACCAGTATCACTATTCTAATGTCTTGCAGTAATTGTCTGAATGCGACTATGTTTCGGACTGCCTCTGACTCGACTCTTGACTCGACTTGAACTACTGACGCCACTTGAACTGCTGATTCCTTGCCTACTCCTGAGGCGCAGTATTTATTAAGCATGGAATAGTCCATTATTATTATTATGGGTAAGACCCCATAACAATATACATACATACATACATACATATAGATACATAAACATATATACGCATGCATATGCGTATATAAACTAAACACACAAACACACATATACAAACACACGCATATACATAAAAAAAACATACAAACGTAAATTCAATTATATAGACATATATACGCACATACACATCCATACATATATATATATATATATATATATATATATATATATATATATATATATATATATAGACAAACACATATATACATATATACATACACACATAAAAATAGGAATATATATACAAAAACCTACATATATTTTAACAACATTATCTTATTTACGATAAAATATAGTAAAAGTTCATAATAATTTTAAAAAAAGTAACCACACAGAGTTGTTAAGTCTATAAACAATTAAGAAATCCCTATCAAACAAAAGTAGATTTTACATATATTCCAAGACACTAATATATACATACATATACATATACTAGGACATACGAATATACATCCACATATACAAATATATAATCATGTATAAATACCCGTATCAACCCATCCACATATACACATATATAAGTACATTCCCATCCACGCATATACACATCAATGCACACACATATACATATATATACATATATACACAGATAAACACATATAAATACATATACACATACATATATATATACATATACACACACACTCACATATACATATATATACATAAATACACACACACAAATATACATACATATACATATATGGGGTATTTTTTTTATAAATGACCGTGGAGATGTTTCCTGTCTTGTCACTTTTTTGTGTGTATATATCTAAATATGTCTGGGTGCTTATGTATTATAATCTGAGTGTGCTTTTATTGTTTTACGTCAGAGGTTAGCACCCCACTCACACACTTGGAATTAAAATGTATACATTTTGTTGGGAGGACCAGCCGATATTAGCATCTATTCTAACGTAATTTCAATGAAGAAATAAATTGAATAACATATGTATTTTTTTCTTTTCTCTTCAGTAATTTTATGATTTTAAACTTAATAGAGATTTAATTTATATTTTAAAATTGGTAATTTTTTACTTTTAATTTTAATATCAAATTTTATCATATAATTAAATACTTATTGGTTAGAATAAATTCTATTTTAGTATAACCCCCAACTTTAAAGCTCTTAAAAGTTTTTTGAATTCTCCTATACTTGTGTTTTGATTGGTCATTCTAGCTTTTGTAACAGCGTTTTCCCCTTGCGAAGGATCGTTAATTTGAAACTTTTAAAACCATTTATTGATAAGACACCGGACATGTTGAAACAAAATGGCTATTTTTGCAGTAATTTTATGTTATGTTATAATGTTATGTATGTTATATATATATAGTGTGTGTGTGTGTATTTATGCGAATGTGTGTATGTTTATATATATATATATATATATATATATATATATATATATATATATATATATATATATATATATATATATAGTGTGTGTGTGTGTGTATTTATGTGAATATGTACATGTTTATATTATATATATATATATATATATATATATATATATATATATATATATATATATATATATATATATATATATATCACCAAATTAACATATATATTGTCAATACCAACCTGACAAATAATTAAATACTCCATAAAAATATTTTTAAAAATAAAGAGCATCAGTTAACTTATCTATTGAAACTGATAACGCAATTATCTTTATTGTAAAAATGTACACAAACCTTAATTCTTCTTGAACAATTTGAAAATTTCAATAATTTTTCATCTAAACATCTAATGCCCTCATTTCTAATATCTATTTATTTATCATTCTGACAAATGTTAAAATAACTTCCAGATATTGAACAACTACTACAATTATTGCATGTAAAATATTGGGGCGAAACCACATATATTTTCATGGCCTAACGATTGTTTTCAAGCATGAAACAGACTATCGCCTCTCAGTATTGATCTCAGTGTCCACATATTTACACATCTCTCTATTCCTAATATTGACCACTTTTATCTATATATATAGCATACCTTAAAACTATATTTTATTTTGTAATATATATCGGATGAAATAAAGAATTTTTTCATTCTACGTTGATTGTTTTAATTTAAAAAATCGAAACATATCCACACTGCTCCATTTTCCCTACTTGTTACTTATTTAACCATTTTGTTGGATTTAATCCATAGATTTAGACACACAGAAATGCAGAGATATATAGTGATAGTGCGTGTGTTTTGTGCGTGTGTCACAATGCATCTACTACTTTTCTTGTGCAAATAAATACTAATTTTTGTATGCTTATGCCTACACACATATATACCTAAATATCTACATATATGCGTGTGTGTGCTTATAATCAAATGATTACATAAGGTATGAAATAGTAATCTTGATTTCTGTTTTTTTACTATCTATCTATGCATCTCTCTCTCTCTCACTCTCTCTCTCTCTCTCTCTCTCTCTATATATATATATATATATATATATATATATATATATATATATATATATATATTGTATGTGTGTGAGTGCGAAAGTAAAAACACTGAGGGTCAGAAATAGTCCCATCAGCTCGATCTTCTCTGGATTCTATGGGCGGGATTACAGTGCTCCTCCTTTATCCTCCTTCTTCTCCCTCTCCTCATCCTCCTTCTTCCTTCAAATGTCTTGTGGCTTCCCTTTTATTCTCCTCTTCCTTCTCTGACTTTTAAAAACATTATTGATCAAAGAAAATTGACGCCAATAGATCATGTGACCACAAACATCTACAAAACTTACATTCATCCACACATGCGTACGTACACTCGGTCAGATCAAAGGCTGATGTATGCATATCTGTCTCTATTTATATCTATCTATACACACACATTCATGCACAAACACACAAACACACATGATGACACCCAGGTAAAACAAACAGATAAATATTTATTCTTTTAGGCCAGACATAACGCAGCTGAGTGTAAGGAAACCTAAGCCCTTCAAGAATCCACTTTTAATCGAGTTCCCTCCTTCTACATAACCCATTTAACGGCCGGTGGAAGATTTAGTGTTTTCATAGCTGCAACATTAACACGGCTATTACTGTTTGGAATAATAATAATAATAATAATAATATCAGACACTCTCACCACCACCTCCAACGCCGCCACCACCAGCACCACCGAACGGCACCAGGAGCAAATTTGCAGTTACAACTACGATCAAAATAATTGCTGCTGCTCTTGCTGCTGCTTCTTTTCTGTCCTATTGACAAAGATGAATGACACTAAATCCTAAAATAGCCGCTTCGGCAAACGTTCAGATTCAGATCTTATTCGGCATCTCCCTATTTCTCTCTCCCTCCTTCTCTTTTCTCAGCACCCCTATCACTAATATCGAAGTCGATCTCTCCCCCTATTAACTTTTAGTGACTCTCCCATCTTCAAACTGTTGGCCAATATTTCCTTCCCATTTCTCAGTAGTCCACACTGCCCCTTCCAGTAACCCGTAATAACGCCAACACACGTGAGCGCCGAATCTCACACTTTTCTTCTCGTTCTTTCTACCGATTATTATTTCAGATGATTAAGGACTAATGGACGGGACAAACAGCGTTTATTTCCCGCATCCTTCGCATCTTACTCACCACGGCCACAGACTTCACCACCCCCACCAACAACCACCGACAACATCCTCGCACAACCAGCAAAGCCAACAGACCCAACCCCAACAGCAGCAGCAGCAACAGCAATCATCCATGTTCCAACGAGAGACCAGTAGTTGTTCATACGTCGACCCAGTGGTAGCACTACCTGTGGTCACTTTTGGTCATGTACCTCCTCAACCCCAAGGGCCTCCACCGGCCTGCATTTACGCCCGTAGTTCACCCCAGGGTGGCTCAACTGGCTACGGTGGTCATAATATGGCTGTGGTGGAACAACAGCAGCAACCCTCAAACCAAGCTCAGCCGAGTGGGCAAATTTCACAGCAGCCCCCACAGTCGCTACATCTCCATCACCCTGATGAATTGGCTCCGTCAAATTCTTCATCTGTTTCATCCTCAACAGCTTCGGCAAATTCATCATCTTCTGCAGCTTCGCCGACATCCGGACCGACAGGAACTGGTACAGTATCAGCGGCTGCCATCGCTTCAGCCACTTCTTCAACCCCCAGGGGTGAAGCAGCAGCTGCAGCTGTTGCTGCAGCCGCTGCAGCTGCAGCAGCCGCAGCCGCCGCCGCCTCTAGCGTTTCCACCTCTGCGAACAGTCCCGCAGGTTTAGGGGCAGGTGCGGCTGCCAATGCAGTTAGTGGGTCTGGAGTATGCAGGGCTCAACAAGGTGCACAGCAACAAGCTCATGCAAGTAACGCGATGGGACAATTGCACAATCCTCATCAACCCAACACCCAACATCACCATCAACATCAGTCGAACAGTCCAACACAGAACCCTCTGAACTCGAACCCTGCACACATTCAGTCCTCTGCTGTTGTAGTTGCACCAGGCAGTGGACATTTGAATGCGTCGCTTGCTCACCTTCATCCACATCATCCATCTCATCCACATCACCACCCTCACCAACAGCAGCAACATCATCCACATCACCCTCACCATTCGCAACAAGCATCCCTCCACCCCCATTCACAACAACAGCCACCTCCAGCTCATTCCCAGTCCTTGTTACATCATCACCACCACCATCCTCATCATCATCATCAGACATCATCTCCCCCATGCAATAACCAAAATTCTACCGCCAATTCTAGTACCATTAGTTCCAATGGACGCCAACAGCAGCAACCAGCCCCACTTCAATTTCCTTGGATGAAAACGACGAAATCTCATGCTCACCAATGGAAAGCCGGTTGGCCGGGTAAGTGTTTTATCTGATCTTTAATTTTCTTACTCCCTGTTTCTCGGCAAGCTTTTAGACTCTTCAGTTGAGATCATTCTTAAAAAATTAGAAGTTTAAAAAATTTGCTCGAGAAAATCTTTCGGTATTTGGAAATTTTATCTTAATGAGTCCTACAAAGATCTGCTAGAATTTCTCATGTCATTTGTTGAATTCTCGTGGATTTTATTTATTCTGGATATTCAAATATAGATTGATTCTAGCTAGAGAAACATTCCGATAAATTCTTAAATAGTTTACTTCTTTGTTTGGAATGTTACAGATTATCCATCTTCGTAAAATGCATGAATTTATTCATGTTTAAAGTAAAAACGTATTTTGAGTGACATTGTGGATTCACTATAAAATTTTAGCGCCACATCCAAAGAAAGATTAAAAATTTCGTTTATTGAGCGCAAAAAATCGTTAATAATAATAATAATAATAATAATAACAATAATAATAATAATAATGTAACTTTACCATACATACAGAACTATCAAAGCTAATCTCTCAGACATAATGATCAAAGACCACAAAAACAGGATGTGCTTCCTTATTGACATGTCAGTTCCTGCAGTCTGCAATGAATATTTGAAGATCTTCAAAACACTATCAAAATAAAAGTGTTTTGAAGTGGATATCCAAAAAATGTAGCATATGAAGACATCAATAATTGGAGTTTGTTGGAGCTCTCGGTTTGAATGGAAAAGCTTGTTTTTCTCAGTGAAGTGATTTCTCGTAGTAGCTCAAGAGAAAATATGTGTGATAATAATAATATGAATAATAATATGAAAAATAATAATAATAAAACAGATACCAGCAAGAAAATTTTTGTAAAACTTTTTTCAATCTAAAGGAATATTAAAATATAATTTCAATCGTTTTTTTATTGTCTACTGGAAGTGTTTTCGCTTTAAAAATAAAATTAGTTGTCTTGGAATTCAGTAAATCAAGAAAAATATTGTTAGAAAGAATTCTGATAATTTTTATTTTGAACCAAACTTAAAAAACTATTTATAACTGAATTCCATTGATGCTGCTGTGTCCATTAAATATTGTATAATTACTGTCAATATTTTTTAATTAGTACACATTTGTTTAACTAGTGTGTAGTTAAATTTTTTAAAAATGCCTTTAAATCTGAACATGAGTTTGAAAATTGTCCTAAATATGATGAAACAGCAAAAATCGAGATTTAAATCAAAACACTTAGCATTAAATCTTTCGTTTTTGTTTAAGCCATTAATAATCAAGTAACTGTACTTGATTTTGGGGTAAGATTCACATAATCTAACAAAGATCATGTCATAGACATTATTTTTTAGAATATCAGAAGCGTAACTCCTGAAAACATGCTTGGAGATCATTAATATTCGATTGAAACTTAAATCATGATAGTTTTTTGTTAGTATTTCTATGTTCATTCATATAAATTTCTAAACACGATGAATAAAAGAGATATGTTTGACTACAGTATGTGTGTATGCGTGAATATCGGTGCCCGTGTGTCTGTGCGTAAGTTAACCAAATTACAAAATATAAATGAAAAAAATCATGGATATATATCTGCTAAACTGATAAAATAGATCATATCAAGAACTGTATTTTATCCTATATTATAACAACTTTCCTTTCCAGAAAGGTAAAGAAAGACGAGAATCTCTCAAAATACACGAAGTCGATTATTTGTGATCTATTAGATATAGATATTAATAGATTATAATAATAGATTAGTAGATTATTAATAATTTTATAAAACCATCGAGAATGCTCAAAATCAGTCTTTATGGTTTGTCAGAATGTCTCGTTAATCAGTGCATAAATATTGAATTTATTCAATGTTATGGAGTTAACTTATGTAAAATTATGCAGCATAAACATTTGCATAAAAAAGGCTGGTAATGATAAACATCAATTAAAGCTGAAATTTTCTGAAGTTTCAATGTTAGTATAATATCTCATTGTATCAGAAATATTTTTTCTATTTTACGGCGTAGATATAATAACATAAGACAAAATAATTGATAGTGAATACAGTGAAAAAATAGTATGAAGTCAATTTTCAAAGATGAGCCTGATGCCTGCTTTTAAAAAAAATCAGCATTTTTAAATATCCATGCTTCGTTTTAAACTCGAACGTTTACCATTTCAGTCATTAAGCAGATCTGTTTCGGATATAACGATTGCATATAATCGCAACTTGTATATATACTTGTTTAAATGCTCTTTATTTTGTAATTTGTATATCTGCGTGCATATATATATATATATATATATATATATATATATATATATATATATATATATATATATATATATATATATATAAATATATAAATCGATTCTCCGTCGGATTCGACTTATGAGGGTCAAGCAGATCAGTTTCAGGAAACTGACAGCCCGACACCGGCACATGAGATTCGATTATAGTGGTGAAGGTTTCGTGCAGGACCATCCACTTTTTGTGGATATATATATATATATATATATATATATATATATATATATATATATATATATATATATATATTCATATTTGCACAGTTGGGCACCTCACTCTATATTGGATGTATGCCAAATTCTACCACCCTGATGTGGTACTAAGGTAAATACAGTATCAGAATGTAGTATATGAAGAGTAGACTGTATAGATTTAGAAACGCTCCGATGTTGAATACTCTTCCATTATAAATATTGAAAATTTAAAAGTATATGTGTATGTGCGTGTTTCTGCGTGTGTGCTCGTAACCTAGGGTTTAAACTGCTTATCACTATAATTTATACGCTTACCCGTAGAAAATGTAAATAAAGTACATTCAGTACAGTTACAGTATAAAACACAGGTAAGCTCTGTGTGTTAAACAAATATATATGTGCATGAGCAGGCCTTTACAGCAGGGATTGACTAGCAGACGGAAGTGGTTGGAAGCGAGTAACTGGCCATGCAGACATACATACATACATGCATGCATGCATGCATATATATATATATATATATATATATATATATATATATATATATATATATATATAAATAAAAATAGTACTTAATCCTTGCCGACACGTTTCCTCGTTAGTCCTTATCAAGTAAGTAATATTTGCCGATTTTCTATTTTATTTAATTTGCCCTCTCTACAGATACGTGTCCTCAGTAAACTCGGATATATATATACAAACACACACAAGCACACCCACACAGACACACACACACACTATATATATATATATATATATATATATATATATATATATATATATATATATATATATATATATATATATACAGAGAGAAACAAACAGACAGATAAACAGACAGAGAAAAGGAAGTATATGTGGATTTATAGAGGTACTTTCTTCCACAATCGCTTTCAGACAAGCCTTTGGAGAGAAACAATCTGAAGATATTTCTCAAGAATCAAGGGACTGCTGAACATGAAAGAAAATCAGAAAACTTTAGTGAGGAAGAAGGACAATAAAAGAACAGGTTCCAGAAAATGACGGAAGATAGCAATTGGTGTTGCATTTAATTTTTGGAAGATTGTAGGTGGCACGGAGCAAGAAACGGGAGGGAGTTTCACGGACTAGAGAATAAACTATTAGAATTGTACTTACGGTTGCATCTATTTCAACAGTAAGACAATGAAAACCTAGTTGTCAATTTAGTAGTACACTTAAATTCATGTGTTTTAGGTTACCCGTAAATGACACAGGGAAAGTGACTGAAGTCGAGATGTCATGTCAGAGCCGATAACACTTTTTTTTGGATTTTGTCGAGAATCTCGAGATATGTAGCTGGGGCACCAGACCGAATCTGGCAGTAATATTTAATGCACGGACGAATGGTAGATTTATAAACGTGCAAGAAGGATTCGGGCGAGAAATATCTGGTACGACACAGTATGAAATATCTAGAAATAAAACCATTTATTAAATATGGAATTAAAATTGTGTTGAAACTCAAATTCAGTGTTAGTTTGATCCATCGATAACATAAAAAAACAAAGTCAAGATAAACAATATGCGTTTTTCCCTTTTTCTCGTTTTTGTTCTTTCTCTTTGTTTCATACAGTTGCATTCCTTTCCCCCTTTCTTTCTTTTTCGTCTATCCTTTTCTCTCTCATCCTCTCATTTTATACCCCTTCTCTCGATTTTCTCTCCCTTTTCTCTTACATTTTTATCTTGTTTTAGCTCTCCCTCCCGCTTTACTATTTTTCTTGTTTTTCTTCTCTTTCATTTCTCTCATATTTTCCCGATCTTTCTCTCTTCTTCTCTTTTTCTTTCTCCTTTTTCTCTCCATTCTCTCTTTTCTTCACCTTCTCATTTGTTCTCCTTTTCTTTGTTTTTTGTTTCTCCCTCTAATTTTTTTTATTTATTCTTCTTTGCTTTTTCTTCTCCTCTCTGATTGACACTATCCTTTTCAAGCTCCGTTCAAAATGCATAAAAGTTATTTCATATATTATGAAAAACTGTTTCAACCTAAAGGAACCACTTTTAGGGAATCGGGATATCAAGTGGTTTGCATGTCACTTTATGGGTAGCGCTCTTCAGTGAAAAATACCGTTTTCTATTCAACCTTATTCACTTTAGAGATGAAAATATTGCAATAGTTTTATGAAAAACTCGATAATTAATATCAAGGATAGAAATACTTATGATCATTTCAAATTGAAATATCATCATGATAGTTTGACAATTAAATAAGACTCATTTGTTTCTGATATTCCTAATGTCTCTTTAGCTTTTCTCAATAGAATATTATATCCAGTAATTTTCTGAATAGAACAGGTATTTTTAGTCTAAGGGAAAACATCGTCTTCTTTTCACACAGCCACTCATAAAATCAAAGTATTTTGCGTGAAAAGCAAAAACTACTTCTACTAACACAACAATAACGGCAACAACAACTACTACTACTAATACTAATAATAATAATCTCTTAGTATCAATAAGATGTTGGCCAATTTGAAATATTTTTATACATTCACAGCAATTTATACCGATAAGTACCATTTTTATACAGGGTGGTACCCAAGTCATGATATCGAGTTCTTGGAATGGCCGTCCTACTCATCGGATCGCAGTCTGTGTAGAATCTATGAAATATTATAAAAAGAAATATTGCACTAATACCAGAAAAAAGAAATATTGCACTGATACCAGAAAATCTGAAAGCATTAATAGAGACAAGAAATTAAGAATGATCTGTGCAAAATTCTTGCGGTATCAGTGTCTTCCAAAGTAGGGATTAAAAACAAATAATTTCCTTGTAAATAATAACTTTTCAACTTAAGCCATATACATTTTTATATACCAGGTTTTGTACACGATATGCAATACTTTTAGATTGAAAAAGTCTTTTCGTGATTTGTGAATGGGGCTTCTAAACTTTTGCAATACGCTTATCTTTGTTCGTTTACCGCGGCTGATTCTTGTCTTTGACATACATTTAATTCGTGCTGACCTTTGAAATTCGAATTTCATGAAAAGCTCACAATTCATAATAAAAATAACCTCATCATAAGATACAGTGCATGTCTTGATCCACTTAATACAGGTATCTATTTTGTTTTCGTGTTGTCTCTAAAAATTTCTTCACTTCTTAAAATAACTAGATTAGATGTAGCGTCAGCAATTGACAAAAGTATTTAAGTATTTTGAATTTGTATTGGATTGCTTTTCTAAGATGAGTAAAAAGGTTAACTCTGTTATACTGAAGAAAGAATTTTCATTTTTAAATCATTAAAAGTAAAAATATCCAAAACTTGTAAAGCAAGAGAAATAAATGTAATTTATTATCAACCTGGTTTCTCCTACGTACTAATGAGATAATCCGTTCTTATATTGCTAACACAAAACTGTTCACTTGTTAGTGTCGAGTAATGCCTCCTGTTCCTAAACAAACTAACTCATCTTAAATGCAGGAAATAAGGATGCGTGACTGATATATAAATTCATGTTTTTTATATTTTATTATAGATAGATTATGTCACAAATTAGAGTTGTACTAGTTGTTTCCTTCGTATTCTTAAATTTATGAATTATTTAGGACTTCTGTGTTATAAAAAAACTAAATTGCTCTAAGAAAAGTAACCTTGATTATTTTAAAATCTAAAATTCTAAATTTTTTTAAAAATATCAATATACTAAAACATTTTCATTATTGCAGGTGGAATTATTAGCCTGATTAAAAAATTTTGTAAACATTTTTCACACTTTTTAAATTAACCATTCAAAAGATTTCGACATGATTAATTAACATTTGAAGTAATGCATTCAAATAGTATCAAATTTCAGAAAGAGAAACAATCGTTTTCAAGAAACCTTTTCCGTGTAAAATTGAAATTTATAGTGCATTTAAAATGAAAACAGTCAAAATAAAAAAGAAAGATACTTGTATAAACGTCGACAAGATTGACCCATTTCTGACGCTCTTATGTAAAAGAAAAGACCTGTAAATTTTACATTAAGGATCATTTCAATGAATAGGAAAAAGTTATCTGGTTTAAACCACCCAATTAAATATGTACTCAATTTCTTGAGTACTATTTATCGTCACTATTTGAATTCGCTAATATGACATCAAATTTATATATGAGTATGTTAAATCAATCATTTCTCATATATATATGTGTGTGTGTTCGTGTGTGTGTGTGTGCCTGTGTGTATACATAATTTGTTAACCATGAAAAAAATAAGTTTCAAATTCTTGCATTGATGAAAACTTACGAAGAGTTCCAATAAAATTCCATCTATGTACTTCGAGTAATTCAATTACGCAACTTATTCAAAATTTTGCTATTAAGAAAATGTCGTACAAGTATTTTTTTTTTGTGTTAATCAGTGAACGTTGCTTTTTCACTTCCTTGCGTCAAGATAAATCTTTGATACGTACTTACGAAAAGTCACAATTAGTTGGACATTTAAGATTATTTTAAAGACCTGATTTTTCCACATTCCCAACACACACACCTGAGCGATACATTTCAAATTTTATCTAAATAGAACAAAATATTTTTATGAGTCACGTGCTTTGTTTAGAATAACATTGTATTTTGTCATAATTTGACAATACTCGCATTTTCTTTTCTATCAAAGGTGACTTATTTGACTGAATTCAAGTATTGGTCTTTTGAATAATCTGTGCATGACAGTAAAAAGAGACTGCATATATTTGATATTTTCTCTTGCGTAAACTTTTGTTTAAATATCTTACTTGCTTTGTAAAATATTGTATGTATTAAGTTTAAATAAACGTTAGTGTTGAATTAGCTAATTTTTCTTGTTATCTTTTCAAAGTACTTAATGTATTTAATTCGAAGTTATTAGAGTACGAAAAAATTATAATTTTCTTTGTATTACTTCTTTTAAGTAAACGGGGCCTTAAAATTGTTTAACGTCCCTGCTGCTATTTTTTTAGTAACCTTCGTTAGCCCGAAATGGCCATCATTGTTTTTAGACCTACGTTTCATTTGATGGAAAAAGTTAGAAACATAAACGTGGGCCTTAATTAACGCAAATTATTAATTAATTGATTATCACAATATAACCATAAATTAAAATAAATTTCTATTACATCAACATTATGAAACAATTATGAATTTTACACACAGAACTGCAGACAGGTTATGCATTCGAAGGCAAGAAAAAGTTAAGATTTTGATTGGTTATTTTGATTGGTTATTTTGAAGGTTGGTAGAAAGATCTTCCTTAGATTTTCACACGATGCAATTATTTAACTCATCTATCCAACACACACACACACACGCGCACACACACACACACGCGCGCGCACACACACACGCGCGCGCACACACACACACGCGCGCGCACACACACATACACACATACATGCATATATATATATTTATTTTTCAATATAATCTTGTCAATAGATCGGGCATTGCAGTAAAAATTCGGTTAATAATTGATGCACCTTTACACACACGCACATATGTATGCACACACACACACACAAGCACACACACACACACACACACACATATATATATATGCCTGTGTGTACGTGTGCATATATGTATATATGTATATGTGTCTGCTCGTGTGTGTACGTATGTATATAGTTACGTAGATAAGTATATACTAAATGGAATGATATAAAAATAGATCATTAGTTAAAATATAATTTTTAGGATTACTTTATGGAGAATAAAATTGTGAGAAAAATAATAATAATAATAATAATAATAATAATAATAATAACAACTAGTGGCATTTCAAAATAACTACAATTACAATAATAATAGGAGCATTAGGAATGGCTAAATGATATTGATACATACATTAATTGCCGTATATATTGATCCATACATTAACAAAATTCCAGGGAGCCGCTTACTATCTGAGATACGAAAGTTGTAATATAATATTCTCAATAAGTATTCTAAGAAAAATCTTCCTTCACGTTAGGTTTCAGATAACAGACTTGGTAGAATATCGTATCAAACTGCAAATAATAATAATAATAATAATAATAATAATGATTAAAGAAGAAGATGAAGTGGGAAAGAAGTTGCAAAATTAAGCCAACTTGATGTTATTTGTTCTCCCCACAAATCTAACAGATACTAAATAATACACGTGGGAAAATTCAGTACGTTTTTCTTTTCATGCAAAATTTACGAAAGGCTTAAAAGTAAAGGAATGTTATTTTTCAATTTATGATTTATAAAATAGTAAATCTAAAAATATTGTTGAATGAAGTCAATCCAATGACACCATCATAGCTAATTATCTCCATTTAAACCGCGTAATCTTAACATCTGTTTATCGATTTCCGCCAAGAAAAATATAAAGAAAAAAACTTATGCCCAATGTAAATAAATAAGAATCCACTAAGATGTGTTGTAGACAAAATTCTCAAACAAATGTAAATCCTTACACAGAGAATTATGAACTGAACTATCAATAATTTTGCCTGATTTCGAATCACTTAGAAAGAAACTGGTTCTAGGGAAGATATTAAAGTGACACCATTTCGTAGGGCATATTAAAGTGATCTCTTTCATCATTCTTCCTATGCTCATGGAGGACCAGTTGCCAGTTATTCGCTGGTTAAAAAGGACATATTTTTAACAACATAACCTAAAAACTAAAAACAGTCATTTTATAAAATATAACCCTAACGATCAAAAGAATGCCTATAAGAATTTATGCATCTTGACAGATATTGCAGTAGGGTATTTAGAATTGTGTGCATTCTAAACAGTATATTTAGCTTTATCACTAAAATTCATTAATTCCTGTTTTTTCTTATTTTCTTAAATTTCACTAAATTATGATGGTTTGCAATTAAGCTAAACCTAGGCCGGCCAAAGTGATTAAAACTTCATGATGAATACAGAAATTAAATGGAATTTAATTTTGACAAATATTCCAAAAATATATTTTTCAAAATTATGGCAAAATTGTTAACTTTATAAAAATGAAAATAGCTTTGTAACATTTGAAAATTATTACTGTGGTCAATAATGGAAAATATGAAAACCAGTAAATATAGTTGGAAAAAATTAACATTACTTAGAATTTTCATATATATTTATGTATGTGTGTGTGTGTATGTGTATGCCTATGTGGTTCACTAAATACTAGAATTTTAGATTATATTACGAATGAATCTATACGGTAAGTTTTATTTTGAATAAAGGAACACATATTTTAATAACATTTTAATCATTCCAAGACTGCACATTTTCTCAGAAAATTTTATTCAAATTTTGTCTTTTACCTAAACTATTATTATTATTATTATTATTATTATTATTCAAATTCTATTTTGAATTATTTGATTCTGAAATATATTTTGGTAGAATTCAACTCGGCAAACAATAAGTTGCATTTTAAATACGTTTAAAGATATGGACCAACAATGTTTACATGTTAACTGAATTCTTTTATAAGTCAGTTTTTATTTCACTGGAAAAATATTTAGAGAAATAGTTAAACACTGTGTTCTTTATTTAGATTGATTAATAATAAAAAAAATAAAATTATTGATAATTAAGCTATTTATAATTGTAATAATCGTAATTCTAATGATGATTATTTATAATCATCGAACTTGACGTAAACTTAGATAAATTTCTATATGAATGAAGTTTCTAACATTTAACCGTCATCTTTTATTCAAATATGTAAACTTACCAACTTGTCATAAAATCGCGAACATGTTTATATTTGTTTATGTACGGATAAGTCAATGTCATTTTAAAAAAATAAAATAAATATAAATAAAACATTAAATAACACACACTCTGATTCTACATTCCAGCCAGAAGGCAGGCGTTGAAATATGTGATTCAAATTAACATGGCGATATTAACTTTAGTTTTCTTTTTGTTTTATTTTAACGTTTGTAATAAACGTATTTCATTTTCAAATAGAAATGATGAATTAATATCAATAAAAAGCCATGAAAGGTAAATAAAAAATATATTGAAATTTTATTATATCTTTTACAAGGCTAAAAAAAATGAAATTTTATATAAAGTATTCATCTTTTAATGCAAAATTTTATAAACGAAAAGTCTAAAAGAAACAAATAAAACGTTGTGAAATAAATATATTAAATATAAATATTATATATATATATATATATATATATATATATATATACACACATATATATATATATATATATATATATATATATATATATGTATGTATTTTCAGCAGAGATATAAATATATATATATATATATATATATATATATATATATATATATGTATGTATCTTCAGCAGAGATAAATAGATATACATAAATAGACAGAAAGATAGATAGGCATAGATTTAGACATATTTAAAGTGTCTTATTATACATATACATATATATATATATATATATATATGTGTGTGTGTGTGTGTACATGTATGTATGTCTGTCTGTATGTATGTATGTATGTATAAAGCCACATGGTCAAAATCAGATCATTTTTTAAGCGTTTAACATAGCACCACATCGAATATACTTTTGTGTATAGGAGTTCACTTTTAAAATATTTTCAAAAAGGCTGAAAATCATCTTTTTCTACATCGTTTTCTTTTTCTTCACTGTACACATCTATCTATTCATCCATATCCATATATATAAAATAAGATTATATTTTATGTACATAAATCAATCACTTATTTTTGTTTGTATAATAATCACTTGAAAAGCCAATCTGACAGTATTTGTTGTATGTTTCTAAAAAAAACATTGTTATTATTCAAGCCGAATAGATATAGGAAGGAAGTGAGTTGAATATTTTTTTAATCGGCTTAAGCATAGAAATATTGTGAAAGTAAGCAAAACAAAAAATGAGGATTTGCGATAAATATTATAGAAAACAGATATAAATAAACAAGAAAAATATGAAATATATGTTCAAATCTCTATCACTTTTTTCAATATCCCCGTCGTAGCAATCAATGCCGTGATCTGATACTTAAATTTAACTTGAGATATCTGATACTTAATTTTCACTTGAATTAAGTGATTCATGTAATTTTGTCTATAGTGTTTTAGAACATTTATGTTCAAACACTTTTTCCTTCTCCCAAGCATGATCCTTTTATTTATCCAATATAGTTGCTTTTAGTAATGCTTTCGTTTGAATGACTTTTATTCTTTCTCGAATTTCCCGTTCTAACAACTTTCAATCGCTCTTCAGATTAGTTGTTTTTGTTCTCATATCAATTAATATACTCTTTGCAAAAATATTAATTTATAATTACCAAAAAGAATGAAGATCATTTTTGATATAAGGTTTACAGCTAATCGATATACCATTAATAAAAAAAAGACATGTACATGAATCGGTAATATTGGAATTTTTATTCACATGAGCATCGTACGTATTCTGACGTTGGTACGAATAGACATCGAAATATTAATAGTCATTCATAACTCAATATATCAGTTAATTTAAATTACCAACAAACCTATTTTTGTGATTACGTTTTGTGATTATTGTGTTAATTAATGTTGAGGAATACGTAAAAAATGCCGTTAGCATCCGAATTGCCCAACTTAGATTTCAGGGATATATTTATCTATTTTAAAAATTCTAGGTTTGTTGCATTTGATGCTGCCTAAAACTGGTCACGGAAAATATTAAAACATTCAGCATATTGATTATTGGCATGTACTCTATTTTATCTTAATTTCAGTTGTTTTTTATCACAATTTGAGGTCGTTATTCCACGATCGTTAATAAGAAGGTAAGATAAAAAATAAAGAATAAAGAAACTAATGTAATCTAGGACGTCTGGGAGTTGCGATACAACTAAAATTAAAATTCAATAATCTACATATGTAAATGGAATTGTGCATTCATATATTTTAGTAGCCTTCAGGAGCACCCACGACACCAACATGGACAATTTGCCCATCTAAAAGTGTAGTGACTCTTCTAGGGACGCAGTAGAAATGTCACATGTTAATACTAAAAATAGCCTTAAAGGGGCTCTTAAATATCTATTGATTCTTAATAATCTTTTAAAGTAAGATATTTTTAAAACTATGTAAATATTAACAACTGTTTTCATTTATTGCAAAGGAATAGCAGTGGCGTTATTGTTATCTTTATTTCATTTTACTTATGGTTTAATATTCCGAAAATATTGAACGCAAAAAGAAAATTCAGGACAACACGAATTTTCTGATATTATATTTTAAAATGTAATTCCAAAATATATTGTTTAAATGCACGAGTAAACTAATTAACAATAATGACAATTAATTAAATTTATTTCAAATAATTCAACATGTTGTTTGCAGAAAATTGATCTTTTTAAGTTTCCTCATTAAAATTACTCCTATGTTGTAAATTTCATTTACAAAAATAAAAAAGAATTAATTAGCGTAAAATGTTATTGTTTTAAAAACCGTTTCGAAACTTTTTTAACCAGCCTAGCAAAATAAGGACGAAATATTTTTTTTTATCAGGACTAGATTGAGAACAATAAATATTTAATTGTACATCTACTTCGACTACAACAACTTTATTAATTATACTTTTTATAATGATAAATTGAAATCATTAGAAATGGTATAATGGTTTGATATAAATTTCACCTTGTGTTCACAAAATATTTACGAATAAAATATACACAATGACTAATTTTTTAAGCTTAACAACAAATCAATTCAATATAAATGTAATCATCGATTTTAAAATTTAGAAAAAGATGAAAAGTTGTGACAACCTCAAGAGACAGATACACATTAAATGCTCAAAATTGCTCTATTTCAGGTTATTTTTATTTAAAAAAAAGAAAATTTATTTAATATTTATTCCATGTTAGTTTAATTAAAAAAGAAATAAATCAAATTAAAATCATATGAAATTTTGCAGAAATTTGAAATTATATTCAAATATAATCAAATGTGTGACATGTAAAAATCTATTCTGAACGAAAATGTTGCACATATTATTCGCTAATGCATACTTTTGATTTTCTTACAAATCACTGGATGCCCATCCAAAATGGATTCTCACAGCTTACTTTCTTTAATATCTGCTAATTGCCATAAGTGGTTTCTCGTTGCCTTCTCTACGGTCTGGTATTCAGAATGGTCGGTTTCAAAATTTGAACTCGGCTTGTCGATGCCACATTTCGCGCAGATTTTGCTACCCGTATATCCTATAAACTGTAACCAATTAAGGATTTTGGCATTTGATATCTGCCGAAAGATCTTTTAAATAGGTGTTCGTGCATTCAGCATAATAATAATAATAATATATAGATATAGATATGCATGTGTGTTGTGTGTGTGTGCGTGATGTGCGTGTGGGGTGAACGTTTCAAATATGGTTATCACAATGATTTTTAGCATCTTAAGAAAATTAAGATGGATCTATTTTTTCAAACTAAAAAAAGATAAATTTAAAAATAAACGAATATTATAACAAAAAGTATTAAGGAAAATCTCCAGAGCATCCCATCTGTGCGTGTGTCTTGTCCATTAGAGATCTAAGTATACATGTATATATACATTAACATGCTGAAAGCATTCGTCACTTTTTCATTAATTTTATGAATTACATCTTACATATATCACTTTCCAACACACTGTCGTCTTTCTTTCTCCTTTTCTCTGTCTCTCGTCTCTTTCTACACACACACACACACACACACACACACACACACACACACACACACACACACACACACACACACACATATATATATATATATATATATGATGTCAATGATGATTTTTGTATATTTTTCAGTTTTTTTTAATTGGTAAGTAGGAGCGCAATAAATATTTTGGAAATCACTAAACTTTCAGCTGCTCCCGTAGTCTCCGTCCATCAGTGACTGATATATAACGCAGCATGAAACTCAGAGTAGCACAGAGTGCTGAGGAACAAATGTGTAATAATTCTTAATATATATATATATATATATATATATATATATATCAAACAAAACCAAAGTAAAATACCAGAATTTCTTTCATCTTTTTTTACATATTTTATTCTCTGACGATACTTTAATAAAATAAAACATGTTAGATTGATAAACACTTTTTCATGTTATCATTAAGTCAGATTCCGTCCCATATATATATATATATATATATATATATATATATATATATATATATATATATATATATATGTGTGTGTGTGTGTGTGTGTGTGTGTGTGTGTGTGTGTGTGTGTGTGTGTGTGTGAATTGTACGTAAAGTGCTGGTGTTCATAAAAATGACGCTGTAATACAATAGACCGATTAAGTAGATATTATTAAATATACATATTATCCCTTATCCTTTGCACCACTGGGGGTTTCATGAAAACCTCAATTTTCAGGTGATGACCGTTACATAAATTGAATTTTAAAATATATATATCTGTTTACCGCAGTGTGTCATAAAGCGGATGAAGTAGAAACTCTTTTTCTCCAAACACAAGAACGTGTATAGCAATTCAAAGATGCTGAGCTCTATGGTTTTAAGTCCCCAAAACACCACCATGCAATGAGCATTTATTGGATTTTGAGAAAGTTCTATTCTCGTTAATAGAAAAAATTAAATTCGCTAAATCTACCAACGATCTACAGCAAAAAAAGGTAAAGGATATTTCTATGATTAATAGATCCGATAAAATAAACATTAAGGCAGATAAAATGCGTAACCATTACAAAGTCGATGCAAATATATACTATACAGCTATTAACAGGGAAGTCAATAAATTTTATAAAAAGACATCCAGTAACTGGGAAAATAATATAAATAAGGAAGACAAAAAATAGCCACTGAACTAAAAACCGATGATAGAATCTACAAATTACACAAACAACAAGCATTAATCACAGTTAAAGACCATAGGGCTAATTTTCTAAAGAAAACCTTCAAAACCGATTACTCAAACCAACGAAAATAATATTGGTAAAATCAGCAATAACATCCTTGAAATGGCATGAAATTACAACAAAAATACTCCAGGAATCAACCAGTGGCAGAAAACAGCGGAAGCCATAGAATGGTTTAATAACATAAAAAGGAAGAATAAATGTACATTCATTCAGTTCGATATTTGCAACTGTTATACGTCCATCACCGAGAATCTACAAATAGCGGCTATAAAGCTAGCTAAAAATTAACGCCCTATTAGCGATCGCGAAATAAATATTATAAAGCAGACACCTATACTATTCCACAATGATTGTCAGTAGACCAAGAGAAATAACTCAGAGTTTAATGTTGCTATGGGTGCGTATAAATCAGCAGAAGTATGTAATATTGTTGGAATTCTGTTGTGGCGCCTTATATTTATGTTCGACATATAGAGATGACGGTGTAATTCTCCTACGTAAAACTAGCCTTCGTAATATAGACCGATTGAGAAAAATATATATTAATTATTTTAAGGATCACGATCTAAATATTACCACCACTACCAATGCCAAAGCGATCAACTTTCTAGATGTAGCATTAGACCTGAATAATAGTTACCATAAACCATTTACAAAAGAATTATATAACCATAGACACCTTAATAAAGATTCAAACCATCACCACAAAATCTAGACAATTTGCATAAATCAGTCCAAGTTAGATTATCCAATAATTGATAATGTATAAAGGCTTTGGAACTAAGCAATCATAAAGTAGATTTAGAGTATTTGGAATAAAAAAGATGATAAGAAAAAACGCAGTAAACGCATCATCATATGGTTTAATCTACATTTTAAACGTAATGTCCAAACTAATGTCGGGAAAAAATTCCTAAAATGAATTCATAGGCATCTTAACTATTCACCAACGTTAAAAAAGATTTTTAACAAAAATAATGTTAAAATCATTTATAGCTGCATTAGTAATATCGATAGATCTATATCCCAGCATAACAACATCATATTAAATAAACATCTTTCCGACAACGTAAATTTTTCTAAAAATAAATGCAACTGCTGAAAGAATACGATCTAACCATTAAACGGTTAATGCATGACCGATAATATTGTATATCGAGCGAGTCAAAGTTCCGGCAGCAATGCTAGATTTTATTTTGGTTCCACCATCACCGAATGACTTTGACTATTATTAAATAGATAAACAGCCCTGCATCTCCTATTATTTCTGGTAATTGAAAAATACCGGCAATAACTGGAGTATTAGCAAGGAAAAAGCCGTGTAAAGGAAATAAATGTAATCTATGCTTGGTTGAAAAAAATGATTGTCTTAAAACACCTAAATAGCCTGGGATAATTAAACAAGAGAAATGAACTGATGGTTACATGAAGGCATAAAAACATATACATAAACACGTAATCTAGATTAATTTTTAATACTAAATATTTTTTTAGGATATTTTACGGTTGATTGTATATTATAATTTATTGCTAATAATTAATTTTTTTTTATATTACTATTTTTAATAAGATTAAGTAAACCCCCTTTAATTAAATAATTGATGATATAGTACTCTAAAATTAAATAAAAGTAATAATTATAAATAAATACAAATCTTTTACGTTCATAAGCTAATACCGCTTATTTTAATTGTCAAAAGAGAATTTTTTAATTTAAAAAAATATAATTTTTAAAGACTATAATCCCAATATATATAATTCTTAACTGCACCAGCACCGCGGTAAACAGATATATATTTTTTTAAATTCAAATTACGTAACGGTCTGTTTAGCACCTGAAGATTTCGTTTTGCATGAAAAGCTGAGTCGTAGAGAGAGAGAGAGAGAGAGAGAGAGAGAGAGAGAGCAGGGGGAATCATTAATATATATATATACATATATATAAAATCGATGGTATCCAATCGATGTTAATAATATTTTCAACATGTAATATCTATCTTTATTAAAAATGTAGATAATAGCTTTAATTAGGGAAGGCAGGTTTTATTATGCAAATAAAATAAGTGGTACAGACTCCTATTTGGACATTCTGCATCCTTCGTTAGATTTTCAGTTGTTGATTTTGTTAAAGTTTCTACTGGCTCGATAATATTACTTGCAGCAGATTCAATTTTTCTCGGTGCTCTTTTTTTGGCTTGAATTCATCCTTCCATTTTCATACACACTTCTTTTAAACTTGGATCATATGTTTTCTATTGCATGAATATATAGATAGTTTTGGGATCATTTATTTCATTCAGTCTCTTTCAAATTAATTTTGGTAAGGTGAGCAATATACAGCTTTGCGGGATATAAAGGTGAATTTTCTTGCATGAACATACTCTTTTGCTCAAAGTTTCTTAGTGTGTCACTCAAAAATTATATTTATCCAAAAACTTACAGTAATTATCTTCTTTTATATTGAAACCAAGAGTAGCTTTGAATGGATTTTGACTTTTGCATCCCAATATAAACAAATATTTTACCCGATTAAGTCAATAAGATTCATTCAACTTCCGTTAAGTAAGCTTTTACGTATTTAAAATGTGTCAACGTGCAAACAGTTTTTTTTTACCTTTCAAATACAGTGTAAAAGAATAGATGAACCTTTGGATTTTCTTTCAGTTTTCTGTTTTCAGTGAGTCTGTCATTGTTTTTGAGAAGAATCCACGTGCTTTAATTATGGGCGTTACATTTTCATATAGATAATATTTGCATCCCGCGAATGACGTTTTGGAATTTATCTATCTTTTATTTACCTTTCTCTTCCAACGTGTGATCCGAACGGTAGATTATTCATTTGAAAACTATTCTGAACTAACGTTTGTGCAATCTCCAAGTTCCAAAGAATCATGCGACTTCGGGATTCACGTTATCATGTTAGATCAAGATAACAGGAAATAAATATTGTCAAAAATGAGGGATCAAAAATTAAAGGAACTTGTGCAAGTGAATCACAGTAAGGTTTTAAAAATTGAGATGGCTAATGTGAAAATGAAAATGAACCTGGAAGAAGTGAAAAAGAAATAACAAACACAATATGCCAAAGGGAATACAACAGATTTCTATGGAGAATAGTGTCACTTGTCCTCTCATATAAGTCAGAAAAAAATAGATCTAATTAAAATCAACATTCATTAAAATATATCAATTCATTATTCTCCTCTTAATGTTATATATTAAAATCGTTATTCATGGGTCTGCCCCGTGGTTGAAATATTTGTGTATTTCTCACTGATACCAGAAGCCGGTGGTCAAATTCAGGTGATAGTTAAGAAGGAGATTTTGATTGTTGAGGTTCAAAGTAAGAAGGCAGTCACAATATAGTTTTCCAACTCATTTGACCTTTTTAAGACTAGATGTTTATTAAATTTAGAGATTTAATAAACATCTAGTGCCGTCATTTGATCGCTTCTTTTACAGATGATTATTGTCAATGTAACAATGACTTAAGTTTTTAATTAAATTCTTATTTTTCAAGAAAAAATGATGAAATAATTGTATTGGTAAGTTTGTTGATATTTTAGATTAAATCATGTTCTATCTAATTATTATTTTATTTCGTTTTTCCTTCATAACGAAATGCTATTGTTTGTTTTCTAATAATGCCACTGAGTTTAGGGTTTCATAACAAATTCTGATATTGCGCTATAGATATTTATGAAATCTATTAATTCGTTCAACTGGACAAAGAATAAAGCTAAAATTTCAATCTTTATAATTATTAACAATTTTTATTCCTCATCACGATGACTGATAATTTGAAAGAATGGAATTTTCAATGTGTTAATTATATATGTACCCAAATTAGTTTAATATCCAATTTAGATTGCTTTGATGCGTGTGTATTTATTTATTATTTTATTATTTTATTTAATTTACTCATACAGATTTCTTTTCAGTCTTATTTTTATGTAGATTTACTAGTCAGTGCATTTTTGCATAATATCCATTTAATTTTTCTTAAATTTTAAATTTTTGTAAAATTTAAAATCAGTTCTGATTTTTTGCTATTATCTTACCAATGTTTACATTTTATTTTTAAAATTATGTGATTTTTTTAAACTTTTCCTAATTTCCAAATTTGTGTTCCCATCACTCAACAGCTGTACAATATAAAAACAAATTCTTTTTATACTTATATCTTTCTTACAACAGTCATTATATATGTGAAATGAAAAAATAAATATCATTAAGTATAATATTATATATATTTATTTATGACAATGATCACTTACAAGTTGTATAATGAAATATCACGCAGCCAAATAAGTTACTGCAAATATTTCTAATAAAAATGGATATATAAGCTGAAATACCTATTAAGATTAAAAGTCTTTCTGAAATAATTCTATTAAATATTTTGAATGAATTTGAAAGTACATGTATACTCTGTGAAGACAATGTATCAAATAAATATGGGCTTGCGGCTGAATTATGATTTCTATAATCACTTTTGGAAATTAGATTTAGATTGAAAGGAAGGGAACTAAATTTAGATTAAAAGAAAAATTGAAGTAAAAGAATTCATGGAGAATTCTATTTTTTAGTAAATGATAATTTGCGTCTCTCAATCTCTCTCTATTTTTAAATAGTTATCAACATGCTTCTCTTTCACTCACTCTTTTGCATAACCATACACACATAACCAGTGCAAGTATTTATACATTTTACTGTCGTGTATAGTATATTTGAATAATTAAAAGTTGAAATTATCTATCTATCTATCTATCTATCTATCTATCTATCTATCTATCTATCTATCTATCTATCTATTTTCCCGCTGCAAAGGAAACATTGTTTTCTAGGTTTCGTATTAAAAGTCACTGTTAGATATTTTCAAAACAGAAACTGTTCATTTTAAAATCTAATCTGTATAGGTATATTTAGACTTATATACATACGCATAAAACAACTTGCACATTCTAATTTTTATAAAATAAAATATTTTATGTACACTAATTAATCACCTATTTTTGCTTGCATAATAATTATTCAAAAAGTCGATCTGACGAAAATTCTCTCTCTCTCTCTCTCTCTCTCTCTATATATATATATATATATATATATATATATATATATATCATTAAAGATGACAGATAAGGTAGTGAGATTAAGCTTTTTATTTCATTTTTCTTGTGTTTGAACAAATGTTTTCTTTGTGCAGAAACTGTTCAAATGTTCTGTAATTCTGTTTCTATAAACAAAATGAATCTAATCTTATCCTAAAAAAATAACAACACACCTGCAAAATCAAAACTACAAAAAAAAAACAACTTGCATTACGCCTTTCGAACCACAGTTCCATCAGAAACCATTTAAGCATACACACAAACTTACCAGACTCCATCCGAAACATACTAGTAGAAAATACAAGCAAATCTTTTTTCTTTCAACCCATTCTAAAGGATTATATTTTCAGAAAAGGCTAAATAAATTTCTTGCTTTTGAGCCATTCTGATAAGAGAATTTGGCTTTAATTCGGCACAGGAAAGCTGGGAAAATATATAACAAATTTCGACTCGAACTGAAAGTAAAGAAATTAAATATTAACGACATTTTTAAAATTCACTCATTTTCTTTCTCCTTTAGTCATGAAAAATTCCAGCTTGGGGAAAAAGTACAAAGATTTCATTATTCATTCATACACACAAATACACATGCGCGTATTTCATTCTTTCGCTTTCAGATCTGATAAAGCCTTAAATGGCGAAATGCATTACCGTATATATTTCTAAACAAATCTACTTTCATGAACTGTCAAAATTTTCAAAAACTTTCATGAATTGTCAACATTTTAAAAACTGTCGGGATTTTTAAAACATTTTTGTCCTATTTTTAAAACACACACACACCTCGACTTGTTTCGGCCAGCATGGCCATCATCAGAAGAAAAAATTCCTGCTTCTCAGTAGCAGTGAACTACAGGGGTGAATCTCTCTATATAAATGAGAGCAGGAGTGTTGATAGGTTCTCAGCCCAACCCATTTTCAAATTAAATGATTAAATACCAGAATTTAAAAAATAAAACTTTTCATGACCCTCTCGTATGCATATTAACAATCAATATAACCTTGAATTATATTAAATTATACTTCAAACTTTAGTGGTTTGAATTTTGTACTGATTATAAAAATATCATGGTCTTTAGTGAAATTAGTTTGTGTAAAATGTACGCTTGTCTAGCATCATCAATGATTTTTCATATTGTAGAAAGATTTCAAATTTTTGTTGCCGAAAGATTTTTCAACAAATCTCCAAATTTCTTCATTTCTAACCTTTTGTTTCAAGCAGTGTGGAACGTCAACATCTCGATTAGATTTAAATGGAGTGTCAATCGTTATCATCTCTCTACTTGAATCTTGTTCTTTTACTGTTCTCTTCGTTTCTTTCACTCTCAGTAACCCCATAAATGTTCGTGTTTTTTATCGGCTTGCGGTGAAAATGTCATTATTTTTTTTTCAATTTACACATGCTATCCATTTATGTTGTTACTGCTGTTTAAAGTCCTCAATTGATGTAGTTTCTGTTATTCGGTATAGATTATGATTCTGTAGCGCCAACTCACAAGGTTAGCAAAAGGATGGTACTCGCTAAGACCCACAGGTTTCATTCGTTCGAAGCCATTTTTAACCATTGATCTGTGGAAGCATTTATATACAGCTGACAGTTTAGATATTTCTGAATGAGTTTGGTTCCATACATTAAATTATAAATTTGATGAGGCTATTTAAGAACATGGTGAGTTTTTAGTTTAATGTTGTTTTTTTTTCATAAAATGAATGCTTAAATGAGCAGTTCACATCTGTGCATGTATATGTGCAAGACAGTCTAGAAAATAGATTAAATAGATTGGGAATCTCATTTTCTCTTTGTTGTATTCCTGATGAGTTTTGAAATGTTTCGGTATTGGGGTCTTCGCGCAATATTTACGACATTGACTATCCGATATAGGCATTCAATTTAGTCAGAACTTGGAAAGCAGTTTCTAGTGGATGAGTAGAGGAAGTCTGTTGACATGGTCATAAGTTGCTGTGAAGTTAACATAGCAGGAATACAATTTTCTATTGGAGAGATGTGCCATTTCCTGGGGTCGTTTGATGACATATATGCCGTCGTTACATCCCTGACAAGAACGAAAATCAAACTGGATTGTGAGTTGACTTTAATAGAACGGTGACAGCCTTGTTAATAAAATGTTCTTTCGTGCTTTCACAATATATTCAATTGAGATATCCCTGTATTTGTGAAGGACTTGAGGACTGCATTTTTGTTTCCATGGTGTATTAATTCGTGACATACACCACTTTATGGGGATGCGCTTGTGACTTCAGATTTTCTTCATTAAATCGAATTCGAGGAAAAGTTAAGTTATTTTTAAAAGTTCAGCCTCAATATCAAGTGATGCGTTATTATTCTTTAGTTTTTCTTTTGTAGCATGTCAACTTTCTTGCCACTAGGTTTGTTAATTTTTTATGTTTAGAGTCAAGCTGGATGCATATTGGTGTATGTTCTATTTCCGCGGACATCTTCAGTTTAATGTTGTCCTAGTTGAAATGTGACTCAAGGTGGTTTTTGAAACCAGAACATCTTTTCTGTGTTGATTTCGATGGCTTGATGTTATCATGATTTTCGCTTTTATTCAAATTTCAATACATAGTGTATGCTGTTTGGCTCCATTAATTTAGTTTCCAATTTTCCAATTGCTTTGGTTTCTCAAAGAATTAACTAGTTTTCTTTTTTAAAGTTTTTTGTTGTTTAGTATTCTCTCTTCCATTTTACTTCCTCTTTTTCTTTTTTGTATTAGTCTTTTCAAATCAGGATTCTCGTCCTACCGAGACATCTTTTTCCGTCTAGGTATTCTTGGAATGGTCTCACATTATTTAATTCCTCTTTGTTTTTGTCGAGATTTAGGAACATAAGTTTAGACTTTAGATTATCACAGAATTCTACCCTTACACTTTCATTTTTAAGGGCTTGGGTGTTATATCTAGGTCTCTTTCGTGGTTTATGTGAGCGGAAGCGAGCTATTTTGTTGTTGTTGTCACTTTTATTACAAGAGGTCTGTAGTCAGATTTGAAAACAGGAGTCGTATACGATATCTGTTACAAATTGCCTAAGCCAAGAGTTCAAGACAATATTTTTGGTTACGTTATCTGGGTATGTCATGTGATACAATGCTCCATGGGATTCTCAAAACATGCTTTTAGGATAGAATATATTAGCAATATTTAACAAGAGTTCCCCATTGCTATTTGTGCTTTCTGTTTCAAAAGGTGGCGACTTCTTACTGTCAAAGGTACACTGGCGTTCGAAAATAGTATAGGTAGCATTAAAATATGAATTAATACGTAGTTTTCTGTTGCTTGTAGTACACAAGACTTAGAAGTTCTCTTTTTTGAAAACAAGAATTTTTTTCAGTTGAGGCATAAACTGCTGTACTCGCGGACAACTATGTCGGCAGTCATCAGTCTTTGTGACTGGTGTAAGATATTGCCTGTTACAATATCAGATGATTTGCGTATTGCTATTCCAACTCCATGTTGTCTTTTCTCCTTTAGGCCAGTCCAATAGAAGGTGTATCCCAAATGTGAAATGGAGTTACTACCAAGTCGAAGCACCTCTTGCATACAGACAACATCAAGGTTCGCATTTTTGTATTGTTCTTAAATGAAATTCACCTTGAAATCATCTGATCCTAACTGAACGTTGATTTGTCCTTTTTTCTATTTTTTGTTTTTGTTTTTATATAGATATTTTAGCCCATTTATTTTAGTTGTTGATAGATTAGGTGAATGAATAGACCTTTTCTTACCAGTAGCAGTTTTTTTTTTATCTCGGCCTAGTCTTTCAGTGAGGGATGCGTCTCTTGGTAATCCGCATGACAGACAATCTGGTATTCAATGAAATTGTCATGAGGTCAAAATGACTGATTATCAGAGTTTCTTTCTCCTGAATAGAGGACCATTAAGATGGATAACGTGCTCTATCCCTCCATTTGGTTATATATCAGAGTTTGCCTTCTCCAAGATTAATTTCCACGTCAAGGGTGATCATCTCACCTGTATATATACACTCAAATGAAGATAAATACAATTGGTAAATTGGGATCCATTTGAGAAGATGTAAAGATTAAGGCTCTTCTTTTTTAGCTATAAGATTTTTACAAGAAATTTAAGAATTTTAGGAGAACAAACAGGAAGTACCTAATAAAGTCTCAACTGAGTATAAGTTTCGTTAATTCTGAATGAAGAAAAGAGATGCAAAAATCAAACTACTTTATTACTAAGGATTATTTTTAATGCGTCTTTTTTAAGGCTTGGTAAGCGGAGATTAATGGACAAAATGATTAAACTACCGAAATGTATAACTTTTTTAAAATTTGGGAGGGGGTGGGGAAGCAAATAACATTGTCGAAAGTACTCGGAATAAAATATGTATCAAAATGATAATTTTCTTTCTTCCTTTAATAAAGCTTGTTTGTGAATATGAATATATATAGAGAGAAATCGACGGAAAATACGTAAAAATTCTGGCCACGAATTAAACCCAGTTATATTAATTCATATATATTTTTTTTTAGTATAAGATATTTTTCGAATCTTTTTTCTTTCGTCCTGGGTATGACGATAAACTACACCCGGCAGCAAGGCCTCTGGTCGGGAAGTTTTGAGGAGCGTAGAACTCCCTCTTAATTCCTGTTGTTCTGAGGTCCACTCTGTTAGGCAAACATTTAAACCCCAAACTAGGGTCAAAACACTATGAAAGTATGAAAATACATTTTTGTAGTAAAAATACCAGCAATACATTTTTGAAAAAAAATATTTTACCAACAATGCATATAAACTCTCTGTACTCTCAACAAAAAACCTCTTTGCAAAAATACGTTAATGAAACCTGATCTCCTACGAACTGATTTCTTACAAAGAATACATATTCTTTTCATATGAAGGTGTTCTAAAAATCTTGTTGGCATTAACTAACCCATTGAGGTTTATATGCCGTAAAACAAAATAGACCCAAACAAACCCGAATCTTTTCTTCCAAGTTTCCAAAAAATTCTTTCTTCCAGCCTCTTTGTTATGAAATTCTTTTTGTAAGAATGTAGTTCGTTTAATTCATTTACGTAAACCCATTTTTAGGTACTCAAGAATGAATATAAGTAATGAAATCAAAATGAACCTGCATATTATTTGCCTACAAACACGCACGAGTATAATGGCGCGTGCATACAGGCGCAATGTCTCATATTATATATTTATGAGGCAACAGAAGAAAGGATTGTATTGGAAAGTGAAAAAGAGAAAGAAAAAGTTGGTAAAATGTAACGCATGGCTACTTCCGCTTTTGCTTTCTGTCGCCACTGCCATTTTCAGATTTAGAAACCTCAAACGAAGTAAAGCAGACAACGCTAGAAAAGGAGTGGACAGTTTGTCGACTCCTGTTAGCACGCACCCCGTCCCCTACATTTCCTGACTGCTCTTTACCGGTTTTTCATTAGATGTTTTTGCTCTTTTTAAGGAAAGAAAGAAGCAATGTTTTGTAAGGTAGGGGAGCGACAATTCACCTGTCACCCCGTTTTTTTTCCTTTTCTATTATTTTAAGCGGAACTGATGACGAAAATAGTCGACTATTAAAAAATATAAAAACGCCCAGCAGTTTACAAGAAATAAAACCTCGTGACAGGCACACCCGCTGATGAAAGGGATCGTGTTGCACGTGCACACGGGCAATGGTGGCAATAATGAAATATCTCCTTTCCCTCTCAATTTTTCTCTCTCTCACATACACAAATGCAGACGTTCTCATATTGTGCAGACATATTGCACGTGTACCACAAAGTCTCGAGAAACAAAAATAGTTGTTAATTATTAAAGAATATCTATATATTTGTGGAATATTTTACGGATTCCCCAACCCGAAAATATTTATTTCCTTCTGTGTAGTCCTTACATGTGCATATTTTCACAAACATTTATGCAAATTCATAGATTATTGCTGTTCACAAGTCTGGGCAGTCTTCTTTTAACCGGTTGATTTGGATTTGCAATCAACGTCCACAGCTTAAATAACTTGTATCTACAAATAAAAATGGCATAAATAAAACTATCTCTCTCTTTCCCTCTATTAACCCAATGTGCCAAATAATGAAAGGAAAAATTATATTTCGCTAATTTTCTAAGTGGAAAGCGTCTGTTCTGGAAATCAGCAAAATCTTAGCTTTTATCTGGACCCGAATATTGACTTAAATACCAGTAGAGAATATCCAACAAATTCTGGAAAAAAAAAAAAAAACGAATACTAAATTGTTATGAGAGTAAAAGTGTTAAGAGAGAAACGGAAAAAATTGAGAGATACGTTTCGATTCATTATATTTCATTATTAACATAATAGTAAAGATTTATGCTTCGCATTTCAAAACTATTATTATATGGAATAAAGGTATTTTTAGAAATCCAATATTTTCTAAACAACGAAATCAATATTATATATTTTGTGACAGCTGCTCTACCTCCTGAACTACGACAGGTTGCAAAAGAAAAAATATATAGACATTATCTATTCCCACGAACGTTCTCTGTCGATATCGTTGATGTTTTGTTTGTATACATTAAGAGTATGAGTAGTAATATTATCTTTAACTTTTATAAGTTGTGATAAAAAGCAACTGAAATTCAGATATAAGTCGTTATTTACTCTAGTTAAGTTAATCTATAACAAGGCAACATTTGTGATGCATCCAGAAAATACAAATAGCACTGGATTAAGTTAATAAATCCAAGATGACTCGATTGAAATTAATTTAATTTTGAAATACCTGAAAAACAAAATTTTAAACCCCTGAAAAAACAAACACGTTTAATTATTCTTTATTAGAATATTTATTGTCTGATTACGACAGGAGATAATAACGCCATGGAAATTAACGTGAAAGAAACTATACAAGTATTTGTAGAAAGAGAGACGAAAATAAATGCACTCTGAGGAAGAAGTGCTGATATATGGACTTATAATGATGATAAGTGGTAGTCATTTTGATACAATGTCCATACTCAATTAATACTTATATATATATATACATTTATATTATACAATATATTATATACAGAATATATATTTTTATGAAAACACATATTAACAAGAATATATCCGTTAAGAAACCGGGTTGCCGCAGTTTAACAACTTCTTTCAAGTTATTTCAGCAAACTCAGTACTGGCATACAGTCGTACTTTCACACATTTATAAGATAGGTCAAAAGAAAACAGAATAATAATTAGATAGGGCAAAAGAAAATAGAATAATTGAGGTGACAAAAATCTTAAGATAAAATATAATAGCTAATCACATGATTTACTTTTAAAGCATTCCCTAAGTACATTTTTATAGGGAGAAAAGCTAGGTCAAATTTTTTTTTTTACTGAGACATATAACTTTATGAGCCATGGAATCCTCTATTGCGAACAAATCTGACCTCATCTTGTAATCATGAAAAATGGACTAGAAGATTTGGACTCGTATATATTTTCTTATCATTTCTTCTTTTCCTTTTCTGCAAATCAAGTTAAAATTAGACACATCCTCATATCGATCATGGAATTATTAGATTATTCCATTTTGATAAACTTTCAATTTTCTAGTACATCAAAAGGTAGGAAAAGATTCCTCAATTTGCTTCAGTATAACGTTTTGTTTTCGAAAATGTTTTCATATATAGACGGTCAAGTCATCACGTATTCGCGAATATTTTTACATTTTTTAAGACTTTACAATTGTTGTAGTAGACTGGATAAAAGTACACATTTATAGAATATATTTAAGTAATTGGATGAGAAAATAGAAAAAGAACACTTCTGAAGATGTTCCTTTGAAGGACGAAATACGTTAAATAGGATTTTTTCAATTTTGTCATCTAGTTACTTTCCTTTAGGTAGATACACAGAATTTATATATCCTGTTCTCCTAGAAGATATTTTGTTCATTAGAAATCCTTTACTAAGATTATATTAAAATAAGAAGAAAGGCGACATTTATAGGGTGTATGATTAAAACCATAGAAAAAATTTAATAATTGGGTTGCATAAAACGTAAATATCAAATTTTAATCTTTTTATTTCAATGACTTAATGCAAAAAAAATCTCAATTAAAAATTATCTTCAAATGAGAGTTAAAATGTTCATCTGGATCCATGAGTTGCTTTTGTGATCTGGAAAATCATCGAAGTGCCATACTGAATCTATTAATCTCTAACAAAATAAATATTCCTTTGTGGCGCCTACCTTATTTCTAATTAATATGGGGTAAATTATATGGAGTTACTATTCTGCCATTCATTATAATGGTAAATCTATATACTCAAACATAAAGAAAAAAATTATACTTCCATATGTTTGCTTCGGTCTATAAAATAATGGTGCTTCCTTAATGCAACCCTCTCTACGTTGTTCCTCAAAATGAGTAGATCTGTAGCTCTCAATCCAAATACTGTTGAAAGCAACAATAATTATTCTTTTGTAAAACATTTTCCCACCCATTCTTTTCTTCCACTGAAATATTTCAGGGATAATTGAATGCTGACATTTGATTTAAACGTTCTCAATTGAAAATGCTTTCTGTCTGTTGTTTGTTGTTCGTGTGCCAAGGTCTGAAATATTTACGCGTCATTTTGAGTGAAGCATTTATTTAAACATCTTCTTTCCATGACGCAATCAATAATTAGTAAAAATACTATTTAACGCCATTTAACAATTTAATTTTCTGCTAATAGCAAGCAAATTAGTTGGGTCGATAGACAAAAGTTTTAAATTTTAAAACATTAATTTAGTTTTTTAATTAATTATTTTTTCATTTTAAAGCAAAAATATTTGGAAAGTTTTGAGGAATTTTACAAAATATTTGTTACTGCTTTTGATATTGTCTTGGAATTGACATTAATTTTATATTTCGCTCTTTGCAATTTATATATTATTTTTGTGCAAATTAAAATCTCATTGTGCTTCATAAAAATGATTAAATTTCGTAAGATACAGTCAGTTCGACATATCCAAAATTGAATTAAAAGGTTGCAAAAATAAAATGGAAAATATTTAAATATTTTCACTTCTTAGTAAACACACACACACACACATACACGCACGCACACACACACACACACACACACACACACACACACACACACATATATATATATATATATATATATATATATATATTATGAAATGGACAATGTCCGACAATTATTATGTTGTCATTTGTTTAAGTTAACTTCGAGCAGATATGATCGTTCGAGAAAAGATCGTAGGAAATTTGTTGTTTAAATTTGTTGTTTGCTAATCAAAGGCTTCCTCTGTAGCTAAATGGTATAGTACGTCAGGCCAAATGATGGCTCCCTGTAGGATGCAGGCTCGATTTCTGTTGGAGGGCATATATTTTCTATATATGTATACTGAAATAATGTCGTCATAATGATCAGCTGTGCGACTATCAATTTAATGCGCTCCTAAATGCGAAATCAGCAAGACGCTGACTTTCTGTTTTTTTTTCTAGGGTTTATTCCTTCCCCAGGCGTAAGGAAGAGTATGAAGATACATCATATAGTGCTCGATGCATAATGCCAGAGAAATTATATTACTTTTAAATACTGATTCTTACGGAGAGATTTTGTTTTGCTATACAGACATACACACACGCACGCACACACATGCACACACACACACACACACACACACATATATATGGATAACTGCTATTTCTATATATGTTAAATAAAAATATAAACAAGGAAATTTATAAAATAGATATTGTGTTATTAGCTTTTTATTTATTTACATTTGATGCATTTTATAAAAACTCTTATCTGTGTTGCTCATAAATCGATTAACTAAATAATTTTAGTGATTGAAAATTATTTTATTTCTTAATTCTCAGTTCTTTGAAGAAATCAACAAATATTTTTGTAAGGATATAAGACATAAGATGGATTTATGCCTTTTCGAAGGACGTGGAATGAACGAAACAAAATCGACCGGAATTTTTTAATCATTTCGCCTCAGCCAAGACGGGAATGCCCCAAGTACGCAGGGGTAGATACGGGGAGTGAAAGTGAGAGAAAAGACTGAATGTAGGGAGGATTGATGAAACGATACAAGATGAACAAGATTCAAGAAGATAGAAGATCTGGTGTTGCATTTAAATTTTTGAAGATTGTATTTATCAAGGAAGTAAGTAAGCAGAAGAAAGTTCTATAGGCGGGAAATGCGAGAAAAGAAACTGTCGAAATAGTAGTGGCGGTTACATTTCGCTATTTCAACAGTAAACGGGTGGAACCTAGATGCTAGTCTAGTGGCACGCTTAAATTCATGCATTTAGAGCACCAAGGGAAAAAAAATCTCGTCAGAGCAGTTATCATGAAAAGAAGAAGCCACGTCACGTATGTGAGAAAGTGACTGAAGTCGAGATACGAAGTCAGGATCGATTACATTGCAGATCCTTATTTGGATTTTGTCAAGAACTTCAAGATGAATAGCAGGTGCACCAGACCTGATATGGCAACAGTATTCAATGCGTGGACGAATGGTAGACTTGTAAATGTGTAAGATGGACTCTAAATGTGGTTAAATGAGAGCAGGTCTTTTTGTAGGCATTAAAATTTACACGCCATTATCTACCCCAGTTAACAACTGATTGGAGGTCATTTCGAGAGCAAGCAGCCAGATTTAGTTCAGCTCAGACGGATCTATTATTGAGACAGGAGTAAATGGTCGTGTTATCAGTATAAATCCCTACTTGGGAACTTATATCACCAGGAAGATCATTGATAAAGATTAGATGCAGTCCCAGGATAAAGTCCTGGGGGACACCCGCGTACGTGTGAAAGCATCTGGAAGTAAACCCGTTCAAAACGACTTTCATTTCACGATTTCATAGGAACCATTGGATTAAATCAAACAATAGTCCTGTAATACCGTAGCCTTGGAGCTTGCGTAGAAGGCCAGCGTCCCGAACCTTATCAAACATCTTCGAGATATGTAGAGCCACAGCTCGAGCTCCGCCATTATTATCAAGAGTTTGATATACATATTTAGTGATGGCCTTTAAACACCAGCGGTAGACCTGGCGAAACGGAAGCCATACTGTTTGTTCGAGAGGAGGTCGTGAGACATGAAATGCTTAACTACTTTAGCATTGATTAGGGCCTCGAAAACATTTGTCAAAAAGCAGTAAGAGACTAATAGGGCGATAATTTGGGGTATCAGAGGTTTCTCCAGAGTTCTTTAAAACAGGAACTACAGAGGACTTCCAACAAGTTGGAAAGCAAGAAGCCTTTGTTGTAGAGTTTGGAGAGAACTGGAGTCAGCTCGGGAGTACATATCTTTAGGACAAAGCCAGGTATTCCGTCACTTCCGTTTTCCTTGTGGGAGTCTGGTTTGGAAACCAGTGACGGGGTTATGCGCATATCACTCAATAGAACTTCCGTTCTTAGAGGGAAATCAGGTGTGGGTACTCCAGATGAGTCGAGGGTGCAGTTTGAAGAGAATTCCCGAGCAAAGAATTCAACCTTATCTGCAGTAGATGCCAGAACTTCAAATTGATTGAATAGGAGGGGGATTGGGGATTTTCTGCTGTTCAGCACACACTCTTGCAGAACCGACAATAATCTCTAGAACTGAACTCCTAATAGGCTATACGTTCTTTCATTCTATTAGCAAATTGTAACTTTTCTTTGAGAACACGTTTGCACTCATTACGAACAGAGACATATGTTGCAATAAAAAATAACGCTCTGCTACAGCCGAAATAAGCGACTCCTTTGAGCTATAGCATGCCGGTGAGAACCAAGAAGATGAACGTGGTTTCACTTGGTATTTTCTTTCTGGAATGAAAGCTTCGATGTCGGCTTTCACCCAGTCAGAATTTTCTCGCTGATTTCACATATTTGGATGCATAAGTAGTGTAATGGTTATCGACATGGAAAGTACAATAGGCGAGACAAGATCAAAATCTGGTCGATTTTTCTTTCGTTTATTCGCGCCTTTCGAAAAGTCATGAATCTATCTTTTATATATATGTGTACTTGATCATTTATATGGCAATCCGCAAGCCTTGGTTGGGACCTTGGTAGGTGTTGTGTATGATACACCTAATTTACATAAGCGGACTACCGACCATATAAATATGGGTTGGTACCGGAAGACGGGGAAGATAGTAGAGATTAAGAAATTGAATCCAGAGACTCTGCCCGACTGCGATTTAGTCAACCCATTATGCAGGAACAGTCTTCCCAAGAATATACCAAACTAACTGTAAATATTGTGTACCTATTCTTTGTTTCAATACATTTTGTTAACGTACATTTTGTGTTGTATTATTCCATGCTTATTTAAGCTTCAACAGTAGGTGACGCGGATTTCTGGATTTTCAGGTTTTCTGGCACAAGGCTTAAGATATACTTATAATATAAAATATACAATGAAAATTAAAGAACAAATCTACTTAAAATTCTTAAAATATACGACGAAAAGGAAAAGACGAAAAGTGAATAAAACGAAATTGTTTTCAACATATACAAATCAACCCGTTTCAAAAACAGGACTGGTTTAATCAATATTAATCTACTAATTTTCATGTAAAATGTATTCAGGTGACAAGTACAGGAAGAGCAGCACATATTTCAGCGTTTGGCAGTTGTGGCTCCGAATGAACATCAGTTTAACAAAATAAATTATTACTTGCATTATTTACATTACTCAGACGGTTATCCTTTTCTTCATTGCCATATTCACAATGCTTCGGCCGTTGTACGCTCCGGCCTTCTTCAGGTGACTGAAATTTTGAACTGAACCCTTTATTCCGTCCACTGGAATAGATTGTACTAGTTCCATGCGCCATGCCTCAGTTATTTCCCTTTAATTAAACTCTCCAAATTTTGGTTAACCACTGCTGTGGCCTGGTATTGAACTCACAACTCTTTCAGTCTAATCATTGCATCTAACCAACGTCTTTATCCACTGGGCCATGTGTCCTTGAGGAGGAAATAAAGGATTCGGTTATAAATTCCAATCACCTGAAGAAGGCCGGAGCGTCCAACGGCCGTAACATTATGAATATGTCAATGAAGAAAAAGATAACCGTCTGAGTAATGTAAACAATGCATGTAATAATTTGTTTTTTTAATTAATAATAATAATTAATACATATAATCTAATTTATTTAAAATTTCTCGAAAATATGTTTGAAGTTTTAAAATGTTGTCCTGAATAATGCTTAAAAGTTTTATGCGTGTATTATTTGAATTATAGTTATTTACCATAGAAATAGCTATTACGGATGTCGATCTGGGATAATGATTAACGATTTGGGGTAATGGTTAACGAGCAGATCATTACTTTTGTGTATTTATTTCAATCTTCATTAGTTACCCCCAGATTTTAACTTCACGCAGTATAAAACTATGTTTAGTAAAACCCGTTGAAAGTGTGTTGTTCAAAATGAAATTTGAACTTGAGATGCTATTCAATTATACTCGTAAAAGATTTTTTTCTTTATCTGCGTTTTTATACAAACAATTTTAATCAATTTGATCTTGTCTGCTGCACTCATTTTATTTCCCTTTTCTTGCAAAGATTAATTATAATAAATTTGTTATATTAGTAGATATTTCGCACAGAACATTACCTTTCTTTGGTTGTTATTTACCGGATTCTTTGCATTAATCTCATTGCATTTCTTCGGATTATATCTGATTTTTGTGTCTGATACAACATATTTCATTTGCCGCCGACAGAATTTTTGTAAAAAATTTATTCGAAATTCATATCTGTCATCTGCTCCTTAAAATACTTAATGACTTATTTATGTGAAGAATATATGTTAATCCATTGAATTTTTCAGTACACACATGCTGAAAATCTGTGAACAACCTTTTATATTTCCAATTATTGTCGCATATATTTTAAACTCAGGTATTAGCAATGATGGTTACTTGACCATACTTAAAGAACGAGCGATTCAATAACAATGTAGGTCACCAGCTGAAAGTATTTCTGAATGGAAAAACTTTTGGACTTAGATCAGACAGGGCATAATTTCCATCTTCATAATCGAAAAGTGATAATTCGCTTGGGGAGAAAATATCAAAACTTTGCTTTAAAAAGTTGAAGGGCTAAATTCCAACCATCAATTGGGAAAATACCTAGAGATAGTGGAGAAAAATTTAATTTTATGCTGAGAACAAAAGACAACAGGTAAACATATATAGCCAATTTTATCCCAAGGTTTCTACTTTATAGTATCTGTATATCTTTTATAAAATATTCTTCAGATTCAATGTCAGGTTTATTGACAAACGAACCAAGTTTATATTGTTTTTGCCACGTTTTGTCTTTTTAAAAATTAACATGTACTACGTAATGAAGCTGTTTCTATGATTAAATCATAGGAAAATAGTTTTAGCTTTTTCTATACGTTAGTGTTGAAAGCATTCATTTGTTCGTGATCTCTGGTAACATAACCGAAAGATTACAAAACGTTTTCCTCAATTACTAAGCATTTAGAAATAGAGGCTAGAAATCATCTGTTTCTTAATTCTCACTTCACTCCTCCAACAAGAATCAACGTAGAATGTAGATTTATTGCTCGTAATGAAGAGATAAGTTACGGATTCTATCCACTTATTCAGGCGTTCATTCTGCTGTCGAAGGTCAGGCAATCTGTATCGAAACAATCAGATGATGAATGATCACTTGAATATTTGATATTAGAAGTTGTATATATGACCATAAATGAATAAAGGATAATCAAACCTTGTCTAGCTGTTTATTTACTGTTAATTGTGTGTCATATATATCTGGGCTGATTGGTATTTGAAATGGTATACATATTTTCTGTGGGATCAGTGTTCGGTATTTGAATCGAAGTAATTGTCAAGGTTTCGAATGATGACTTGAATGGAAAACAGACGTTAGCATCGTGACACTTGTAAAATATGTTTATGCTTCAGCAGTAATACTTCATATATTTGTACATATTGAAACAACCTCCCCTCTATTTCTCACTTTTCACCTGCTTTTTTTTCTATTTCTTTACTTCATTATAAACATCCGAAAGTACTCCTAAGTACATGATTCTTCCTGATGATTTATAGTTGATGTCAACAAAATCCTTCAAAGCTTACCACAGTTTCATGAAAAGTTTCTTTGTAATTATGCATTATATTTCGAATTCTTTCAAAGAAATCAGACGGAACGATTGGGCAAAAAGTTGCATAAAAGTAGAATTGATTTGAGGCTGCAAAGCGATCCGTCAAAGAAATATAAGAGATTTTACGACCAGAAGAATGAAAAAAATATTTTTACTTTTTATGGTCTCATGAAAATGTTTTTGGAATATTTTATTTCTTATTTAAGAAATGTCTTATTTAAAAATGTATGATCTGTGCTCTTTAGACTCTTGCGACCGAATCAACAAAATGGATTGCTTTGAATAGAGACACAAAACTGTAACACAATAAACTACTGTTTTGATTTGCTATCCACAAATGAACTCTGACTTCCTTGGTAAAGCGTAGTAAAGTGCTTTATTTTCCAGTCAGAATTCCATAAATTATTTTATTTGATTAACAAATACATTTTTCTTTCCTGAAATTTACCAACAATTTCTCCCAGCAATTTCTTTATAATGATTTCGCAGTAATAAATCCAAATGTGAGGCACTTTTTCGTTTTAAGTACAAATGGACTTTATTTTTCAAAACATTTTGTCTGATTTTTTTACAAGATTTTCTTAAAATTCATTCGATTTTTAAAAAAAAAATTGATTTAACGGTAAACAAATGAAGAAATGTGGTCAGTGGATTTGCTAAAATGTTGCATGAGTAGTTAATTAACTAATTAGGTTAATTTGTAGCAGATTAACAGTCGGCATGTCTAAAAAACCTTAAGATGGCCGTGGACAAATACAATAAAATCTTTTTCGAATAATTAAAAAAGAAAAAGGAAAAATGCCACCATTGATACTTCGAATTTCAACATCTAATCAGTGTCGGTTGTTTGCGATTAGAATTAATTGAAATTTAATACGCAATTAATGGTCAGCAGTGTCGAAATTGTTGACTGCTTTTAAGTTGCAAGTTTGAAATTCATTTTCCAATCAGGTTCAATTTTGTTGCAGTCATAGAGAGAAAGAAGGAAATGAATGTCTCTGTCTTATTCAGTTGGGTTTTTCTCATTTAGCCGCCTTTCATTACTTCCATCTTTATTCCATCCCCTCAACTCTCATTCTCGTTTTTCTTTCTGATTTCTTACCTGATTTATAATTCCTACTTTTTCATTTTCATTCTTTCTTCTTCTTTCAAGGAATCCGCTCCTTCTAGTTAATACTTTCCCTCTCTTGAGATCCTACTTACTTTTCCCACCCTGTCGCCATTATCGGTTTCTCTGTCACTATATTTTGCTTTTCTACTTCCCTAGTTTTTATCATAAAGATATTTCTACCAATGGGATTAAATATCTGTATATTTATGAGATGAGGTATTGTAATTATTTACATTATTTAAATTGTTCGTACTGTTGTCCTCATTTTTACTGCCATAAAGATAAGGACAACAGTCTGAATAATATAAATAATGTAAATAATGAGATTAAATGTTAATCAACGTCAAACATTGTCTCTAACTAACCATATGAATTAAAAACTTATGAATGAAATCATACTTAAAAAATATGCGTTCTTGCAATATTTTTTAGATTTCCACTGAGAAAGCAAAATTTTTAAACAGTCAAAATGTGCTTATTAACGAATGATGCATTTTTAAACCAAATGTATTTTGGTTTATATAAAAGGATAACTTTTAAAATGTGAAAGAGAACTATATTCCACTGTTAGAGTTAACTTTTTAAACCTACTGTTATGTAACAATAAACCAAATCGTCATGAGGATATTTCCGTAAATGCTTCCAAACCCTGCCCACTCTTTCAGTAGGAAATATAAAATGTTTAATTTTAATTATTTTAACGAAAATATTTTTAAAGCATAGAAATATTTAAGGCGATGATTACAACAGACGTAAGATGAAAAATGTATCTGTGAATACAGCACTTGTCAAATTACTGGATAAAGGAATAATTTATAGGTAAAAACCTGATCTAGTTTCTCATGTTTGTCGGAATGTTTCAAACAACCAACATTAATGCGTATTTGCAAAGAAGAAGCTGTGTGAAAAGTCATCTTTGCCAGTTGAAAAAAGAAGACTTTTTTTTTTAAATTTCAATAATGCTGATTTTCTATTTATCAGTTTTTCATTTTAGATATTTCCATTTCACCAAGACTGCGTCAGTGATTCTTGAGCAGCGGTCTCTAGCGGAAATTCCGCTCTGAAATTTTTGGATACTAATTGTTAAGTGTTTTCAGAGTCGGAACAACGATCTTTACAGTGCATCAGGCTCTTCCACGAGAAGAACTCAGCAAACAGAGGAAATAATAGAACGAAGCAACTAACGCGTGACTGTCTGTTTACAATGAAAACAATATCTTAAACAGCATATACTCAAAGCCGCAAGTCAGACGTGATCCACTAATAACTTTTTTTCAGAATCTTTTTTTCACTTAGTGCTTGTTACAATTTCAAGTGCACCTTGTCTCATTCAATAAACATTCATCACAGATATCTAAGACACAATTTCTGGGCCATAACAAGATTTATTTAAACTGAAATACATTAACCTCTTACTGATTTGATTACTCTTCAACGAAACAAGATTGTACCAGCTATTCGAACAATTGATTAAAACGAAATATTCTATATAAACTGTCATATTGCAAGCATGTTAGATCCAAAGTCGAGTCCCTAAAAAGCTTTCTTAGTCTCATCTGCGAATTTATATATTTGTGAAGCATGTATTTGGAAATATCACTTCTATTTTCAGACAACTGAATATTTATCGATACATTCATAAAATAATGTGTTATTGCAAATTATGGCGTACACGCCAACATTTTAAACTTGAATATATCTCTTTTGTAACAATGTCAGATTATTTTGATTCACCTAACCGAAAGACTACGTTCATGTTGATAAGATTAAATTGGTTCTAAATTGCAGCTAAGATAGCTTGAAACAGATTTTACTCCACAGCACCAGGAGATTTCAAATTACTCTCCAAAATATTTATGCTTAGTTAAACCTAGGATAGCAAGAAGTAGTTTCTCCTTAACCACATATTTATTTGCATAAAAATAAAATGTATAAAAATACAGTGAAATATAGTGAACTGTAATTTTAATCAAGATTTACTCTTGTAATTTTAATTTCCTCCTGGAGTTCTCCATTTAGATTGAATATCTGTCTATTTGATGTAGTCATGAGTATGAAGATAAACTACATCCCAGCAGCAAGGTCTCTGATCAGAAGATTGGAGGTTTTGAGGAGCGTGGAACCACTTCTTAATTGCTGTTGTTCCCAGTTCCACCCTAACCCACGGTGGTAGCATCTGTTCGGGCACCAGCTATGGGCAGATACTGAAACTACAAACAAAAACAAGACAAAATGAAAGTTTAAAAATACATGTTTAAGTAGGTGTGCCAGCATTACATTTTTGTAAAAAAATGCCAACTGTACATTTTGTAACGGAATGAACAATGATACATTTTATCTGTAGGAATACAACTGAGTTTAAAATATATTTAGTTGAAACCATAAAATTGTGTTCAAAATATTTAGATTTTGGCATTGAATAACCCATAAAGGTTAATATGCCGCTAAACAAAAGCAACCAACCAACATGAAAGAACTCTTTCATGACATTAATATATATATATCTTACAATGTCTTAAAGAAATCAAACTCTATTCCAAAGTATAACGTCACCAAAATTGCAACATAAAACACACATATCACCGCCTCTAGTAATCATGTCCACACAAACATGTATATGCACAAAACTGAGTATAATCTACTATGTATTCAATTGTGAATGCGGAATAACATATATCATTTTTGTTACTTTAAAGTTCCCAAGAAAGTTACATTTCGGCATTAAATGACCCATATGGAGTTGATATGCCGTTAAGCAAATCAATTAATCAATCTATTTGATGCTTTGATATATAAATATATCATATACTTTGATTCATGATTTTGTCAATTTAATTATTTCATTTATTGCGACTACCTTTCATTATTTTTCTATTTCACGTATTTGATTCAATACTCACCCGGCATTGCTGATAAAGGAGTACACATTTGTCTTTTTTTAATAAAATATTAATGTTCTTTTAAATTAAACATGGCTATATTTTATTATTTCTATGGGAAAATTATAAGATCAAAATTATTTATGACCAAATCCTATTGGAACTAAATTAGAAAGATTTAAATGTTGTTGTCCAAGATGAAGTTAATTTGAAATTAATATTTGATGTTGCCATCTGTATATTCTATTGCCTCTGCTAGATTTGCACAGTGATTATGTTTTCCATTTAAGTAAGCATCTTTTCAAATGTCTTATTGGATCGCCTTTGTTCTTTTCCTGTATATTACACAAATGTTCAATTAGTTTTCAAATGGCAACATCCCAAGTCAATCATGCACTTTTCATTTGCTTCTTCAGAAACACTGTTATTTTTAGTGGAGTGTTTTAGATAATTCCCCATCAGCTTGAGTGAAAGCAATATGTTTTCTTACAATATATTGCAGCAACCTTCATCGTTTATGAATCTGGCAATGAAATTCAGTTCACCGGTGCCATTGGAGCACATATTAACTAGGACCATGGCGTTTGCACAAGCATACTGCTGTTATCAAAAGCTTCTCCTCGTATACCTCGCCTTGAGGATGTCAAACTCATTGGATTGCATTAGATCAAAATAGGTTGAGTTTTGTTTCAACTGCCTACAGTTCACTGTATCCCAGAATTGAATTTTTTTTCTTTATTCTCCTAGGCAAACTCCAAACAACCTGTATCTTGATTTTGTTGGATAGAAATGTCAGGGTACTGTTGCAAAAAAAGAAGAATTTCTTTGGTTGTTCTTAAAATAAATTTCATATGAAGCGTTAATACAAAAAAGAAAAGGATTTTCTGGGGAGAAATCCTCACTGAAAATTATATATCACTGAATGGGTGAATCAAATTCTAATTGAACAATTTCTTGGGTTTTGTTAAAGGAACTTTTTTTAACGTGTTTCACCTCAAGCAAGGCGGGAAGCCACTAGCACGCAAGGGGTTACAGAGAGTTGGAGCTAGAGCGAATAGGAGTGATAGAGGAAAGGATGAAGAGAAGGATAGGGGATAGATCTGGAGACTTCGATTGACATTACATTTGAATAGTTGGAGATTATAGCTCTCAGGGAAACAGGAAGAGGGGAGGGAGTTCCACAGTCGAGAAATGCGAGATATGAAGCTATTGGACTAAAAGAGGCGGCTACATTTAACAGTTTCGACAGTGAAAGGGTGTGAGCGAGATGCCAGCCTAGTAGAACGCTTAAATTCATGAAGTCTGGGAACCAGCGAAAGCAGCTCCTCGGAGCAGTTACCATGAAAGTATTTGTAAAAAAAAGACAGAGGGAGGCGATGGCACGTCTGTGAGAGAGCGACTGGAGACGAAATGCCAGATAAGGGCCAGTTACGTTGCATATCCGTCTCTGGATCTTATCAAGAACCTTGATACAAACATGAGGGGCACTAGACCATATATGGCAGCAATACTTTATGTTGATTTGTAGATTTGAAGGATTGACTGGCGAAAAAATTTCCTGGCGCGTCACAGGGAGCCAACTTTCCTTGCTGTGGACGAAGCTATTGACTCAATGTATTTGTTCCATCTCAGGTCAGCAGTCAATGTATGGCCGAGTAGACGCAAAGAGGAGCTCTGGAGAAGTTGAGCGTCAGACATTCTAATGGGCGACAGGGATGGTTCTCTGTGGTGAGTAATAAGAGCAGTTTTATTTTTGAGGCGTTAAAGTTAACCAGCCAATTCTTGTCCCACTTCACAACCGATTGGAGCTCCTTTTCGAGACGAACGGCCAGGTTAGTTTTGCCAACGATACTAGATTTGTTTTTGAGACAGATGTAAATTGTAGTGTCGTCCGCGTAGATGCCTACTTGGTAATCTATGACGTCAGGAAGATCGTTGATGAAGATAAGAAACAGAGTAGGGCCTAGGACATATATAGGAAACTAAAAAGTTTATCTACCATTATTATTTAAAATGATTGACAGAAATTAGAAATTAATAATAATGTGTATCTCAAACAAATAGCATGCTCAGGAATAGACTGAGAAGATTTGATGCTAAATACAGAAATTCATGGAGTAGCTTGTAATTAAAATAAAATTTCCTAGATTATAAATTCAGTTAATAAGATAATTATGCGTATACCCACTTATGGGTAAACATATATAAACACACACACACACACCCGCATCCCCCACACACACATACATACACACACACACAAACATACACACATACACACATATATATATATATATTTTCGTTTCCATAATAATTATTATATGCTCTGTTTTGACATTGAGCTCTCTATGGATCTATATCCTCTGGAATTATCCATACAGACAACCAAATATTATCATTATATATATATATATATATATATATATGTGTGTGTGTGTGTATATATATATATATATATATATATATATATATATATAAAAAAAAATGGAGTGTTGCTGCCATATCTGGGCTAGGTCTCCCCTGTTCTTACTTGCCTATCTTGTTCAAAAGCGTGTATGTGGCCTTGTTGGTGATGAATTATTTCCCACTCCACAACACCTTTCTTACGGATGAAGCGTCCATATGCCCTATCGCTAATCTATTGCTATTTCCATGGAAAATATCCTGACGAGCTACATTTCTTACTTTCACCAGTCCTGAACTTTGCAGCTAAGACCCGACAAGTCACATACATCGAAACAGATCTTCCCCATTCTCTTCGTGATCCATTAGTAAGTAGGACGTTCCACTCAGACAGCATCTTCCCAGCAACTGCTATTTTGTAGAATAGACTTCCAAGAGAAAGTTTTTCTGAGCACTACAATTTTAATTTCTTCAAGTTTAGGATTAACCGTTATCTCTCCTACATAACCTCATAAACTGCATTTCGTTAACAATCATTTAGTAACCCTCTAGCTTGAGTGTGTCTTGGGTATTATATTGAATAACATTAGTAAAAATATATATGTATGTGCGCGTGTGTGCTTGCGTGCACATTACCGTGACTTTTAATTATATCTATAAAAATTATTAAATCTATCTATAAAAATTATTAAATCGAAAACAAGTCGGTTTCGTTGAGCACAATTTTATTTGGTTGTCAAAGCTTGTCATAAATTATCTGGCCGCTGTTGATTTGTTTGAATCTTTAAAATTAATAAATCACAATCAAATGCAAGTATGTCATTGACGGATGCATATTTTATTCACATATTTACTATTCAACATGACCTCACTTTCCGTTGACTTTGTGTTGTCGGTTTCCTATATTTGTGTTTTTATTCATCAAAAACCATTTTCTTTCTTTGTATTCATATCGCATTTGTTCCCAATAACAGCAAAGCAAGATTTACGAACTGACGTAACCGACACTGGTGAAACGAAATTTATTCAGGTTGTTATTTCAATATCAAAATATTCTCTACCTTTAGAGAGAGAAAGAAATCATATTACACGTTAAACCGCTGTTATGAGAAACTTTTAATCACCTATCACATATTTAGTTACTTACAGATTTTAAAACCTCATGTATTAAATTTACACTGATTGGTAAAACAAAGTTTGCTGAAATAGCTACGTATTTCTTGCTGACATAACTGGTTGTGTTCTAGCCCAGGTAAAACCTAATATTTCGAATAATACTTTAACATTAACTTTATTTGAATGAGCGACTTTCGGTTTACTTATTTTGCATAATGTTATGGTAATTTACCCACGCTTAATTTATGCCAAAAGAAAAAAAACAATCTAGCTATCCCTCTAAATCAAACCAGTCCAAAAAGAAACAAAACAACTTGCCTCCATGCCGAAACCCAGGAATTCCAAGGGTGAAAAGCCTTATGTGCAGTTAAGTGTACTGGCCGAACATGGATAAGGATATCGGAAACATCGTAAAATCCTGTAAAGAATGTGCCTTGGCAGCTAAGGCACCTCCAATCAAATAGAGTCCTTGGCCTAAAACGGACCGACCATGGTCCCAAATACATATAGAGTTTACAGGCCCGCTAGACGGATTCTACTATCTCTTAGTAGTAGATAGTTTTCGAAATGGCCCGAAGTCCTTAGATGTCGAAAACCTACTACAGAAGTTACAATCAATTTCCTCCACGAACTGTTCGCTAGATTTGAGGTAGTCGATTGCCTAGTGTCTGACAATGGGACACAATTTACGTTCGGCGACTTTAAGGATTTTTGTGAGACCTTCCAGATCCATCATATTACGATCTCTCCATATCATCCAAGGTCCAACGGACAGGCTGAGTGCTTCGTTGATACGCTGAAAAGAGCCCTGAAGAAATCTAGGGACACAACTACAGAAAATGCCCTGCAACAGTTCCTTCAGGTACATAGAATTACGCCCAACGACAACACACTATCATCATTATGCCCAGCCGAGGTAAAATGCGCATAAAATTAGGTCGGTGTTCGACAAGTTACTCCCAAAAAAAACAAAACCCGGACGAACAAACACTGTATTAAAAAAAACACAACCAACCTGGAGAGAAAGTTTTTTTTTTCCGGATGTTACGTGTTAATAATTTTTTCTGGGAAAATGTTACAATTGAGAAAAGAGTAGGAAATATTATCTACATAATTAAAGGTCCCCAGTTAACTCACAAAAGACATTTGAACCAAATCAGGAAACACCTATCGGAAGATGCTGACATCAGTCCTCCTGAAGAAAAGAAGTCATGGATGTCATTTACGATACTTTTGACATGCCAATACCTCAAGCGACCCCGGAGCAATGCCGTTTAATGAGGAAAAGGAAAATGACGATCTTAATCGTCGTTAATCCAAAGAAAAAAAAGGTATTAAGACTCCTGCGATGTTAATAGTTAGGAGGGGGTGTTATAGTAATTTACTCACGCACACATGGACACTCCCAGGAGCAGGTACTGCCTTTGGAGCAGGAAGTTTCCAGCAGTCAGCTCTGACAGTCGGACGGAACATTCTTGCTGTAACATTTGCATATGTTTGTATTACTGTTTCTTTTAATATATATTTTTTTAACTCATTTCCTTTTTGTGTCTTTATTTCTGGCCCTAACAAGGCCAGAACATATAAATAAATGTATATTCATCTTGTTGACTTCCACCATAACTTCTATTTATATATTTTCTCAGAAAAATAAAGCGAGATTAAACGAATAAGTGAAAATCTTAAGGCTAGAAAACTTTGAAATTTGTGTTGAAAAAATGATTTTAAAGAAAGGAGACTGAATATTTTAATTTGTTTAAATTACCGGTGAAAAGTAAATAGCACTACTTATATTTTATTCTTTTAATTATGGATCTAAATATGGATTTATAACATCAAAAGTTTGCATATTTTTGTGCGAACAAAAAAGCGCCAAGTATAATCAAAAAGATAATTTTATTATTTCTTACGGATCTTCCATACATGCTAATTACATAATCCCTGTACATAATAAACAAATACACATTAAGAAAATCCTCGGTTCACTGGATTTTGTTAAATTTTATATTATCTTATCTAATAAAAAATATGTTCAAAGAGACTAATAAGTAAAGAATTTGAAACATTAAAAAAAAATTTTGCAGATCTGTTTATTATTATTTTCAGATGAAAGGAACTGTTTGCATATCTCCGATGTTCATCCGAGGACTTGGAATGTAAATATTTATGAGTCGAAAACATTGTATTGAGATTTCATAAACTTGAATAAATTATCCCAACAAATCTTTCTTACAAAATATTTTTTACATAAACAGATACCTTCATAAAAGAATTATTACCGAATGTCTTTTACTGAAATGAACTAATTGGCATATTTTAGTAATTTTTAAAAGTTGGCTGTTTTCGTCTAAATTGGAAATTATTTCATCATAGTTTTATACAGTTTTACGTTTTTGAAATAGTGGACGCAATGGATGCATACCAGAGGCATCTTTCAATGTCCCATTCAAAAGGACGATTTATCAGTACTCCAAAGCTGATTGGAATAGCTTCAGATCTTACACTGTCGAAGCTCCTCTCTCAACATTCTTCATACGTAAGGCCTTCGGAAAAGCCTCCATCATCTACGAATTTGTTCCTTGTGACATGGATAGGTTTAACCCACACAAAAAATCAACAAAATTCGAATAGTTAATTTTGTTTCATGACAGAATGTGCTGCAACCATAATTCCCCTTAAACAATACTATCATCTTTACCTCAGGGAACAGAATAGTAGTAACCTTACTGCATTCAGAACTTTTTTAATCGAGATCAACCAATGCAAGGCAGTAAAGCCACTAAGACATAAGGGATTAATGAGTGTAGAGGAATTAGAAACAGAACCATTAATAGTGAGCGAGGGCAAAAAGAGTAATCAGGAGGACAGTAGCTAGCGATTGACATTGCATATAAATTAGTGAAGATTAAAGTGGGCTGAAAAGCGTGGAGCCCTAAATGTCTTTCAAAAGTGTAAAGTGCGAGAACAGAAACTGTTAGCATAGAATTTGCAGTTACATCTAGTCAACTCAACTTTAAACTGATGAGATCTCACCGTCAGTCTAGTACTGCGCTTAAAAAAAAGCTTAGGTACCATAGCGAAGTGCTCAGCCGAACAATTACCATGAAAGTATTTATAGGAAAAGTACAGGGAGGCAACCTGATAGCGGTAGAAAAGTGACTCTAGTCGAGTTGTCAGATCAGGACCAATAATATTACTGATTCTTGATTGGATTTTATCAAGATGCTCTAGATAAATAGCAGGAGCACCTAACAATATATGAGTGAAATATTGTAAGCATAGGCGAATGGCAGACATAGATATGTAGGATATATTTTGAAGAGATAAATTGTCTCACACGACATAGTGAACCAACTTTCTTAGCAGATGACCTAGCAATGGATTCAATATAGTATTTGCACTTATGACAGCCGAAAATGTTAGCCCGAGAAGACGCAACGAGTCACTCTACTGCAGTTCAGCATAAGCTATGCTGATGGAAGGCAGAGTGGAGTTTCTCAAAATCGTCTGAAAACATCTGCTAGAGCGTTTTGGAAATGCAAAGAGCATCTATGCGTATTCAGTCCAAGCTAAAGTTGAAAGCAAGTTGGTTCCCGCAAGTTCTGGAAAATCTCAAAGTTTTCAATAGAGAAAAATAGCAGATGACCCTGAGGTTATTTCATGCTCGTGAGATACGGCTAGTCCCTTTGCAATGAAAATTGCCTTTAACCTAACCCTGTTATACTACAAGGGTCATCCCATACCTGACTTTCCCCACTCACGGAGCAAAAAGTATGTCATATCGCTATCACTGCGCGGAAAGTTTCCAGACTCATTAAAAGTCTTGATTTTACAAAGGTTACTGGTCTGGATAAATTCACTGTTGATGTTCCTAAGAACCTTAATCCAAAGTTATCGCCAACCTTGTCTAACTTGTTTACCTGCTGCCTGAAGGAGAAATGTTTCCCAAGTCTCTGGAAAGTATCAGCTGTATATCCTGTTTTTAAGAATTCGCGTGAGCGCTTATCTCGTTTCAATATAGACCCATCACCGTCTTTAATGCCATCAGCAAACTCTTTGATGTTATAATCAACAAGATATTGTTGATTACCTCAACAGAAACAACATCCTGAGCGACAAACATTATGAATTGTCCACTGCTGATCTAGCAGTCATTAGACACTGAATCAGTAAGGCACTCGATAATAAATTGATTATAAGAGCGATCGCTATAACTATCTCAATGGCGTTCGACAAGGTGTAGCATAAGAGGTTGCAATACAAACTCTCCACCTATTGGGTCTCTGGAAAAAAATTGGAGTTGTTGATAATGGCCTGTGCTCTGAAACCCATCATATCAATGCAGACTCTCTTCTCGAGCCTATCTATTTTTCCCTTCATATCAACATTTCTACCTAACACCATAGAAATAAATAAATATCTATGCTAATGATAGAACAGTTCCAAAAATCTAAATGACCAGAACATGGCAATTAAACATGCCTCTGGCCTAGAACTACCTGCTTAATGGGGGAAATGGCATGTAATATACAATACCTCAAAAACCAGGCTAGTAAGATTTCATCATCACCGACAGTTATACACTGAAAGAGGTCCTTTCTTTGAAAGACTATTGCGACTAAATTTCACCCCGGACCTCGAGTGGAACATATATACGATCCATGATGATGAAAAAATGGTAGGTCTTTTGTACCTCTGCAGAAAGTATCTGACTATTACAAAGATATTCTTTACGAGAGTTATATCAAACCAAAAATGAAATATTGCTGCCATATCTAGGTTGGAGTTGCCCAATCTTTTCCTTCCAGCCTTGAAAGAGTTAAAAAGAGTTTACGCGGACTTGAGAGTGACGAATTATTTTCTACTCTAAGGCCTGTTTCCAGCAGAATTTTCTTAATAACGACACAGCTATTATGATATTAAAATTAACTTTCATGAAGTTTCGTAATGTTCTCTTTTTAAGAATATGAAGGTATCGCAAAATAGTCTTGGATTATAAGTTTAACTTCTAATATTACTAAACGTATTTGAATTGAAAATGAAATACAATATTAACTTTTAATAGGTTTACAATTTGGTAGAAATTTTATTGAAAAAGTGACGAGGTAAAACCTGAATAGTAACGTTTATAACAAATGAAATGAGTGAACTAAAAATTGTACGACTGTGCTTCTAACCCCGAAAGAGGGAAAAAGAAGGAAAAGAATTAATTACAAAGAAACATTTGTTACAGTTACTAAGCTAAGATCGTATGACACATGTCAAGATTCAAGAAGAAATATTGTTTTGTATCAGTCTTGGGAGGGATAGTCAGCTTTGCAAATCAGTATTGAGGTAAGGTATCATAAAGTTCTTATCAGATAAAATATCTACCACGTGATGCTGCCAACGCCATGCATATTTTCGTCTGAAATACACTGTGTTTCTGATACTGATAAATAAATGATTGTTAAAAGGTCACAAATGCACTAATGGTCTATTCTATTCTCTTAGATCGTAAACTCTGCACTTTGTAGTTAATGTTAAGTAGTTACGTCACGAAATAATTTCCTTAGTGTTAAAATGCCGGGAATATATCATTCAAATAATCAGAATTTCTTAATTTCCTGATTTAAGCGAATCAGTTGAATAAGAAAACGATCAAAAGGATCGTCTCTCTCACGCCATTCCTTGCCTATTTTCCGACGATAATTCAGTAAAATACAAATTTTATTACTCTATTTATTCGATACGTCTCGATAAAATTTGGTTTCAGGATATTAAAACACCTAAACTCTTGTCGAGGAGCAAATTTTGACTTTTAGTACGTTATGAAGAAGAACCAGCTGAAAATGGTATTTTACTTTTAAAAAGGGAAATTTTAAAATGCCTTCTCCAAAATTCTGTCAATGTATCAGAAAATCTTTAAATACTTTAAACACTATAGAATTCAAATTAAAAATACGCATAATTTGGTATATATTTGTTAAAAAAATGAATTTTTTTTTAAATTCAAATACTTGTATACTTCTGTTTTCGGAAGGTTACGAAAAAAAATTTTCTAATTGTCTTTAAAATATTAAATTACACAAATGGGTTTGCGAATACTTTAAAAGAATAATTTCACATCAAATGTAAATATATTGAAAACCTTTAAAATGAGTAATGTTCACAATTGTTTTTTAATGTGAAAACCTTTTTCTAGTTTGACCAAATGAAAATATTATCTTTAATATTTTGTATTATTTAATCCTGGTTTCACAAGTAAGACGCTAAAATATGTTTGAGAGTTATTGGAGAAATAATAAACATTCTTGAAGAAATAATATTGGGAAATACATCTATAATATTGAACCATCAGTGAAAATACTTGTAATAACACAAAATGATTAATTAAAGGAAATGTTTAAAGCATAGTTTTGTTGTCTTTAATCAAATATGTATATATATCAATTTTTTCTCTTTCGTTAAATATTTTACCACACGTTCACAAAGACACACGCTAACACACAAACACACACACATATATATATATGTATATACCTACGCAAACGTAAACACGCACACACATACCTAACTACTCATAGGAACATGTATTTACACACATATATACACATATATGTGCATATACAAAAATACGAAGGGCATTCAAATGTTGATTGAAAAATAAAATTAAAAGTAAACATTTTTAAGTATAAGCTTTACTTCTCTTCATAAGCTTCAACATCAAGTCACTTCTGCAAGCGTTGAAACCAGTCATTTAGCTAAGCTAGAATGAATTGAATATTCAGAGAATTTAGCCATGTTAAAGCAGCATTTTTACGTCGCTAATGTTCACAAAATAGATACACTTCAAAGTTTATTTTAAGGTTAAAAATTTATTTCAAGAAATTTTAAGAAAAAGTCAGAAAATACTAAATCAGGATTGTAAAGTTGATTTCTTTTTGAAATTCTTGCAATATTCCCTTTTTGTGAAAGGGATGATCAGCGGCATTGTTGTAATGAAAAAGGACTCTCTGAATCTTTGTACAGCACTTTTTTAAATAAAGGTTTAGCTAATGTTATCAAAACACTTTTACATTAAACAAATGTTTTTGTTTTTCTACTTAAAAAGTCAACGAGCAAAAATGCCTTCAGCGTCTTAGAAAACTGTCACCATAAGTTTTTCCCCTTGATCGGTTTGGCTTTACACCTTTGTGTGACCATTACTTTGACTGGGTTTTGTCTCCAAGATCGTACCAAGGTTCATCTCCTATGACCACCTGCCTTGGAATAATTTCAAGATTTTGATGCCATTTGTTTTGAAAGCTCTGCTCTTGTTCCGTGCCGATGTGGTTGCAACAGGTTTAGCACCAAACTTTATTTTTCCAGATAGAATTGTTTGGGCTGAACCAACTGAGATTTCTCGAGTGTAAGCTATTATTTCTGCTGTTAACTGCTAGTCGCCGGCAATTAAATCTCGAACAGCATCTGTTTTGTATTAAACTAATGTTTATGATCTGCCGATTTGTTCGTTACCTTCATCTCCATCTCATCCTTCTTTGAAATGAGTTATCCATTTTTAAATTGTTGATTCGCTGGGGAGGTATTTATTTAAACCTTTCCCAATAATGTCCTAAGTTTTACAATAAAGTTTTATGATAAATTTGAAGTGAATTCTTGCTCCAGTTTTGACAGGATTCATGCTGTTCTAAAGAAATTATGAAATAACTTCATTCTATTACCACAAAATACTTTTGGTTCATATAGTTTATAAAACATAAGTCCAAGTTTACTTTGTGGCAAATAACTAAATATTTGCTGAATTTTCTATATAACAAACTTTTCCCATTAATTTTTTGAATGCCCTTCGTAAATCCATTTTGAAAGCCTTTAAAAAATCATATAAAAAAGATGAAACCAGCAAGCAAAACTCGGCGTTAACATTAATATTTTGATACGTTGAGGATTTACAAGTGAGATTTCAGTGGAATTTACTTCCTAAAATAATACTTGTCATTCTCGAAAACTGAATGTCATTGTTTATTTTCTTTTTGTTGACGTCGTTCTCCTTTCGATTCTCTCGATGATACTTGCCAGTTCATGGCGACTGGCAAAATGCGCCAAATATATTTGAACACCACGTCAACTTTGTGAATGGAATTTGGCCAAAATTAATCTCCAATAGCAATGGAAGAGTCCACCTTTTGCTGGGAAAGAAGCCAATCAAGTTTCACTAAAAATAGATTTGAATGAAAAGTCGATTATGACCTTCACCGACAGCGAGCAGAAGAATAAATTACAAAATTTCCCGTCACTATAGGTCCCTGAAGCAACAAACAAATATGAAAGAAACCTAACTTTCCAACGTCCACCCATAAATGAACTTTGGTTTCAATGAAGTTCACAACACATCATCCATGACATCTTAACAATAGTTAAACTGTCCGAAAATTTAAACTGTCCGAAAATTTAAACTGTCCGAAAATTTATCACAATGTAATGATCATTTATTTCTCAAATGGAAATTCGAAGCATGACCCCATTTTCAAGAAGGTTATGATGGTGATATTTCAACTCAAATTTTAGCCTTAAACTAACTTCAACTCCTGATGCCAGTTTGTAACAAAGAATCTTATCAAACTTTGCATTTTCTTTTTATGGACAAAGAGATTAGAAAGATTCTGCACAAGATAATATTCTTGTCAATATATGATATTAAAAACAGTTTAATCATAAGAATCGTGAATCGGTATATTTTCTTGTTCCGTTCTTCGCCATTTTCGGTTTTTGTTTTGAAAGATGCATTTCGTTTTGTGTCCATATGGATTAACATTAATATTGTTTCTCTCCTACATTTTACTGGCGGCGGCTGGACGGAGTACTCTAAAAATAAATTATATTCTCAACAGAACCTGACAGTTTCAAAATATTGACAATTTCTGAAAGAAAAATTGTTTCCTAATCTTGAATACTGACCAAACATTTTTCATTCATTAAAATTGTCCAGAAATAATTTAGTAAATATTCTTTTTTATCTTTAATTTTAAATAATATAATTTTATTTTATCTTGATCAAAATTGTTAATCCTTGAATGAGATATTCATGGAGAAACTGTTCAAATTTACTTCTTCTACTTCAATTTTTCTTCTGCAAATATAATTTTCCTCATGAATACGGTCGATTAATAGCTCGCTCTTTATTAACCGACAGTTTTCATTAGGAAAATTATATTTCGTTTGAATTAAAATAGGTTAAATTTATGAATATCTTACAAATAATCGAATTCATAGCGTGAAAATGTTTTTAAATGTTGGTATTTCGTTAATCAAAGACACCATAACTGATTTTTTTTTAATTTAAAAGATTTTCTTTCTATAAATCTTTTCTATGAAGTTAAGATCATACAGATTTTTTTTTAAATTTCAATTACAGGTATTTTCATAAAATTTATATTTTTCGTAATTTTAGTGTTTATTTGTTTGAAATTTTCTATCAACCTCCGAACGAATTTCATTAAATTATGATTAGAAAGTTATATTTTACTAAAGGGAAGAAATATCTGTGTATAAAGAAAAAAGTCTACGGGAGTACAAAACTTTATTACGATAAGAAAACGGACATACTAAAATTGTATATATTAAAAAATCAAACATGGAAAGAAGAGAAAAGATAATAAAATAAAATAAAATACCGCAAAGAAAACAATAACAACAATAAACAAGAAAATAACCAAAAAAAAGGTTAACAGTTTCGGTCCTCTCTCTTCGGAACCAATCGAGGATAAACTTATAAATCGTATTCACAAAGTTTAAAAAACAATAAATTAAGAACAATCATAGAATCAACAGAGGAAAAAATATAAACACACTCCGATTACATTAAAGGCTTTCTGCTTACAGAGGAAAGGCTGCCTAGACCTAATGTATAACGTCTTTAATATTTTCAAATGGCAGTCGGAGTGTGATCTGCTGATTATAGTAGAGAAATCCCTGATAAACAACATAGCACACACCGGATTATTTATTAAGTGTTCAGCAATCGCTGGACCTGATATATTAACCAACATATGCAAATTAGAGCATCTTCCATGATGGATCTTAGCTGGCGCATGCTGTTCTATTCTAGACTCCAATCTTTGAATAGTTCTACCTATATATTCAGCTTCACATTTACTATTGTAAATAACTGATCTCACATGAGGTGGGGGTAGAACATCCTTACAACAGGTCTCGACATAGGGTGGGATGAAAACAACAGTAATGGATTAGAAGAAAAATAGCCAGATTTCGCACTTTGAGAGATTTGCTTAGTAAATCTAGGTGCTAACCTCACCAATCCACGGAAATCGAAGCTATATATACATTAGGTATAGGCAGCCTTTACTCAGTATGAATGGCCGCTGGGACTTAATGTAATCGGAGTTTCATTTGTTTTTTAAATGCTGTGAACACAATTTACTCGTTTGTCTTTCATTGCTTCCAAAGAGCGAGAGTCAAAACCTGTCAGCCACTTTTTTGTGATTTTCTTGTTGTTATTGTTTTGTTTTACCACTTGAGGGTGATTTATTTTATTATCATTGCTCTTCTTACCCATGTTTATTCTTTTTTATATACAATGTCCGTTTTTATAGCATTAAAAAAAGAAAATAATTTATTTTCGGCTATGCTCTGGTTTAGAATTTATGCTCATGTACCCATAAATTTGTCTAAGTGTACAGAAGTGACTATTTGTTGTTAATTGTTCTTAAGTTGCTGCATATACTGAAGTACATATTGAATGTTTATTGAGTTCGAGTTTGTTAAGATTTTACTATTACTAAAACTGAATGAGTAAGCGGATTAAAATGATGCTATTGAAAATTATTCAGACTTTATAAGGCAGCTGAAATTTGCAACAAACTAAAGAACTGACAATTGGAGACCATAGCCTATGGATTTCAGAAAATCTGTGATTATGTATGATAACGATACCGTGTTTGAATGAATTTAGACGACTTATGAAAAAGAAAACAATGAAATAGATTTGAATGAAGCTTAAATCCTTACCTTAATTGAGATAACGCAATTTCTACTTTCTTTCTATAATGAGAGATGTAAGTTGAGCAATTGAGACGTAGTTAATACACGCTAATTATTGCTTGTAGATTGTTGGTGGTGGTGGTAGTGGTGTGTGGGGATATATGAGAGAGAGAGAGAGAGAGAGAGAGAGAGAACGTGATAAAATTTACAAACAGGTCGCCCTTAATAGACAATCTAGTCACTTGCCATGTCTCTCGTCAAAGCATCTCTACTCAGCAAACATCGCACTTTGCTAAACACTTTAGCCTTCATTCAGTTTCATTTGCCGAAGATGCTCTCTGTAGGACATTTGCCAGCAACGAAGAGAAAGATGCTCAATAAAGCGTGATCTCTTATCTCCAAGTGGCCAGGCTTGTCATTCTTGACAGTGTCTTTATGCTCACCATCGGCTTCACTTATTCCATTTACCTTGGAGCAAAACCTTCCAGACCGACTAGTCTAATACTTGTTAATATCAGAGGAAATTTATAAAGACTAGCTTATTAACTAATATGACTCATACCAAACAAGAAAAGTAAAAGTCTAGAGCACGATATTATTATTTAGTTTGGCATTCGCTAAATCAATCTGCTGTCGTTTAAATTCTTTATTTTAAGTCATAGACTTTTGTATTTAAGTAAGAGATCCGATCAAAAAGTACTGTTTGCTCTTCTTTAATTACAAAAGAATTAATCATAGTAACATGCAAAGTATACAAAAAAGAAAATAAATGTATCAAGATTCCAACTCGAGGCCCCAAGTCTAGAGTGGGAATCTTTTTGTGGTCTTCCACATTTGAAAGAGAAGATGAATACTCCCCACGTATACAACGCTTCTTGGTTGTTTTCTTAATTATGTACGAGTTTTCCCATCATTGGGGAACGACTCTCCTCTGAGTATTATCCGTGCTGTTTAGGTTCAGAAGCTCTTGGACAATAACCATTCTCTTCTTGTCCATGGTATCTGTCAGCATTTTGGGAAAACAATTTTCGCAGACCTTTGCAGACCTATAGTAATTAATCTGTCAGCTTTAATAATTTTTTATAGAAAGGTCGTACTAGTAAGGGGATGGGTCAGTTGAGTTAATGTCAGAAAGAAGAAATTAGCTTTCGTGTTTAAAAAAAAATTCAACCTTAGCGTTACGATTGCACGCGCCACAAGTTTGTATCCGTTATCAATAACACATTAAAAAAATATTTCGATTCGAATATTTTTTAGTCTCGAATGCTACCTGTATAGTCGAAAGTACTTGCGCATGTAAGGAAGACCTAATACAATTTATAATTTTAATAACCAAGGATCATAACATTCATCGAGTGATTGGTAGGTTGATGCATCTTTAAAATTTTGTTAGCGAAGGGATTTCGCCATTTTATATCATTAACATTAAGCTCCATTATTTTAATCTTTTGAGTCAAATTATTATAATTGTGTTTTCTACTAGTATGTTTCTAATGGAGTCTGGTAAGTTTTTGTGTGTATTTAAATAGGTTCTAATGGAGCTATGATCAGATAGATGTAACGTAAGAACTTAATAATGTAAAACAAACACTAATCAACAACGGCTTCCCTAACCACCTTATAGACCACCAAATTAAAGTATTTCTCCCCAATGTAAATAATAACGATAGTGAATACACAGTCAAAAAGTGCGTGTATGTATGTATGTCTGTGTGTGTGTGTGTGTGTATTTGAACAGCGACCTGTCTTTTAATCATGTTTCGTCGAATATGACAAATAAGAAGCATTTGATTAATTTTTTATTTAATTTTCCCAACATTCTTACATTTTTCTGTTTACTAGAAGTAAGGAAGTGTAGAAATTGTCCATATTGTCCATTGTCTCAAGCTCTTTCGGCCACATATTTAACCATATTCAAGGGATATTGTTTTTAGGTGTTGTAAATTTTAGTGTTGAGATTTTTTTGTCTTGGTTTTTTTTTTTTTTCGAAAGTTGATTTTAAATTAATAATCTACCTTGTGTAGATTTGTAGTTTTTCACTTGTTTCAAGCACTTTGTTTTCAATATGTGACATGTAAAAGAGAAGACAAGACCTAGTGTGTTTTCCCATGCTGACGCCATTAATTTGGATGTAGGTTTTACCATTATGATCGTAGAATGAAGTTTTCGTGATACAGGTGAGGAGTAGTTTCCGAAGAGTTACTAATCGAATTTTGGAAGGAGTAATTGATGGGTGTTTGTAGATGCAGTCACAAATTATGTTGATTGTTTCTTCAACTGGGACGTTGGTAAAATATTCTCAACATCGAACAAAGCTAGGGTCCTACCTATAGGAATTGTTGCTTTAAGATATGGAGGAATTTGGGTGTGTATGGAGAAATTATGTCATTTAGGATTTTTGATAGCTGATATACTGGTGTACGTATCTGGAATATCATAGGTCGGAGAGGAAAACTTAGTTTATGGGGTTTTAAGTTACCGTACAGATATCCTGGTTGGCAATCACCGACAATATTAATGATTTTTAGGCTTCCGATCTCAGCATTGATCGCTGTAATCAGTTTTTGCTTACTTACATTTTAGTGATTATGTGGCATTTTTCATTAATTTTGTGAATTTTGTCTCATCATCTAGAACGAATTGTAATTTATGTTTGTAATCTAGTCAGCCAAGTACTACTAATTGTTGGTTTTGTCAGCGCTTCTGATGATCATATTGGGGTTTTGCGTAACTTTTGAAGCTGATTTGTTTGTGATTTGTTTGTTAAGATATTATAGTATTTGCTGTGTGACGAAGGGTTTTTTCAAGCGTTCTGTTTGTAGAAGGTTTCTCAGATTTGGGTGCACCTTAATTAATTTTTCCGTTGCTAGCTGTTGGATTGATTGGTAGAGTATTTCGATTTCGGTTTTCTTTTGAATGGGGTCGTATCTAGGTTGCAGATTGCAAGTTGGGCCGATATTCAAGAATTCTATTTGGTCATCGGACAAATTTAGGAATTAAAATTTGCAACTGTGTCGTATAATCTTTTCATTGTATAAGTTGTAGAGTTTTTAGTTGTGTTGTTGGTTGATTTCTAACGTACAATTAACGTGGTTGATATGGCGTTCAGTATTTGTGCGTTCTGTTGAACTCAATGTATTTTGGAGGATCTCCTTGTATTTTTTTAATTTCGGTTTTATGATGATGCTCTCTCTCTCTCTCTCTCTCTCTCTCTCTCTCTCTCTCTCTCTCTCTCTTTATAATCGACTCTCCCGTCGAGATTCGACGTATGAGGGTCAAGCAGATCAGTTTCCAGGAAACCGACAGCCCGACACCGGCACATGAGATTTGATTATAGTGGTGAGGGCCTCGTGCAGGACCATCCACACTTTTTGAAGGGACAAATACAGAGACCTGGTGCACCGAATGCCACAAGGTTCCCAAACGACCCTCCGCAGGTTTTGAATTCAGAGTTGTCCTTCTCCTAGACCAGTTGCCATCCAAGGCTATAGAACCCAGTCTGTCCTGCTATTTTATCCATAGCTGGAGGGAAAGGAAGAGGATTCATACCTTTCCCAAGGGTATTAGCACGTAAGTGAATCTAATGGATTCGACTGGAATTCGAACTCGGCTCTGCGATTCCTCAATCCAAGCTGCTATCCATCTTTATTTATGTATTAGTTTTTATTAATTATTTTAGGTTATTTTCATTTTGTTTATAATTAGCATGCATCTGGTTGTGATGTAAAAAGTGCATATGTTTGGGGTTAGTTGGAGGGGTATTATGTTCTATATGTTTTGTATAAAAGGTCTGATGGAGCATCTTATTTGCTCATCAATGGTGTAGTTGGAGAAGTCATGTGTGTGTATATATATATATATATATATATATATATATATATATATATATATATATATATATATATATATATGTATGTATATATATATATATATATATATATATATATATATATATATATATATATATAAAATTTAAGATAAAAATTCAGCTAATAATTACGTGGTAGTCTAGACATTAATCCACATTTCACACCCAGCACACACATATGTGTGTGCGTGCGTGTGTCTGCTTGTGTATGTATTGTTTAAAATTTCCTATATTTAGGAGGAAAGTATGAGTGTTCAGAATTGGAGAGAGAGCATTTGTAAGTATAGGCAGTGTGGACATATTTATTAACTCTGTATGGTGACTTTCATTTTCGTGCCTCAACCGATATTGGTTATATTTTGACAGTAATATTTTTTATGCAGTTGATGACCACCGAAAGTGCCATGTTTTTTAGTTTATCAATTATAGCATTTTGTATTATTGATTAGTATTTTTCTGTAATCCCAGTTTTACCATAATTTTGTACCCATCACTCACTAACTTTACAATATCTTGTTTCTCATATTTCTTACAAAGCATGATAATCTTTATAATATAACTGGAATTAAAAAATAAATATTAATAATTATATTATGATATACACTGCCATGTCAAAAGTATATAACGGTAATGGCAGGTGATACCACTATATTTTGACCATGGAAGTACCCAATCATATACAGGTTGTGCTCTGATATCTGGTGAGTCAGTGTGAAAACTGGTCAGACTGCTTATGGCAAAGTGATGAGAATTATCAAAGTTTAAACAAGACAGGATAATGGTTGCAAGACCTAACGGATATTTAATTTCTGAAATTATCGGGATATTTCACAGCATTTAATCTGTAGTACAATGTATATGCTGGGGGTGCCTGATGGAACGAATTAACACTCAACATGAAAAATGCAATGGCTGATTATGGGCCCTTAATGATCGCGGTCAGAGAAATCTGGCTAGAAGTGTCTGTGGTATCAGACAAGCAAAACTGGCTCAAATCACATCCACATTCAATATAGGAAATACCAATCACATATCCAGAGGGCAAGTTTCCATGGGATATGAAAGAAGACCACTGGAACACCCATGTTAACACCAGACACAGCACACATCGCTAATTGGGCCCAGAAGGAATGCTGACATGGTCCGACGAGTCACTGTTCCAATTACTCCATTTACTCAATATCAATTGATGTTAGCGTTTGGGTGGCACAGACAAAATGAGGCCATGAACCTAATTCTCAACAAGTCACCGTGCATGCTAGTAATAAGTTCATAATAATGCGGAGTATATTCTTGTGATATAAATAAATTGGGTCTGCGGTTCAACTTAAACACATCAGTGATTGCTGACAGCTATTTTCCACGGCTTCATGACAAATTGTAAATTTTTCATAGATTACACGTACCTCAAAAACGATGGGTTGTTTCAGATGAATAAGATACCAAGTCATCATTACTAGAATTAAGTTGTTCTGAAGACTGCCGACGATTTATGTGGCCACCGTGTCCATTCGACATAACCCTAGTCAAGGATTTGATGGAAAATTTTATTTGTACCAAGATCAGGGAGTTTTGGTTTAAGGTTATGACTACAAAGATCTACAAGTATTTTTAGAGTAATTGTTGAATCGATATCATGTCAGGTCGTTACACTTCACCGTGTTCCTGGATGTTCTATACGACACAATGCAACTAACGAGTAACTTTTGGCATATCAGTATATATTCATTAACAATAAAAACAGCATTCATACTGATTAAAAAATCTTGCACCGCCAAATAAGTATTTTCCAATATTTCTTATAGGGACGTATAAATCGAAATCCGTATGGTATATCATTCAAATATAGATATATCCTGAAAACTTTACCAACATTTAATAGCTATTACTATTTGAATAATAAAATCTGCTATAGCGTAAATATTATATACTTAGGCAGCAATCGATATCTACTGAAAACTTTAAAAAAATATTTCAGTCAAATTTGATGCAACATGTTTGAATTTTGCAGCATAAGTATATTTTCAAATAACATTTTGTCATACATGCAATTCAAATAAAGAAACTGTCTAAAATGTATGCTTTTGTTCGAATACTTTCAACCCTGATTTTTCATAAAAAAGAATTTTAATGTGATCAATTGCAACAGAGAAAAGTTTTGATTAATTTTAATGTAAATGTACTTATAGAGAATACATGTGACGTCATATGTTTGTGGCTAGATGTAAGGGATATAGATTTTAACATTTTAAACAGGCCATGAGGCGTCACATAACTTTACAATGCCTATTAAATGTTATTAAACTCTTAAACACATTTTGAAATAACTCCTCCAACTGTGAAAGATGCTGTGTTCATTGTAGGTTGTTTATTTCTTATAAGAATAACTTCACATATTTTGAGTTTTCCTTACAATTAGTACTACATACTATTTTCACAATATCTGTTAATTCTTAGCTATTGTTATTAGTCATATTGTGATATCGTGTGATTAATTGATCGGCGTAAGTTTAATCAGTGACATGTTAACTTACGAAAGAACTCAGGGTTACAATAATATTCGACAATTATTAGTAGATAATGATAAAATTCTATACAGAAATAAATATAAAGAAAGAGAAAAATGCTTGAAGTTATGTAACTAAAGTAAGTATATTATGAAAATGCGGCTCTATTTTGCAGTAAATTAACGTCTCGAATAAAAGCGGATGGCGGATGAAAGCTGTAGGAAAAAATAATCAATATATGTACAGTAAAAACAGTTTTCTATTAAACTGACTTAAGTCTTTGGTTGAAATTAGGCGTTAAATTTCACCATATAAATTCACTGCCGCTTATTTTGTTTTGTCTTTCGCTTATCATAAAATGAAAGTAAAACTTTCCTATTGAATAAGTTAAGACTGAATCGATAGAAGTTGGGGAATGAATGAATAAGGTTTGCGCTGAGATAAGTCAGGCTTTTATTTAAATCAGATCAAATGATAAGTGAATTTATAATGAATCATTCGGGCTAATATATAAGTTTTCATTGCTATGGTTTGATCGGTACATTCTCCGGCCTCCCTCCGATGTATATCACATCCGGAATAAAGCAACAGATAAGATAAGCTTAAGTTTTAAAACTATTTTGAGCGTTCCGTATGCATTGTTCATTTATCCTTAGAAGATGGCGGCTCATAGGAGAGGCATGTATCGGTGAATATTTTCCCTTTTCAATTTGAGCAAAACAAAATTGAAGAAAATTGAATTTTATATGGAGAACAAATCACGCAGCGTTAGACTACAATAATTTGTAAGTGATAACCTACAAGTACTTTTAGATGATAAAACCACTAACTGAAAATTGGGATTAACTGAAAAACCTGTTGATCACTTTACAGTTGTAGGACATTCGAAAACTATGGGGAAGTTTAAAAAATCTGGAAAATGGGTTCCATATGTATGGTAAGTGCCGAACATTGTACAGCGTCTCACTACACGCCAGACATTTTTGTGGATGATTGTTACTGGAGATGAAAAGTTGGTTTAGATTAGAACGATAACACGATGTATCGAAAATCATGGATGTATAAAAGAAAACCTATAGAATCAGAAGCAAAACCAAACGATTTTTAATATAATTTATCTGTATTTGGTGAGATTTCAAATGTGTACTGTATTAAATGAAGCTTGGTGAAGCCTTAACTGCAGAGCGTTATAGGCGTTACTTTGAAGTTTGAGCGCTGTACTTGAATAAAAAAGGGCATTTATAGGACAGAGAAGCTGAAAGGTGATGGTGCTGCATAACAAAACTTCTGCACGCGTTGCTTTTGTGACCTCAAAAAAGAAGAATGGAACTCGAAAGAAAAATTCTTCCTCTCACGGTATATTCACGAGCTTAATGTTATCAGATTATCGTTTCTTTTGTTTTCTTTATCGGTGCATCATTTCTTGCTTGGCAAAACATTTAAAGATGTCTCTAATGTTAAAAATTTGATTGACACCTTTATTGTGTCGAAACAACATTCTTTTTATCAAGATAGAATATGAAAACTTCTGAGACGTTGGTGTAAAGTCAGAAAAACAAGATAATTGTTTTTATGTTTAATAAAAATGCAGGTAAGTTATTATTTAAAAACGGTGGGAGGGTAATTTTGGACACACCTACTAATCAATAGATCTATAAACATGAATATGTTTTAATAAAGTGATTTTTTTAAGATGCAGAAATCTCAGCCCATTATCTAGTATGGGAATCAGCTGGAGATGAATAACTGTTGTGGATCCCGCGTGAAAAATAGGTATCCAATAAATGACAAACGCAAGTATTTAAGCTAAGAAATTAAATGTATTTACACAAAATACAAAAGGTAATGCTGTTAGTAAAATCCAGGAACACGGTTAGTAGCAAATACAGATAGATATATACAGTCTCGAAGTAGGACTTCCTTAGAGTCTACGTGCTTGTAACGGACTTCTACAAGAGGTTACTTCACTCCATCCGACACTCACAGACGACTCCGGTACGACTCATCTTCTGCCTGACTGTGGCTATTTTATGGCAGCAGGACGAGTCCATTATATCCGAAAAGGGTGGACCCCATAATACCCCCCTCCTTAGATGCCTTTTTGGCGGGAGTTAATATTTTTGTCTCTTGTGGTTGACCTTCTGTGTGTGTAGTCGCCTTTTATGGTATACATTAGATTTCCGATTTTATTGATTATTGTACCCGGCTCCCATTACGACATATTGTTTCTAAAATTTGAAATAAACCCGTTCTCCAGGTTTGAATGACCTCTTTGGCACCATCGGTGTATATTGAATTTTGCTCTTGCTCGGTAGTGGGTAATGGTGGTCCTTTATTGCCTTGTTGAGTCCTGTCGAATAATCTGCGCATACGCGAATTTCTCCTGACTTCTTTTTAACGTAAGCCACCGGCGCAGCCCACTCATTAAACTCTGTTTTAGATAGAATCCCAGTTTGTTCAAGTCTCTCCAATTCTTTATCTATTTTTTCTATCGTAGCAAACGAGGCATTTCGCTTTTTTCTAAAAATTGGTTGAACGTTTTCTTTCAATTCTATTTTGGCCTTCAATTTGTTGCATCGTCCTAACCCGCTTGAAAATACCTCAGGAAATTGCTTGTGTAATTCTTCCTTCAATTTTATGGTATCTGATTGTTCAACCTCTAACTTTTTGCAAAGCGAGTTAATAGGTAGGTCCCAAACGTTGAATTTCTGCATCCAGTCGATACCTACTAAGTTTTCGGTATCTTTCATGACGTATATCTTCAGTTTTTTTGTTTTGCCGTGAAATTTAACATTCACTATTATTTCTCCCTCAAATTTTATCCGTTTTCCTGTAACCAATTTGGCAATTTTTTGAGTGTGTAACATCGGTCTATTGAGTTTTTTCCATGTCTAAGTTGATTATCGTGAGGTCGGAACCCGAATCCAATTGTAATTTAATCTTTTTGTTTAAAATTTCGAGTTCTACATATTTTTTTACATTGTTATCATTATTCATCCTTGTAGCTCTTATTCTATTAGTATAATTTCTATTTCTGCATTGGGATGCCTTGTGGCCTTTTTTCCACATTCATGACAGTTTTTATATCTGAAGCGGCAATCCTTGTTCCAATGTAATCCTCCACATCGATAACATGCTGCTGGAGGGGGCTTATATTTGTTTCGATATGTGTCATAATTTGTCCTGTATGTTGTAGTTTTTCTCTTATTTTATTTTTCTTTCCAGGGAGGGTGAGAATCTTTTTTTATTGTCGTAAAATTTTAGTTTTCTTTCCGGGGAGGGTGAAGAACGTAGATTTTTTTTAACTTACGTATATGAGAAACGGCCGATCCTTCAATGTCCTTTGCGCCTTTCTTAATGCTTAAACATCTCCGGCAATCTTCTGATAATTGCTGTAATGTTAGAACCGGTTCTTTTTGTAATTTCGCAAGCATTCTTCTACGCATTTCGCCGTCTTTTGTAGAAACTAGCCCTTGAACAAAGATGAGACATTTAAAAATATCCGGGGTTAATTCCGCTAGTTTGAAATCGTCACAATGTTTATTTACTATTGCGGCGAACGTTGAATAATCCTCATTATCGCCCTTTACCAGGTTAAGGCATTTCCACCTCCTATGGAAGAGTGATGTTTTGGGGCTGAAGAGTTCTTTAAGACATGTCACTGCTTCGTCAAATTTTAAATCGTTCGTCTTTTTTGGGAAGATATAATCCACGAACTTTGTATATTCTTCAGTTCCCAATTTTCTAAGCAATAGACGTAGCTTTTTCGCTTCTGTCCAATTTTGACAGTCTATATTAAAGATGTCTTCATGTCTTCTGAAGTAATCGCCAAAATGTTTGTCCTCATCTAGAGAATATTTGAAAATCTCTATGGTATTCCACACAGCGTCTTGCGAAAATGTTGCTTCTTTTTCAATATCTAAATTTCTTGTTGCCTGCTACTTTCAATATTAGTTCCTGGAGCTCTGTTTGTCTATCTTGATTTTCCTTTTGCGTTTGTAATAATTGCTTTTGCCATATTTCTTGTAGCTGTAACTGTTGCTCATTTTGGTGCTTTATTAGTTCCACCAACATAGTTTTAAAATCCTCCATGATAGCTCAATTTTCTGTATTTTTACGCCTCGAAAATTGTTTGTCGCTAATTTGTTGTTGGACGACGGGGTAAGGATTTTTCCATTTTTTTTTTTTTTTTTTCGTGTGAGTTCGAATAACTCGACGCCAATTTGCTTGTTGAACGTCGAGGGAAGATTTTTCTTTTGTTGGTGCTTTTTCTTTTCCGCTTGGGTTAGAATCTTTGCGGCCAAGTTGTTGTTGGTTAGGCGTACGAAAAGTTTCTTTTCCGCGTGAGTTTCGAATCCTCGTTCGCCAAGTTGTTGTGGATCCCGCGTGAAAAATAGGTATCCAATAAATGACAAACGCAAGTATTTAAGCTAAGAAATTAAATTTATTTACACAAAATACAAAAGGTAATGCTGTTAGTAAAATCCAGGAACACGGTTAGTAGCAAATACAGATATATATATATAGTCTCGAAGTAGGCCTTCCTTAGAGTCTACGTGCTTGTAACTGACTTCTACAAGAGGTTACTCCACTCCATCCGACACTCACAGACGACTCATCTTCTCTGCCTGACTGTGGCTATTTTATGGCTGCAGGACGAGTCCATTATATTCGAAAAGGGTGGACCCCATAATAATAACCAACCGAGCAATAATGCTCGCCAGTAATGGTTACTTTGAACATTTTATATTGCAAAATAAAAGATCGATATATCTTAAGCTTAGCCTACTCTCACTGTAAGAGAGAACAGTGGTGAACCAAATCAAAATCGCCCTTAAGATAAGTTTGCATTTATACTTTACGCACTACAAATGACGCCCTATCAGAAAAAAATACCGACATTATGTAAAATGTTAAAATGTTTTAATATCACTTGATACATTATAAATGTTTTAAAATCTTTTCTTTTTCCCACATGAAACATAAAATTTTGCCATTAATCGATTGTTTTATCTTAAACTCTTGATGTCAGGCCGCAGCATTAATGTGGACAATTGTCAACGTCTTCTGTGAAATCATATTTATTTTTACCACAGGCTGTCCGTATGTAAGACTAAATAATAATAGAGCCTTCACAATGCATAAATGTATTCAAATTTTTCAGTTTTATTTTAATTATATATAAATGCCTCCACACAGAAACTCAGAGTAGTATTCTCTCAGTTTACTTTTGTGGACACTTTGGACATTTACAACGAATCATCATTTTTTTTTTCTCATTTTCGGCTTTTGTTCATCATTCAATGCACTTCATTTAGGACTATGGGTACTGACATGAATAATTTGATAAAAAGAATAATATAAATTGTCACAAGACACTGGATAAATTGGTAAAAACAAGAACAGAAGAAAAATAATAATCCTACACGTCATAAGACACCTTTCGTTTAAGATGCATGGTTAATGAAATTAACAGAAAAATACCTCGTCACTAGATGCCTTTCATTCTGGCTCTTCGCTAGAGACCCTTCTTTTAAGAATTAATAACACTAATAATTTGGTTTGTCAACAATATGCCTTCTTTTAGGACCCGTAGTTACCGACATGTACAGATTAATAAAAACATCAATTTTTCTATATTTATGAGATGTGACATTATTTTTATGTCCCAAAGATTCATATACTGATGTCCTCAAGGCCCAGTTGATAAAAGAGTTGGTTAGATCCATTGAATTCAATACCTGGCTACTGTAGTGATGAACAAAATCTTGGAGTTAGAGAGAGAGTCCGGAAGAGGCATGGCACCTGAAGAAGAATATGAATATGACAATAAAGATGAGGACAATGTTCGGACTGTTGCCCTCAAATAATGTAAATAACATTAATCTTGTTCGTCACTAAATATCATTCTGAAACTCACTGATCTATGATCTGAGTAGTCACACCAATAATGTAGTTTTTCAATAGTCTCAATCTTCTTTTCGGAATTATGGTTAGGAAAAGTAAGATCACATGAAAAATACATGAAAGTAATGTTGTTCCTTACTAAATATCCTCCATTTAGGCGAGAGATCACATCACCATTATGTCTCTCGACACTTTTCGCTTAATATTATTAGGCAATGAAATCTACAAAGTAATAACACCAATAATCTAGTTCTTCACTATATATTCGTCTTTAATAAAAAAAAAAAAAAAAAAAGTTACATAAACAGTCATAACACCTATAATATGTTTCTTCTTGAGGTTCGATTAGAACCCATGGGTTGATATGAGCAGAAATATATACAGCATATAAATCTGTACAACCTTTCCCCATTTTTTTTACTCAAATAGAAAGTTAATTTGACTTTCAACAATATTAAGCAAGATTTTATCACCTTTAGCTGTTATTTTGTCGCTCAAAAATTTTAAAATCAATATTTAGTGTAGCCTCATTAATCTTCTATTAACGTTTGTCATTTTCAAGACATTAATTTCATTAGATTTGCACAGTAAGAAGCAAATCTCCTTTGCAATCTGTCAAAAGGAATTATTTCAATTCTGCCTTGGATAGTCTTTCTTCTGCGATTTTTTCTTTCAGTACCTTCCACAAGTGTTTGATCGTGTACTTTTACCTTTGATTCTTCAGAAATTCTGATGATTTTTAACGGGGTCTTCAGGATCATTGATCACAGCTTTTGCTTCCAAATGTTTGAATGAAGGCAATGTTTTCTCTCAATATATTACAGTAACCTTCAGCATTCCTGATTCTCTCGATGGCATGGATCCTATATTTAACACTGGATTTCATTCAACACCAAACCATAAACTTCCACCACTATACTTAACTTTTCTTTGTACGCATCGCTATAACAACGCCAAATTCATTGGATAACAGATAGTTTGATTTTGTTTCATCTGACCACAATGCTTTCTTCCAAAAAGACCGTATTTTTATCTTCGTTCTCTAGTGCAAACATTAAACGGGATTCTTTGCGTCTCGATTTAGATGCTGATTTCTTACATAGTTGTTGGCTATGTAAGTCTTGTTCAGCTGATTTTCTTTAATAGTCATCAATTAAACTCCTAATAAAATTAACAGATGCTACTGTTAGCTTGTATAGTCAACTTGTTCGCTTCTGCACGCATTTTGCCCAATTTTGGCAAAATATTTTTCTAAGCTTCAATCTTCTAGTTATATTTTAGCTGTTGTTATTTCGTGCAAAAGAATTATTTTCCATGTGCTGTCATTACAAAACTAAGCGACTATAGGCTAAAAACTATTAATATTTTATAACGTAGCGAAGTCTATACTTAAATACACTATTAGAAAATATCAATAATGGTCGAAAGATATACTTACTATAAAGAATGAAATAAATATTTTCCATTGGGGGTATTTTGACGGTAGCATATTTTTTGAGTTTTGTCATAAGCAATACTTGATATCCGATTTGATTGTGTAATGTTTTTCAAATAGGATAAAAAATCTTGCTGTTTGGTTAAAATTATCTTTTTTATATCAAAAGATGTACTGACTTATGTGCAATACTTTATTAATAATGGCAGAAAAACAATAATCATCTACACTTCGTTTAGAAACTATGGCTATTAACAGAAAATAATAACAACACTATGTGGATAGTATTTTAATAAGTAGCCTTTATTTATCGAGCTGATATACACTCATACTCATCCCAATATTAACACAGTCACCCTTTGCATACCAAAGCCCTTTGAGAAATTTTTCCTAAAGTTGGCAATTCTTGGTTCTTCCTATATTTTTCTTTTTTTAAGATGATGAGCATCCTTTCTCTCCTTTAAAAACAAAAAAAAAACAAAACATTATGATGGTCTCCAACAGATGTTTCCACTAAAACGACCGATATTCTCGTTAATAGAATCTGACAGGCTCAAATCATCGGCAGTTCTTGAAAAAATATTTTTAATCATGTAGCAACAATTTTACATTTATTCAAAAAATGCAGAAAAATTGATTAAAAACAATTTTTAAATAGTTTTAAACTTTAACTTATAAAGAATATAACTTTATTATCGCAATTATCCTTATTACTTTTTGTATGAAGCCTTAAAAGAGAAACAGTTCAACATTATTTCATTTTTTCTTTGTACGTCCCGACAGAAGTCGAGCTATTAATCGGCTCTATTCATAAATCTTACCCTTGTTGCCACTGATTCTTTCCGACTGCAATCATACGAAAGCCATTCCATATTCTTCTCGTAAATAGGGAACATCATTGACACGGACCGGGTAATCTTTGTCCTTAAAATGGTCAGCATTTAAAGAGGAAGAGAGAGAAGGAAACGAGTAAGGATATAAAATTCAAAAGAGTGGAGAGGGTAAATGGAGATTTGGACAGCCGACACATTCAGGCCACAACCAGCCAAGGCAGATTTACGATTGGGGTCTTCCGTTCAATTAATTCTGTCTGATTTATGAGTTTCCTGTGGTTTGATACAAAGTTTCCTCCCTTGCTAGTTGTAGAAGGAAAATGATTGCGTGTTCCCACGTGCAGCAGACAGTTATTACCGTAAACTTCCTTGTTATTGTAACATTTCGTCCCCAATCGTTTCCTCTTTTCCGAGTTGTATCCATCAAACGCCGCCTTTCCAGTTTTGCAAAGAATAAGTTGAGACAAGATAGACTTTTTATTACTGTTCATATCACAAAAAAATAAGTCGTTTACAATTGATTTTTTCTGTTGACAAATATCAGATTAGTTATTTAAAAAAATATATAAAAACGTAAAATTAGGTGAGAGTTTGAAAAGGAAAATCCTTGCGTATCCCCATTCTATTTGGCCATTTCCAAGTATTTCTCTTCGGAAATTAGTGGCTCATTATAACAACTTGGGAAAATTGATTTCGTTTTGTTTTTTGAAAAAAAGAGAAATACTTAACTATTAGCATAATATCCTAAATATAATACAAATGAATACCAAAATATCTACACTTCGCTGATATAATAATTAAAGTGTATTTTCCCTAATCATACAATCTTAACTTATTTATTGACAAATGAAAGTCAATGTTTGTCTAACTTTTTGAAATGTGATTTTGATACATATGGGTACCATATAGGAAAATCACTTAGAAAAACAAATATTAAATTTAAGGTTTTAAACTATAAATAACTAATCGTCCTATGAATGTGACGGAGCGGATAAAAACACTGCTAAAGCTCAACTGGTCTTGTAGAAATATGGATAAGAACATTAATGTCATATAAACAAGTATACGAACTAAAAGAGTATAGCTGCTAGGATGAAGCCTTAAAAGAGAAACAATTCAACATTATTTCACTTTTTTCTTTGTACGTTTCAACAGAAGCCGAGCTATTAATCGGCCCTATTCATAAATTGTTGCCACTGATTCTTTCCGACTGTAATCATAGGAAAGCCATTCCATATTCCCGGTCGTTTTCTATGTGGCTATTGAATATAGCAGACACCTGAATAAGGCTGAAGGCTAAAATGGTCAAAAAGTTGTGAAATATTAACGTGGAATATTACTTGAATGAATCAACATATTGGGCGCGTGTAAATTTTTTTTTAATAAAAAACTAGTTTCCTAATTTTATTCAATTAATAGTTTTAAAAAATGAGGTCTAGCAACGTTAGCACACATCTAATATAAATGAAGACTAAATTCAACATCGTTTGTAAGGAAAAGTTACTTCCAAAGCTATTCATAATTCTTTAATATAATTAGAGTTACGTTAATCATCGTTTATCAAGGAGAAAAATATTTTGATTTCGAATGTAGTAAGCTTATTAGTATTTTGCATGGGAAAAGTTGATGAGAATGATATTGGAATTTGCTGAAATGCATTACGAGAGTAAATATCTCGACAAAAAAACAATTTCGTAAAAAAAAGGAAAAAAAAATCAGTGATTGAGGGTTTGTTTTGCATGCACTATAATTGGTGAATTTAGACATCAGAGAAGCCTGTCTGCCTTAGGTTCAAAGGTCGAGATTTGGAAAAAATTGTTATCACATTGAATTTTACAGTAGGTTGTTCGAATTTTCTCGTTTTATCTCCAAGAAAAGCTTTAATTTCGAAACTAGTGCATAAGACATATCTGAATAGGATCAAGTACATAGGATAAAAAGTCGATTGCAATCAGCTAGTGACAAAGATTAGAACTGGCGGACTTTGAATTGCTATCTTGAAGAGACACGGTAAGAAAATTATAAAGTATAAAATATTTTAAAATGCAATCCCCAAAATTTCAACAATATCCGAAATTTTCATCGACAACTTTCGAGCAAGTTCATTGAAATTTATAATAGCGACATACCTTCCTCAAACACGAAGGTGAGGAGCCCAAAAGAAGAAACATAAGATAAATAAAATATCTGTTTTGGATTAACATTAAAATTATTTTGTGCAATTTTTAATTCATATTAGCTTTTTCATTTTTTTGAAAAGCAAGAATGCCATGTACTGGGTTTTATTACAACATCTCCATGATCTCTTTCAACTCCACTTTCGTATTTTAACATTTTAATGACAGAGTAACGATCTCTTCTTTTGAAGTGCGTACTTATACTGTAAGTGTAGAATCAGTGTTGAGGTAACTATTTTCAATTATACTGCCTTAAAAATTTGATGAGTAATCCATCACTGTGCTGTATACGAATTCATACTGTGCTAGCCCGTGCAATATCGAGATGTTTGTGGCACAGATTTGAAAGGAATCCTTAGTTGCAATATTAAATATTTTTTTCATTTAAGTAAGCGAAAATATAATTCAATTTATAGTTTGTGCTATTTTATGGATTATATTTTTTGATAAGATCATATTTTCTAGATCGAAATTTTTTTTTTCAGAAATAATACACTTTTATTAAAATTTAGTACGCAATCAATACAAATGTGGTCTTTAAAAAAAGTTAATATATACAATATTGAACATTTCAGTCTATCTTTATGTTTCATTTACGAATAGTACATCCTAAAACTTGAATTCAAATATGGTGCGCAAAATGTACATAGCTGCACATTGAACCGCTAAGTGTCACTAGTTGGCACTATTCTGATTCAGGCTTCTATAATTCTAGATTAACTGATTTATTTGATGTCTTTTTTGTGGAATTTTGAGAGTATATTTGGTGATTTTCACGATAACTGAAAAGAAGAAGAGAGTGTGTTTGAAGTTTTGCTTTCTGTGGTAATGTTTCGTAAAACGGTTTTACGGAAGAAGCTTTAGTTAAAACCCGAATATACGCGTGATATTCGTATTTCAAAAGTGGTGAATGTCACTTAAAGGCTAACTACGATATGACCGACATATAACAATTTATAATGGCATAAATCTTGAAAACTTTTGCCATATAAATAATGGTCTTCAAACCATTCATAAGATATCTGGAGGGACTTGTCTATTACGTGATTCCTGCAAAGATAATATTAACATTTGAAAATGAAACGCGTTTCCTCAAAATGAGTGCCTCGTTTACACACAAAAGATTAAAAATACATCAGTCGTTTATATTTGTGCCATGGTTTGGCGGGAACAAGTTTGAAATGGCATACAGTTTCTTTCCAGATTTGTGACACACGCGAGAGAAACAAACTACTTGGAAGTCATCTCAGTAATCCTGGAACCATTTTATTTTTGTTTCAGCTTCACAAGAAGGGAGTTGCATTATCTTGTTGCGACAAATCACCACAACTAGGAAACATGGCACGCATAAAAAGATGAAGATGGTTTTCAATGAGATTTGTGCATAAAACACATGTCAGGACTGATTCCAGTTTCATTAGTCATCCGTACGAAAAGTAACTGATTCAGTTAAGTTAATAATACTACGAAATCCTAAGCATTGTAGTGTCTGTTGAACAGTGTGTTGATTCATGGACTGATCAGCACCACTTGAATGTGATGATGTAATTTGATGCAATTTTGCCCTTATTTATATAGTTATGCTAGAAAGTTGGTTGTGACAGCAGTTTTTATGTTTTGCTGATGTCTGCCCCGAATTCACAAATTCTTGCTAGTTTTCGCAAGGAAAAAACTACATCAATTCCCACTTCAGAGCTATACTGGCCCATCTTTCGAAATCCAACATTCATTCCTCTGTCAAAACATGTTAAATCCTGTTTCCTACGGTTTTCGCAGCTACACAGTTTCCTTACCTCATATATATGTGATTCATTGGAGTTCATTTTTACAAGTGGAAGTGGGCGGTAACACTCGGTGTCCAAGTTTGGGGCATTTCCGTTTATTAATAATGATAAACAATTTTCTGCATTGAAATGAAAATATTTTTATTCTCTTAAAAAGGCTAACAGAAAAAGAGTCACTTAAATATTTATTACATAAGAAAATGGAATTTTGTAGGCACATTATATTATGTAAGCCCATGTTTTACAATAAAACAATCAATCATAGCAGGAATTTTTCGAATATACTCATATTTATATTAGCAATATACCGTGTGAGTTTCAGCTTATGTTATAATTTTAGTGATCATAACTTGTTTTTTGGGGGTGCAGTTTTTATGTAATAAATATATGCAAAAGATATACGCCACAGACACATATTTGATTTAAACAATATCCTATATAACTGAATAAATTATTATCTTATTATTTTGCATGTCAATATTAGCTCCATGATATTCTTTAATTGTCCATTGATTCGTTTACTTTCCTAATGTTTAGACTTGAGCATTAATTGCAACAGTTTTTCCACAAAATTTCTTTTTGCTTTATTATTTTCCGTTCTCATATACATCTCTTAATGATGAACTAAAAGTTTTCTTTTGGATTAATATTTTAAGAGGCTGTAGTCATTCTATTTAGCATGTTTAAAACATTTTTTTTTTTTTTGGAAGATGGGAGATAGTCGTCTTTGCAGAAAGTGAAGGAGAATAGTTTTGTATAAATATTCTTTTTAGCTTAAAACTACTTGGTGGTGACTTGTAGCACTCAGAAAGGACTTGTTCAAGAATGTCCAAGAATTCTCTGCATTTATCTTGACATTATCATTAAAGAAATACTTATAATTCTATTGTCTATAGTACTCATATCTCTCCGCTTTTGTCTTGTAAGTTGTGTTGGTTGTCTATTTCAACCACTCGCCCATCTGTCTCATTTATTCAATGTAACTCTACATTTACCATTAAAAATTACTGTTCAGAAATTAATTTTCATATATTTCTTCGTCCAAATCACCAACTTCTTCAAATATTTTGTTTCTGGTCAATCCAGTTTTCTTACATATTAATATTTTATTGTTAAAACCAATTCTCTTGTGAAACATTTGACTTGCACAATAAAAACTCACACAGTTTATGTAAGATATCCATACTATCTTTAATTCATAGCTAATAAACTGCAAAAAATAAATCCTGTATCCTTGCTTGCAAAGAATAACATGAGATAAAAAATGCTAAGTTCAGACGCATAGAAATAGACTGAAAAAGAGAAAGAATGGTATTAATAAAACAGTTACAAATATATGTAGCTGGATATTGAATGAAACGATTCAAAATTCGGTCACTTTAATTGATTAAATAAAAATAAGGTAAAATAAAAATGATTGCTAATTGGTGAACAAAAATGTTTGCGAATAAAAACAAACCTGAACTTTTATGAAAGAAATGAGAACATCTTGTGAATTGGTGAAA
>CAHIKZ030005526.1:52500-70000 GCA_903632075.3 Acanthosepion pharaonis | reverse complement strand
GGCTTCTTTCATAACCTTTTGTTTGATATAGTATGGAACGGTAACATCTTGAGTATGATATTATTCTTTTCTTTACATATGATATCCATTTTAGTTGCTGTTGTTGTTGAAAGTCCTCAAGTGATGCTGTTTCTGTTTTTTGGTACAATTCTTTGTTTATAATTCTGTAGCTCCAGACTATGAGGTTCGAAGAAGTATGTTCTTCGCTAAGATCTATAAGCTTCATTTACTTGGAGACATTTTTAATCATTGATCTGAAGGAGCGATTGTATACAACTGACAGTTTATATATTTCTGAACTGGTTTGGTGCCATGCACGACATCCATATAAAAGTCTCGATCTGACGAAGCTATTTAAGAAAAGTTTTTTTTTCTTGTAATCTACGGTTTGGGGCAAAACTACCTTATTTCCTATAGTAAATTTGTTATAACTGATCCATACACCGAGATATTTGAAATGCTTAGTATTTACTAAATCTACATCTTGAATGTTTATGATGGATTTAGGGTAAGTACTATAATTGATTTCATTCCCGTTCTAGATAATAGTTATTCTTTGGGAAAGGTTTACTTTGTAAAAGATGTTCAACATCATTTTTATCTCAACTATGAATCATCTGTACACTCGGTAGGAAAAGTCCTACTGATAGATTCATTTGGAATGTGGTATGGAATACTCAAATGATCAATGTACATCTCTTCACACATGTTCTTGTATATGCGCAGAGCATTTAACCGGCAAGATTTATCTGTTTTTTTTGTTTGTTTGTTTGTTTTTGTTATATTTTTCGGAATTGTTCATAAACTGTCCGAATTAATTTTTTCTTATTTTTTTCAAATACCTCCGATAATCTCAGTCATTATCAAAACTGGATGTTATGATTATGGTATGCAAGATTTTGTTGGTTACCTCCTGGCATTATATGAGAACGCTAGACTTCAAATTAATTTAAATTTACGTGCATAAAATATATTTTTATCATTCACCACAGAAAACTCTATTTTAAATGTGTGTAAAATATTCAAGATGCGTACAAAATTACAATAAGTATGAATATTTGATATATTCAAAAAACAAAAAAAAAAAAAACAAAACTAATTTGAATGAATTCTTGTAATGTATATGAGCCTCATATAGGCCATATATTAAGATAATTTGTCAATAATACAAAAGACAAACGAAAGAGGACCGATATGATCAGTATGATTGCATCTAGTATGAAACACTGTCACCTCTAAGTGTTAACTTCTATATTCACTTTTATATATATATATATATATATATATATATATATATATATATATATATATATGAAAAACTTGGTAATCCGTATGTATGGGTAGTCCCAAGAGCTATCTATGATCCGGCGTTCTTTAAAGGGCTCTGGTGAAATAACTTATAATGGAACCTTAAAGTGGTCCGTTTTTTTTTTAATATATATATATATATATATATATATATATATATATATATATATAATCTTAGAAATATAAGTAAATATACTCGTCCGGAAAAAGGTTTGCCTGGTTCTTTAGGTACATATTTATATATATATATATATATATATATATATATATATATATATATTAAAGATAATTTGGTCAATAATACAAAGACAAACGAAAGGGAACCGATATGATCAGTACGAAAACATTTATTAATTATTAACCACATGACAGAAATGAATAATAATAAACAGAATATTCCTTTAAAACAAATAATAAAAAGACAAAAATTTCATACGATATTTTTTTCTTTTGCTATTGTTGCATGAAAATTAAAAACATTTTTATAATATTTTGTAAAAAAGTATTAAACGTTAAAATTAAAATACAATAGAGAATAACTAAAACAAAAAAAAACTGGTTAATAATAGATCTGGTAAATAAATTCTTCTTTTGCAGTCCACATTTATCCTTTTAACTTTACTTTTTTTACAGCAGTAAAACCCAATTTCTATTGATTAATGAGTTTATCTGAAAAAAGCTTAAGGAGCAAAGTTTTCACACGTATGTAAGAAGTTCATACTTTAAAACCAGTACTTTGATCTTAATTTTCAATTTTCATGCATGTGTTTTTTTTTTTTTTTTTTTTTGCTTGTGTGTTTTTTTTTGTTTTTTTTTGCTCGTTTTTTCTGGTGTGTTTTTTTCTTTAAACAGAAATTAGAAAAACAATGAGCTGCTAGTGAAAGAAAGGATAAAGATATAAAGGGTCATAACATCAAAGAGTAGTAAGAAAAAGATTGTTGGATATTGGAATTGTTACATTTTCATCTCAGATTTCATTGACAAACTGAAAGAAAGTCTTCCATAGAGTCTTTGCTTTAAAAACTGTGGCATCACTCAAGCATATAAAAGTGTTTTTTGGATGCTAGTCAGTATTTACTTTTCTACCTAGAGTTTAAACTTGAATAAAATAATCTTTGTATAAAAAGTAGGTAGCGCAGATTCGCAAAAAAAATGAGCATACCACGAAGAAAAAATATCCCAAACTTAATAAAAAAAAATAGTGTTTATGTTATTATTAAGAGAAAAGACCACAGGACTTTTTGATTATTAAATTATATTTTTGATGCTTTCAGATCGTTCAAAATTTTGGTTAAAATTGTATTTTTTGACGGGAGAACCAAATATTTTAGCGACTTTTTTTGCGGAGAAAAACAGATTAATTTGTAAATTCTTGCAAAAAGTCAAATAATTGCCGGATTTAAAGGAACTAGAAGAATTGCCCCACAAGATCAAGAGATGTACCTCATTTCTGCAACGTGAATTGGAGATCAGGAACAGAAAAATCAACAAAAAAAAAATGTCCATGCTTTCTTAGATTATATTTGTCGGAGTCATTTAGTTCATACTTACCCAAACTTGTACATTGCATTGCATGCAGTGATTACTAAATAATTGACTGTTACAAGTGCCTAAAACGTATTAAAAAATATCTGCGATCTACGGGAGATTAAAAGTTATCCAGATTAACAATAATTTTAATTGAAAATGAATGTGCTCGAACACTCGATTGTGTTGAAGTCGTGAATACGTTTGCTTGTTCTAAGATTCGAAAAAACTCTATATAAATTCACTATTCACATAATGTTGAATATATTAAAACTATTCCGCTTAACAAAAAAGCTGGTGTTAAAAATTGCCGCAATTATTGATTTAATTAAAATGGAATGATCTCTTATGACATGTCTCTAATTTGTATTTAAATACATTGCCTTACAATTTTTCTAGCTGAATAGTTCACCTATATTGCATATCATTGTACATAATTAAGTTAATTACATTTTTTGTTTTATATGTATAATACCTTATAAAAATTGAGATGTAGTAGAGTTCCCATATCATAGATTCAAGGCGGACACACGAGAACGTTGCACTGTCCCTATATATATATATATATATATATATATATATATATATATATATATATATATATATATATATATATATATGGATATATATATATATATATATATATATAGGCAACAGAAGAATCGAGAATCGAGTTCAATTCCAGTGGAATCTATTACATTCACTTACGTGCTAATACCCTTGTGAAAGGTCTGAATCCTCTTCTTCTCTCTCCAGCTATGGTTAAATAGTAGGACAGACTGGGTTCTATAGCCTTGGATAGCAATTGGTCTAGGAGAAGGAAAACTCTGAATTCAAAACCTGCGGATGGTCGGTTGGGGACCCTGTGGCAGGTAGTGCACCAGGTCTCTGTATTCGGTCCTTCAAAAAGTGTGGATGGTCCTGCACCAAACCTTCACCACTATAATCAAATCTCATGTACTGTTGTCGGAACTGATCTGCTTGACCCTCATACGTCGTATTCGAAGGGAGAGTCGAGTATATATATATATATATATATATATATATATATATATATATATATATATGAGAACACAAGAGAGACTTGCGTTTGGACAAACGATCTAACTCTGAACATAAATTTGATTTCACTAATACCACCCTAATTAAAAAAGAAGATAATTCTTTAAGGTGAAAATATATCGAAAACTCAAAATAACATTATTACCAGCCATAAACACACGCCTAAAACATTACATTACCATCTTTCTTTGAATCCATTCTGAAAGAATCTACTTTATATCTATCTAATTCTGTGCTGGTTGACTTCACAACTTCCTATTAGACAGACACACATACACGATTACGAATATATAATATATATACAGACACGCATACACAATAATATAATATATATATACAAACACATTTTCACAATTACGAATACACATTACCATCCAATGCCCACTTAAACATACAAGAATCTTCATGAACTTATATACATATAGAATTATATACGCTTTTGATGCAAATGACACGTGACTGACCAATAAGAACTGACGCAAACAAAATTGAAAATACCAGAGTTTCTCTCTTTTTGTCTGTTTTTTTCTCAATCTCTGACAAAGCTTTAATAAAATTAAAACAAGTTAGATTGATATACGTTTCCTATTTGTTCTTTATTTTGTCTTCCTGTCGGATTCAGATCCATATTTCATCTTCATTTGATCTTAATTTATTTATATATATATATATATATATATATATATATATATATATATATATATATATATATATATATATATATATATATATATAAGAACGTTGAGTAGCATTCCCTGCCAAAAAGGAAAAGTCAATAAAATGCTCGACCAGGTTATTTCTGGATGATAACGTTTTTAAGGCAATCAGTTTTTCTAATTATACTGTTCAATATCAACTGATACACCATTAATAGTAATAAAATAATATAAGTGACCATTTAATTGTGTTATTACTCGTATAAACAAATCATTGGTAATAAACAGAAATGCGTCAAATATTTACAATGAAAATCAAAATCAATATTTTAAGTTTAATTGATTGGTTTTTGAGTTTTTGTGCCCAGCAGATCATTTTGTATCAAATTTTCTTCATACAAGAGACTGTGTTGCTATAGATTTTGAAGGGTAACAAATTATCTTCTGATACTAGACCTTGGAAACTGTCAGTTAAACCGCGCCCTTGCGATAGTGAGGTTTAGTACCAGTCAGTGGTACGTAGGCAGCCTTTGTATATCAAACATGAAAGATTAACCGCCAGTCAAAAAAGGAATTCGAACAGTTATACGCTAACCATCAGCAATATCTGTCTCGTAGGTGGAGGATCATCACTATTGCTACGACATTTGCTAAAACCACTTCGAACAGCAGCAGGGCGAAAAGAGATGGAAGTACGTCGACACCAATTCATTTTAGCACAACTGTGTTTGCTTAATGTTTTCTTTTTCACTTAATATCGGACCGAAAAGTCAACTGATATTGTCACCTGTTTCTATTCATTGTAGGTCGATGTTTATCATTTAATCAAACACACGTGTGAAAATGCGTGAAATAACATTAACACAAGTATGTATTTGATAACATTTGTGGATTGTACCCTGCGTTTGTTGATGTTAGTTAAAGAAAGTGCTTGAGTATTTGTGTGTATATGTATGCAGACAATAAAAAATATTTTATCAGCATGGTTCTTTACTGTATTCATATCACTTTAAATCTGTGTGTGTGTGTGTGTGCATGTGTGTGCATATGTATGTATTTGTGTACACGTATACGTATGTAGCCCAATATGAATCATGCAAGGAGGAGGAAATACGGACATATACACACACAAACACACACAAGTGTAGTCGTACGTTTGATTATAAAAGATATTAAGTGAATCTCACACATCTATAAACAATTCATTTACAATGGAAAGGTAAAAACAAATTATAAAATAAATTATGAACCCGTTAGAATTTTGAGTTATAGCGTTTGCAGAGGATATGAAACCTAATTCTTCGTTATGCCTTCTTTCACTGCCAGCAAATATAATACAACTAATAACTGTATTGGTTTTCGTGCTTTCCAGTAGAAAATTGGTGGACGAACTTTTATATATACTTGTTATTTATAATATTTTCCTGTGTGCGTGTACAGTCCTGGTTTTGCTTACTAACTAAAACCATATAAACTTTTTAAATTAAAATGTTTCGTAAACTATATTCTACCTCACAAATTTTCTTAGGTGGCTCTCTTATTGAGCAACAATTAGTAAACTATTTTTGCAAAACTAAGTAAAACCAGTGAAATATATATATATATATATATATATATATATATATATATATATATATATATATATATATATATATATGCACACACACACACACACACACACACATATATATATATATATATATATATATATATATATATATATATAAGGATAAAACTGAATCATTTCAGGTGTAAATACTTTTTTCGATATTTTTCTTAATACGTCTTAAGTTAATTAACAGATCAATTTTGAAAAACTGAATGTTTGTTAAAACAAAGCCTTTTGATTAATTCATGTAACGAATTGTTGTAAAGGAATCATTTGAACTTTTCTTGACTCGAAAGGGTCAACTTCGTTAAAACGAAAAGTATTACATTTGAAGATTTTAAAATGATTGTGTTGATAATTTGGAAAGTTTAAAAAGTAAATTCCCATAACATTGTTTACATTTTCTAAACCCTAGGGATATCAACTTAGTTTTGTCAAATGGTTCACGCAGCCCCTTCTGTTGTAGAATAAACTGTACATGAGTTAGGTTTATGCAACAGACTAACAACATTATTAGAAAAAGTCCTAGCAACGCACTGGGCAAAGATCCGAGAAAAAATGTAAACACTTTCGCATTACCTGGGGATGAGGTGTGAGAAGCCAGTATCATGGCAAGAGCGGTCAAATTAATGACATGGGAGAAGCATTGTAGCTGAGCAACGACATCATCTTCCCTTTTCGATTATATCCCAACTCCTTCATTACCCGGCCACCAAAATACGCAGAAACTGCAGACTGTCAAAACTCTTGTCACAAAACTTTGCCACGTGAAATATTAGTGTTCTCTTGTACAAAAGAGAAAAAAAAGAAAAAAACTTGTCTACGGTTTTAACAAAATATGCTTTTATAAAGGAATTCTACATACACACGCGCGCCCCAAATGCACAAATAAATAAAGAAAGAAAGAAAGAAAGAAAGAAAGAAAGAAAGAAATGCGCCTCGTTTAGTGGTTATCGAAGCGAAAAGTGGGATCGTCATGCGAAGATCAAATTCCGTCTGAGTTCACTTTTGCGCAAATGCTCTTGGTAAAGCTACGAATCCATTTCTTCTCCCTCTAGATATGGGTTAAATAATGGGGCACTCATAAATTTCTAGCATTGGTTGGCAACTAGTCTAGAATTTAACTCTAGAATTTAAACCTGGGTATGGCTGTTTGGAAACTGTGACGCACTGTACACTATTTCTTTGCTCTCCGTTCTTCCAAAACGGTTGGCTGGTTCTACGCAACTCTTCACCCCTATAATCAGATCATATGCGTGGGTCGCCTGCCAGATCAGTTCTAAAAACTCATTCGTCGAAAAATCGATATCCACCATCGAAGTCCACTAAATAGATAGATCTACACAAAATGCTATTCAAAATTACAGATAATCAGACCAGGAAAACATGTTAAATGTAATTTTCACCTATAATAATGCGTAATTTATAGTAATTTGTGTATGCGTATGCACACTTATTTTATTACTCATAATTTAATAACCGAGTAGAATAATCTGTGTTAGTTCAAGGCCTGAACTGTAAGATAGCCAATCATGGTGGACCCTATTTGCAAAAAGGATGAAAAATTATAACAACGAATCTTTTAATGAAAAGAACATAAGTTCGATCGAGAAACGAAAGTTTATCCGAGAAGTACAAAACATTTGAAGGCGAGATAGTGTTTAATAAATGCAGTAGAAAAATAAGAAACATAATAATAAAATTTAATAAAAGGAAACGGAATAAAAGAATGACTGAGAAAAACTCAAATCTGAAGTCTTGGCGACTATAACAAATATATTTTATTCATATTGTTGTCTTCAAAGCAAAAATGTATTATTGTTTTATAGATATTTAAAACCAGCACATATTGTCAGTTCTTGGACATTCGAGTTTAAATTTTTATTAAATATATTAATAATTTCATATAAAAAAATGACCTTTCTTATAAAAATAAACTTGAACAAAGATTCGTTCATTAAATGTTAACAATATATTACTAAATTTACAATATATTACTAAGTTTCTAAAATTTTATTAAATGTGACAATTCCTTCACGATTTTCTTCCTTTTTCTCAATAGAAAAATACTGTTTAGGAAGCTGTAAATCGGAAACAATAAAGATTAAAGCGGCTACACTTATTTATCATGTTGACGTTAATCATATATAAGCTAAAAAATCAAGAGAAAGATAAAAAAGAAACACGAAATTTTAAAAAATGCAGTTTAACAAGTATGTGCTTTCTGTGGTTGGCGCCATCATGTTTTGAAGTAGGGGAATTGTATGAAAGAAACGATTCTGCACGCTTAGCCATTTCTTACCGCATCAATCCTTACCTCTTTAAACAATTTGTCGTCAAAAGAAAATCGATAGATTATATAAATAGTTATTTCTAACCCACACTGCCTTTTCGGACGCCAGTTAAGCAAAATTCTTGCATATTCTGGATTGAAAGACGAAAGCAGCAGTGATGGCGGTAAATGGGTGGCAACAGAAATATAGTCTAATTACTTTTTATATTAGAAACGCTTCAAATATTCGAAGCGTTCGAGCGACTAATTCCTGATGAAAATAGTTATTGTGTTCTAATTAATTCCTGTCGACCTTGTCAAGAGTTTATTGAGGTCTTCTCTCTGCCGCCTCCTCGCGTCGATTTGGCTATACATACATAGACACATACATATATATATATATATATATATATATATATATATATATATATATATATATATATGTATATATATATTTATTTTTTTTTATGACATAACTGATATTTTTATCTGACTTCTCTTTCTTCAATTTAGCAATATTACACACCATTATTTCTTTTTATTAATTGTTATTTATTTTGTTCAGGTTACTTTTTTCTCTTTCCTAAAATATTCTTTTAGTCCGTTCTTCTTGGAGTTTGTTTGAATAAGAATGTTAGGTTCGTTTCTTCTTTCTTTTTGCTTCGTATTCTTGACCCGATTCTGAAGCCGTTTCTTTGCCATTATTGCTGCCGTTACTGGCAAGGCCAGAGTTAAGCGCCCTTATGTGAATAGCGCACGCCTCAGTTGCTACGTGCTATCATTTATTTCTTGCTTTCTGACGTCACTATGTCTCGGCGATAAAATTAATGATTCTTGATTCCCCTCTTTTTCTAATCTCAGTAGTCTCCATTTTGAAGGCTGCGGGAAAGAAAGGAGGCGTTGATTAGAGAAATTAAGTAAAAAAGAGTCAAGGTGACAAAACGCACAAGAAAAACCCGTGACACTAGTAAACAACAACGAAGAGAAATGAGGGAACAGGAACATGTAGCTTGGTGAATTTGCTATAGATTTCTATAATACACAGTTTCGTTATATAATAATAATAATAATAATAATAGTATAAATTATTATTATTATTATGCACGTGATGAGTTTTCACATCAATAATCAAGGGTGGCTACCACTGAAGAACAAGTGATAACATATCTCTTCAATAATCTAACACTTTCCTCGCTATATTATAGAAAATACTCACAGTAAAAGTAGCTGGTAGTCTGTGTCGGTGGTAAAATAGTAGTAAGTCTCCACTGTAGTTAAATACTCGCTTCAGTATTCGAGCTAATTTTAATAATGCTCGCATCGAGATGGTTCGATTCTTTCTCGGATTTCCATTTTTTTTTGTATCTTTTTGCAAAACCCTTCGAAACTGTCCTGGATACCACAAGAAGAAGACAAAAATGGACATGACTGAATAGGGAAAGGGGATTGAATATGTGACAAGATTTTGACTGTACAAACAAATGGAATATGCACAGAGCAGGATCTCTTCTAGAGGATGAAACACATAAAGTCCCCTGGAAGTTTGAATTTCAAACGGATTAGATAGCAGTGAAGAAGGCAGACATACTGTCGAAATACTTATTTTTTCTTTTCTTTTTCTTTTCTTAAATCGCACTCTTCTCTATTGCCTCCTTATTGATATGGCAGTCCCTGCAGACTGCAATGTATCTGTGAAGATCTTCAAAATCTATCAAAATACAAGAACCTTGCAATCGAAATCTCAGAAATGTGGAACATGAGGACATTAACAATCCCTGTTGTAGTAGGAGTCCTCGGATTGGTTGGAAAAGTTTCCAGTAGATTCATTGAAGGAATTCCTGGAAGTCCGTGTCTTAAAGAAATACAAAAATTGTTCTCACGGGTACAGCCTACACCTTACGAAGAGCTTTATCTGTGTAAAATATGTGTGTGATTATTTGTTTTTTAATTGGTCATTGGAAAATGTCATGATGCCATTTCTGACCTTAGGTCTTCGGGCGGTACCTGGAAAGAAATGTGTAGACACGAGAATTCAAAGGAAATAAAATAATAATGATAATACATTAAGAGAAGAGCGCGATTTAAGAAAAGAAAAAGAAGAAAAGTTACAATCTGTCTATATTTCTGAGATGAGGTATTGTAACTGTTTACACTATTTACATTGTTCGGACCGTTGTCCTCAACATTATTTTCACATTAACAACGTTTAAAAAATATCACCTGAAGAAGGCCGGAGTGAATGTGACAATAAAGATGATAACAGTCCGAACAGTGTATATAGTGTAAAATGTCAGTGTTTGACAATGTTATTGTTCAAAAATATTTCGAGAGTATATCTGTCTTTTTCAAGTTATGTTTAAAAATGGTATAGATTTATACTAAATTATTTGCTTAATTTGTCTTAAAAGAAAAGACAAAGACCTTAAGAAAAGACTGATGGAACTGAAAATTAATAGAAATGAAATTATCAAAATATTGAAAACAGCTAGAATAGTAGAGAGTTAAAGTATTGCGAAGATTTGCCGTCACTAATTTCTAGTGTTGATAACTCTATAATAATAATAATAATAATAATAATAATAACAATATTCCTTAAATATTTTGAAAGCATTGAAAATCCGAAGGAGAATCGAAACCACCCAAGCGACAGAATTTTTAAAGTCCGCTATACTTCTTAGGAGAATGATAAATTAGTGGAACAATTTACTGTCCCTGTCCTTTCTCTCTCGTTCTCCACCAATAGACTTTCATCTAACTCATTCCCAGAATATAATGAATGATTAAAAAACAGATTTTAATTGCTTCTCATCAGCGAAAATTACAGTAAAAGTCAATTAAATGCTAACTAAACAAATATCGGATTTTGATTATTCTGTTCATGACTAATTTTGTTCAAGTGGGAGATGGATATATGGAAGGGAAATCATTTTATTTACAGGCGTTCAACAAATGGGTCTTGACGTACTTTACAAGTTTGTATGCGTCTCTTGCTACGGCTGGGGCTGGCTCGATTGGTGTATGCTCACAATTTTGTATCTTGCAATTTCTAAGAAATTAATATCATTACGATTTCCTGGTGAATTTTTCGTATGATCTGCTTTTAAAGTGGATTTTCACATAGATCTGCTTTTAAAATGAATTTGGTGGATTTCGGTGCCATATTTCCAGAGATAATAATCATTTCTTTCTAAAGCCTTTTTCGTCCATCGTGCCAAGACAGCATTGTCAAATTTCGGATTCACCAAAGATATTTTGGATTATCTATACATAGATGTCATATTCTAATTATAGCGCTCAAAAATTAATGCTAATGGATTATTATTATTATTATTATTATTATTATTATTATTATTATTTGTGTATGTTATATTTCCTGCTTTGTATACTGTAGAGCCCGGTATGAACTATGATCCTTAGGCCTTATAAGGAGAATTGTCATTTAATTCATAGCACTTTTCTTAGTATATAAAATGTTCCTATTAGGGCGATACTCTGTACAATTGTATGTTGATGTTACCTGAGACACTGTTAGTAAAATTGTCCATTCCTCTTCTCACGAGAGTTCCAATTAATATTGGTACAATCTCAGCTTCCATTTCCAAATCCTGTTAATCTCGATCTTTAGGTCCTTGTATTTGAAAAATTTCTCGATAATTTTCATGGTACTTCTAGTCAATATGTATAAACTGAATTTCTTGTCTTTTATGATAATATCAAATCTGTTGACTTTTATTTCCCTGTTAGTTTGAGTTAACATGCACCAGAGGATAGTTATATCGTTATTTTGGATAACTGTGTCTGGTTGATGCTCATATCATCCCTGACTGGTTTCGATTTTGTGCTTCTTGCATATCTTCCATTACACATATGTCACTACCTTATTATGTCTGTGTATGTTCATTTTTCTAGTTCCGGGCATCCTGATATAATATGGTCGACAGTTTTTCATATTTTCCGCAGATCCTGCATTTCGGGTTAGTTCCATGCAACATCTTGTCCTCTCAGGTTTTTTTTTTGGTTTTTTTTGTAATTTAATTTGGCCAAATTGTTTTTGCTTTCTGTTTTATTCGTTTGGCGTAGATGGTATACGTTTCGTTTTTTGTTGGTAGGGTTTCAGGTGTTTCTTGAAGAGTGCAGCTTCTTTTTTTGATGGAATGGATTTGTTGCTTTACTATTTGTAGGAGTCGGTCATTGGTTTTTGCGAGGTATGCTTCCAATCCGATTGTTGTAGTTTTTAGAGTTAGTTCAAGTTGAATTAGACCTCGGTTTCCTAAAGCTCTTGGTACGTACTGATTTCGGATGGTGTATCGTCATTTGGGTAAGCATTTTTTGGTCTTGACGTCCAATCTTTTAATGTCATTCAACTTCCATTTAATAATGTTGAAGCTCTACGTTACTACGGGTATAACTAAGGTGTTGATATCCTTCATTTTATTGGCCCCATTAAGTTCGCTTTCTAGTATCAAACACGCTCTCCTATAATATTCTTTCCGGATCTATTTCTTCATAATTTAATGTGTACTCCGTTTCCTTCATTAATTCCTAAGTATTTGTATGTACCATATTGGTCTAGTTCCTTAATCTTATCTATCAAGGTCTAAATCTGTATTTTTCGTTAGTTTACCGCCTTTGAAGATGGTTTTGGCATTTATTATTATTATTATTATTATTATTATTATTATTATTATTATTAAATGTCTTTAAATGAAAAAGTGGCGATAATTTGTATTTCTGATATAAAACAGAGAATTGGGTTGGTGAGCAAAATGATTTATTTAACATTACAGTCAGAATACTCTGATTTCAAAATTCACTTGAAATTTTATTACATTGTTCTTTCGTGAAAATGTATCATATTATATGAAATATTTTTGTTTAATTCAAATTGGACTTTAAATAAAATCAAATCCATTATTTGAATACGCTGCTTTTATTTAAATTATTAAAGCTACTAAATAATTTCATCATTAGTGCAAATTTTGTTTAAATTGCTCTATGCATAAAGAGAAGTGCCGATCATATAAGCGCCAATATCAAACATGTTAAGCACCGTTCTAGAGTAGATAGATCTCCACCAATGTTTTCTATGAAACAAGTTGTATAACGATTTATTAGTTTCCGTTTATGTATTCAAATCTTTATGCCAATTAAGTTTTTCGTCGATTAGTCTTCTTTTCTGTTCCCATTTCTATTGACTCGAATTTCCTGGGCGTATCCAAGCGAATTAATTCACCATTGTACATTCCATATTGAAAGAAACTAATACAATGAAATAATGATTAAGTGAATGTTGAACAAAAAGATGAAGGCGCATCTTCAATTTGTCAAAAGTCCGCAGCGATGTCTTGACTTGCGACTTGTCATTTTTTCTTCCTTTTGTGCATGCGTGAAGCAAGAATCAGACTAGCATGACAGATGAGGGGTCAGAGACCTTTTGAACTGACAATAATTTGAGACATTATTAATCACTCTGATGCAGATAGCCAAAAACGTTTGACACAACCAAACACTTCCGGGATAATTTCTCGTAAGTAAACACAGGAAAATTTCTTAGATGATAAATGAAACAAAAAACAAACAAAAAAAAGTTACCACAACAGGTTACAGAATGAATATTATGAATAAATATTTTAAATTATCCGCTGAAAAAATATTTCAGCAAAATACAATTATAAAAATGCAAAACAACATTTCATTAAATTTTTAAAGAACATCCATTAAAAAACAACTGTAGGCCGATTCAACGGAATAGGACTGTTTCTAAACAAGAAAAATACATCATTAATTTCTTCGGTAAAAAATGAAAATAATTTTTCATTTTACATCAGTCATATTCGAAAAACGTATTTAAAAAAATATCATCGAAAAGGCTTAAAAGTTAAAATCTGTTACGTTATATTAAAAATGAATGCTTACTTTGATAACTGAATAATTTTAAAATTAAATCTTCAATCAATACTTCAAATCCTCCAGAACAGCAGTAAACCATGAAGTATTTGGCCCAATCTACACATACATACATACATGCATGCATACATACATACATACATATATACATACATACATAAATACATACATACATATATAATTAGTAGTCAACTTGTTATCGAGCAAGACTCCCTCATGCTTATTTATTATTTTGCGTCTAAAAATTGTTCCAGGCATACAATAAATCATAGTTCGGCAGTCATGGACCTAGCATATCTAGGAAGAAGACTTTTAAGTAATGAGTGTGATTTTGATATACGTTAACAAACGGGATAGGTAAAATTATCTGCCGACTGGTTGTTACGTGTAACAGTTGCAGCGAAATGTATTTTCATGTGACGTTAAGTCAACCTGATCTTTTAACAATCTTACCACATACCAGGCATGAATAATTTTTTTCAACAGGGTAATGAATTTTGGGTTAATTATCATATGATTGCATGTAGGAAATGAATCCAGCATTTGAAAGACCTTGCTACAACTATTAAGACCGGATCATCCCCTTTTCTTGCTGCTTGTATCTGTTGTAGATGTTGGACGCTTCCTCTTTCATATTTAATTACCGCCTGACTGATGTTGACCCTTGATAGAGCTACATCTTTAGTCTCTATTTCCCAGTTTTCACAAAGAATTGCCTGTCTTATTTAACATATCTTTCAAATAGTCCTTATAGCGTTACTTCGGCTTATGTCTGGCCGTCCTCCACGTAAATTTTGGTGGGTATATGTTCATCGCCCAGGTGAAGTATATGACCAGACCATCAAAGACAACAGCATGATCATTGCATCAATTGATAGAAGATTTACTTTTGAGAACACTTCATTATCAGGTTTATATGACTGGCATCGCATGTGCATTGTATGCCTCGGGCATTTCTGGTTCAAGCGACTTTATGAGATGGACATATGTTAGTCGTATTTCATTTCCATACAGGAAGCTAGATAACAAAAAGCACGGTAAACAATTATTTTAGTGAACAGTTTTATTCCTCTTTGTGACCACACTTTCTTTTCAGTGTTTCCAAAGGATTTCACAATTTTTTTAATTCTATTTAAAATTTCAAGACCACAAGAACACTTCCGGGAAAGAGTATTTCCAAGATAAATGAATCTATCAACGACCTTTAAAGCTTGTCATTTTACATAGAGATTTGAAGGCGGGTATTCTTTGTCAGGTGTGGGTTGATTCAAAACAACTATCTTCCCATTGGTTATCAGTCCTACATTGTCTAATGGTCCTCCTAGGTGTGGCTAACTAGATCTGCGTTACGTACATAAAACAGATCGTTCATCACTAAATATCACAATTTTGTTTTAACATTAAATCGAGCAAGATTCATCTGTACTTGATATTAATGCAGCATAATAGATCTTTGAAAGATAATTGAATTGGTGCAGTAAAATAAACGGTGAAAAGGGGAGGGGCATCGAGATTATGCTTGATGCCATTTTCCATTTTTCACAGGAAAGGTATCAGAGAGTTCTCCCCCGCAAATTAATGCAAGTATTCATGCCCACATGAAAGCTTTTCACTATATTGAGCTTCTCTGGACATCTACCCTTCTTTAATACTTCCCAAAGTGCCTGGCTATTGAATGTATCAAAAACTTTGCTGAGATCAGCAAAGCAGTAATATAAGCCAAGGGCATGTTCTATACATTTCTGTGGCACGGGAACCACATTGTGCTTCAGAGATGATATTTAGACATATGTATTTAACTAGATGGTTAAGAAAAATGCGTGCAAGCACCTTTCCAACAATGGAAAGAAAGAAAAATGCTGCACACATTTCTGCATTGATCCCGTGATCTAGAGTGAAATAATAGTTGCGTCAATCCTTTCCTGTGGAACACCCTTCTGAGGCCAGAATGCTACGTAATGTCAAACATCTTATTTTCACTTACCTTTAAAACTTCTGCAGTGAGATCATTCACACAATCACCATATGTATTAAAGAACGGAACAACACTAGCTACACTGGATCTTGTAGATCAGACTAGAACTATGAATTCAGGCATATGTATCTTTAGGTTTAGAATACGTTTGATGAAAACAGTTAACCACTCTGAACGTACATGTATTTTTTATTCCCATGTATGACCGATTTCGATCAAAAACCTTGCTGAAGTGCAAGAATCTTTATTTCTGTTGGTGATAAACCAAAATATATTTTTGATGCAGTCATGATGGATTTCTCTTTCTTCTCTCTCTGGGTTGTCAGTGAAAATTTAATGCGTTTTCATGCAAACAACGGTCGTTTATTCTCCTTGTTTTGAAGACATCTCCTAAGCATGTTGATGGGCCTCTTATCTACAGTGTAAGAACATAATATGCAAAAGCAGAAGCTTCACATTAGTAACTAATGTGAGGTTTCACTTTCAGGCAACACTTGATTCACAGTTTTCATTATTACGTCCGGGATATACAAGGCAAGAAGAATCTGGCCTTGTATGTGTTTAAACCATCTTTGAAAGATCTGAAAAATAAGTAACAGAAAGTTCCTGCTGTGGATCAGCTGACTATTTATACAAATTCTAAGGCATCAGGCTATTAAATATTTACCTTAACTTTATTATCCAGCATATAATGAGGGGAAAATGTCTATATGTAATTTATAAGAAGCTTTTCTATGTGTAAGTGATACTTCGAATTGATATTTAAAATGGTCTGTAAATTTCTTACATATGCTTGAATGCTTGTCCTGGTGCTCAGTCGTAAATGCTTGGTCAGAAATATATTTATATATCAATCGGAATAGCAAAGCAAAGTCTGTCAAAATAAGAAAACATTTGCCAAATTTCAGTTATTGGCACAAGGATAACATCAGCTGATCCACTATTAGTTTTGCACCATAATCAGTACATTTCACTTTTGCATATTATGTTCCTACACTATTTATATTATTTTTTTACTGGGATGAGTGGGTAAGGTCAGCAGAGCAGGTTAATGCAGCTTACCAAGTAGCCCAATTTTGAATGTATCCACTAAACCCAAACGTTCTCTCAGAAGCTGCTTGAAGTGCAGTATATATACTGTTTATTACCACTTTCTATAAACAGAAATCAATTGGACATTATAG
>CAHIKZ030005526.1:17500-47500 GCA_903632075.3 Acanthosepion pharaonis | reverse complement strand
CTCACGCCCTCCTCTCACGCTCCAATACAAAAATTGGAATAGTTTCCTCCCCCATTAAAATGGAGAGGCACTCTATCTCTTACTCTTTAAATAGGATCTTTTCACTTTGTTTATGATAAATACTTACATAATATGCAAAATAATTTCATATTTTTAATATCAGTGGGAATTTCCAAGTTCTTGTGTTTTCGCTAAATTTAAATTCTTATTTTCTGCGCATAGTTTTTAATAATTGATATCATAATTGAAAGCTTTATTTAAAAATAGTGATGCTTCCAGTAAAGTACCATAAAAGAGGCTTTCTTGTCTCAGGAAAAAATGCATCTGTCAAAATTCATCTTATAGTAATTTTGACATATTCTAATTTTTTAATATTTCTTCAAAAGATATTAGGTGAAAAATACACACTGAAATAGATGATATCTTCTTGGAATGACAAATCCTGCAATTTTGAAATCGGCAAAAATTGACACCAATTTTTCAAGACCATAATTCTTGAACTAAGAGTTTAAGGAAGTTCAAATTTTAGGGCTTTTATTTTCTCATAGGTGGGTATGACATATTAAAATTTCAAGAAAATCTGGATTTACCTATATGTATATTAGTAGGTAAGTGAGTACTTGGGCAAGGCTCTCTCCTATAATTAAATTCTCTATCCAGACTGCTAAAAAATCATATCAGTAAAAAGCTGTTACCTTCACACTCACCCTTCACAGTGATTTATTCATATTATTCGTGTATATATATATATATATATATATATATATATATATATATATGAGTGGACATTGATGTCAACACTAGAGAGACAGTCTGTTTTTATGTTAAACGCAATCGTCATGGCCTGATGATTCCGTTTAGCATGAAACAGACTGTCGCCTCTTGGTGTTGACTTCAGTGTACGCTTTTATATTTATATACGCTCTGATATTGAGCACTTTACCCCATAAATATAGCATTCCTTAAAACTATATTATATCATATATATATATATATTCCATCGCTACATAAGAATTCTCATGTTTAAAAACTAGGGCCGAAAACTTCAATATAATTATTTGAATTAAATTGAATTAAAGTACCAATATCTTCAAGCGAATTTTTTTTTTCAATTAAGTTTTGAAATTTACGCATTTTATAAGCATATTCATTATTAAAATTAAAATTACTACGGTAACGGCTAGAGCAATTATTTAAAAAAAGGGGCGTAAGGGTTAATAATTTGTATCAATATCTCAGTTATATTCAAAGAGGTCAAGTCAGGGTAAGGTTGGGGTGTCTAAATTCAAAGCGGAAGATGACGTCGTCTAGTCTGGTTAAGTGTCTATGGAGATTTATTTATTTATTTTTTATTTTATTTTATTTTGTTAAATTTAACATATATTTATGTGTGTCTGTGTGTTCATCTGTCTCGAAATGAAATTTTAGAAATTGCTGTCCAGTAAGAAAAACAGATGAAACATATCTTGACTGCAGCGATTCAGGTGATTAATCCGCCAATGTGTTTTATCTTGTGATGTGTGTGTGTTAATATCTGACCCGGTCAAGGATTACCAATACAAACGACTTTGGTTAAAGCCCATGTCTGTTGCTTAGTAACAACGGCTCGACTCAGGCGAAGTATTAATATGGGTTAATTCCTCTTGTCAAAACTTCAATTCACCTTTCTAAAATTCCGATCTTTTTTCACATGTTTTTACTTTATATGAATTAATCTATTTCATACAACTTGTTTTGCTTTCAGTGCTAGACATTTCCGTCAAGAGATATATACGCATCAATATAAGCTTATTTTCAGACATATGACGAGGGTTATTGATATTTAAAGATCTTTTCAAAAATTGTATGCAAAATAACTCTTTTTGTATGAACTCCATACGGAAATTAATATGACTTTCTTTTGTCATTTCGTGGACATTTGATAAAAAATTATTGGTATCCATTTTGTACTAATAGAACAATCCGACATAGGTTGATATTTTATTTTTTTAATGACTAATCGACTATTAAATGAAAAGACAAAAGAACACTGAAGCCTAAAAACGCATGTACGTAGATCATTTGATTTACATTAAAATAACTAACTTCACTGAATATGTGAAATCCATACGACGGCTCTATCTCTCTCTCTCTCTCTCTCTCTCTCTCTATATATATATATATATATATATATATATATATATATATATATATATATGTTTGTGTGTGTGTGTGGGTGTGTGTATATATATATATATATATATATATATATATATATATATATATATATATATATATATATATATATATATACGTTTCGGAAGAAACTAATATATAGAACTGAACCTCTATCCTTTCCACCACACAACATCGGGAGGTTCAGAATGAGAAATGGGAGATCCGAGTTCGAATTCCAGTCGAGTTCGTTACATTAACTTACCCTTGCTAAAGTTATGAATCCCTTCTACCATCAAATAGCAGGACAAATTGGGCCCCATAGCCTTGGTTGGCAAACAGTGTAGAATAAGAACAACTCTGAATTCTAATTCTGGAGACGGTCGTATGTGCACCAGTTCTATATATTAGTTTCTTCTGGATATATATATATGCATACACTTTTACACCAAGTTGCTATACTTACTTTCATGCATGAACGCAATATTCTGGTCATGGTTGAGTATTTATATATTCTGGTTAATAAAAATATACATCGGAGTAGTAAATTAAGGATCCTTGAAACAGAGAAACTACGCACACAAATATCATTTGTCAATAGTAAATACGCGAACAGCACAGCACTTTCTAAACGTATATGGGAAGTTAAAAGCAAAAAACAAAACCAAAAACGCATATAAAATATCATAGAAGCTAAGGAAAACAGCATCAGCCATGGTTATAAACACCTTCCGAGGTCAACACAATTTATTAACTAAACACTGGGAAATAATCTCAATGCACGAGAAGTTCTACTACGTTACTTAAAATCGAAAACTAAAAATGAATACCTTGTAAAATAAAATGACTACAACGCGGATAATGTAACATACTTTAAAGAAAGCCAATGCTTAAATTAAACAAATAAGAGAACTCCCTAAAAGGAAATAAATAAAATAATAAATAAATTAAGTAACTAAATAAGAAACAAATTAACGATCTGTATGAATGCACGCATAACCACAACTAAATAAGTTCAATAATAATAATCAGCAGTGAATAATTAATGAATAAATACAAAATACCTCAAGTTATCAATAATAAATGATGAGTTAAGTTAGCAAACAACCCTATACAAAAGCTATAAAATAACCGCAGTATTCCCTATAATTATTCCCTCTCAATAGTCTTTAGAATAATTAAAAATATAACCATTCCCGCTTCCCCAATAACCGTTAGCATTACAAAATAAACCACAAATACATGGCATTGCTACCCATACATACTCATTTCTACTCATTTCCTGAAGATTGCGTTCAAGCAGACTATCGCCATTCGGTTTTGACCTCAGTGTATAACTATCATATATATCTGAAAAAAGACAAAAGGAAAATTCATCTTAACCAACGGGCTTCCTGTTCTGATGGACATTATAAAGGCAAATGTAAGGATTTTATTTTGTTAAATAAAATCATCACTTTTTTCTGTTAGGACTTCTTGAATAGACAAGTGAACAATATTCTTACCTGCCACAGGGCTATGATTAATCACGCAGGTAGTGAGTCCAATCCTCACTAGAAACTCTATAATTTTACCCCGATAAAGATTTTTGACACTAAAGAATTGGAATAAGGATATATTCAAACTTTCACATAAGTCATTGGTAGACACAATCCATGTGTCTATCAATAAGTAGAAAATTAGTGCGATACTGGGCAAGTGTCTCTCTGATTCACATTCTTCATTTGATCTCCAAAATAAGTTTTAACACTTGCAAATGAATGTATGGGTTTGTAGATATTTTCTAATGCTCTAATGCTATCATAAGAATGGGGTATGAAAGAAAGGTCGAATTTTTATTAATGGGCATTCAAACATCCTTCAACTGTGATGTTATGAATTACAGGGACGTTTTTTAAGTATAAATCTACGGGTACAAAGGTTACCTCGTTTCATCAAAGTATTACTTCAGACAACCAGGGAAAAGTCCTGACTCCTCTATCGTAGAGCAAATTGGAGTTGCTGTTTAGGAAGATAGGTCTCTTGAAAGCACGAATAACAAGAGATTCAGTAAAAATGCTATACGAACTAATGGAACTTGTTACTCGCTTACCCACGATCATTCCACGGCACATTCACTTTGGAAAATGCATACAAACATTGGGCTCGCTATTATTTTTTAAGGTTTTGTGATTTCTGCTTCAAACAATTTTGTTACAATAATCACTGTTGAATTATTTCACTCTCAGTTAAATATAGTCTAACGTCGTTTTGCCCCCTTTGTTTTGTTGCAGCGTAAAGATTTTAAGATAGTTTACTAAGTTCAAGCTTGGCAATCGCGGCATAGAAAGCAAATAAATAATGAATCACGCACAATCTGTTTGCTATAAAGAGAAATAGTCTCAAGTTGTTTTCCCACTGCAGGGGAACGTACAGCTGTTCTAAAACTGATAAATTAAAAAAAGCAATGATTGCTTCCTTCGGGCTGTGAGTTAGTTATAAGTACCTGGTTTTCTTGAGTTACGTTCGAGCTGTTCGAAAATGTGGGGAAGGTGCCGTGCTGAAAGGGACCACGTACTTTTTAGACATCATACCCAACAAAAGCTTATCTGAAGCACTTCACAGGTGAAATCTCTCAAGCTTTGCTATCTAATCAAATAATTTGTAAGTTTCAGCATTTTTCTTGCGATTTATTTTTCATTTTTTCAAAAAAAGAAACATGATTTCCTTATTAATATTTTTGCATATGGATTTCCCGAATAATTTTTCTTTTGTAACAAAAATTTGCAATTGCTACGTGCGTGGCTTTTACTTCGCACTTGTCACTAGATTTATGGGAGTTTTTTTTTATTTGGCTACAGAATAAAAAACTGTTTCCTCTGAGTATGTATGATAAACCAAAATAAATATAATTTTTAGAATATTTTAGCTTCTACTCCATATGCAATTAACATGAGATGTACAAAACGTTTTGCACTAAATTTCGAATTTGACTTTCGAGCAAATCATTCTAGAAGAAAAGAATTGTTCTTTTTTGAAGATTTTCTTGTATATTTCCTTTGAAGTATATTTCCAAATTTTCGTTTGTTCAAGGGAATGAAATCAAGAAGATTGAGTTACAATAACCTTCTTGTAGTAACTCTTGATATTTACTAAACTTAGTTTAGTCTGACATAAGGCCTCAATAGTAGGGAACCAAGTGAAAGTCGAACGCACTACACTCGCATGCACTGGAATTCAGGCTGGTTTTTAAGCTCAATCATACAAAAAAAAAAATATGGCAATTAGTACGGACAAGACTCACTATGATTGCAATAGTCGGCAAGACTACATTAACCATAATTTCAGCTTTTGGGTACCTGTTTTGGCATTAGTTTATATATGCCTTTCATAATAGCTTTAAAATCTAACGTTAATTGTGTTATATCTCCATTTCCACCAATTATTTCCAAATCCCCTGACATATCACCACAGGGAAAAGGTTAACAATCTAATGCCACTTATTATTATTGCGGTTTATTCAGTCACCACGGACCACTCCACACTATATTCCTTTGCCGAAATATGCTACTAAGATTAATAAAAACATTGCCCCACGGAACTTTACTGTTTTCGTTCATTACAGAGTGTCTCACACTTTTTTTCTTGTGCCAAACTAAGATGAGCTTATTAGCAAAATTCTTTTCAGTTTCTCATCTCTTGCAATATCTTCTTGCTAAATGCAAATCTATTATTTTAAGTGAGTAATAAACGCCATCAAAAATAATTTTCCTTGATTTCTCGTGATTTAACGAACGTATAAAATATTTATTCAAAATATGTTAGAAGTTAAAAGATGCATAAATAGTTGAAAAAACATGATAGAAAGAGAGACAGGGAGGGAGAGAGAGTGAAAAGATACAGAAATAAAACTTTTAAAATTGAAAAATACAAATAAATATAAAATCGTTTCTATATGGAAAGGAAAGTAAGAAGAAGAACAAAGAGAAAATGACAGAGAGAGCGAGAGAGAGAGAGAGAGAGAGCGAAGAGAAAAAGAGGTAGAAAGAGAAGAAAGAGAAGAAAGAAGATGGCGCATATAAGAGCTTTTGGCATCAAGATAATTTATCAATTCGTTTTTATTTCGCTTCTTTTACGTCTCAGCAACTTTAATATTCTCGTCTCGGTGATCTCCATGGCAACACATCTTTTTAGTGTTTCCAGAAGGTTTAATGTGAAAAAGATTATCTTTTGATGATAGTATTGTTTTATGATGATACCATATCTCACTGGAGAAGAGGGTGTGGCGATTTTGGCGATTGGCCAAGGTCTTTGCTTCCTGTGCTGCCCTCATAGAGAATGGGCAAGGAATAAGGATTGAAAATTAAAATCTCACCCCTTGGAACAGCAGTTTCAAGTTCTGAAAGTTCTGATTGGAACTAAACATCCAAATGTTTGAATAATAATCATCTGCGTAAAATCATTTTTTCTGATCAATATCCCCCCATCTCTGTTCATTTTATTGTATTCTTAATTTTTTACAGTTCATGGGGTCCCTGAGAAAACGAATGCCTTTCGATGGCACACTAGTGATCTTCAGCGAATGATTGCGTTAACAATTTTGCTGAAGCCCTTATAATACTGTCTTAATACTGCACAAAGTTAATATGTGTAGCAATACACAGACGTACTTTATGTTCTTGGAGCAAATAACACACATATGCACACACGCTCGCATGCACACACACACATATACACACACACACTTTAGGCAGTAAATCTTCGTTAATATAACTTTTTTTAAAGACCATAGGCAATGTACGTTTTTGTTTGCACGCAAGGGAAAACTTCCATACTTGTTAATTTTGTTCAAACATTTCAGATATGCCGTTTTTGGTTATATGTATAGCCGCTGTCAGATTAAAATTTAAGGTAAAATTATGAATCTTCGTCTTTTTTAATTTTTAAAAATTTTTGGTAATATATATTCTCAAAATTTTTGTTCTTAACTTTTAAAGTTTCTGATCTTGATGATGGTCAAAAGTTTAGTTGAAAGAGGTTGATACCAAACATTTTTACATTTATTGAATTTAAAATATACATTTTCCATCATCCAGGGAATTTAAATTGATTAGCATTAAAAGGATTACTATTCTCTCAATTAAAAAAAATAAGAAAATGGTAATCCGAAGTTGCAATATCTATTGATACTATGGATGAGTATAAATTCCCTTGTATACACAACATTAACATTTTTAGACGAAGACCGATTAGTGGGATTTATTTCATTTGCTCGGCAATGTCGTGCAGTGAACTATTCACGTTCCTTCATTGAACACAATTTCTTTACAAGAAATAAAACATTTAAATATTATCTTGCAGTGTTTTCTATTTGTCTAAAAGTCTCACCGTATATCGACTAGCATAATAAAACAGATGTGAATGATTTTGAAGTGGATATTTTTAGTATATTGACGATCTCCAGCGTTGTAATATAACATCGATTATTCCCAGGAAATGTTTTGATTTCATAATCAACTTCAACTGGAATTTGATCCAGTGAAAAATATACAGGACGAAACTTCGGAAGCTACTTTTGACACATAAGATAACTCTATACTTTCCTCATATGCTACACAAATGTGTTTGGCAAGATTAAAGTCGTATTATCTTAAAATAAAATATAACAATATGCTAACATCTTACTTATTTTCTTCTATCTTTAATGTTAGGATAAATAGAGAAAAATATGATAACTTTATTAATAATTAAACAGATATATTGCTGCTCGACGTGATATAGCATTTGAAAGTGTATTTAGGCAGTAAGAATTCTTTTAAATAAGTTTTCTTAAATAACAACGACAAGATGTCTCTGTCCAACTTTTTAAGTTTTTCTAACACCGACCAAGTTTTTTTTATGCCAAAATTAAAATTAGTAACTTTTAATTAGTTGTAACTACAGTCGTTATCAGGAACTGTTTGTTTAGGAAAACCTTTCGTCAATTTGGGCATTTCCCATCTTCCTAGAACCAGTTTCAAAGCAATTAAAGGTGACGTTATTTACAACGGACACAGAATTTTTACGTTATTTTCTAAAAATACAAACTTCAATATGCGATACAATGTTGGCTGCTTCACTTGTTTTACAAAGGCTTTCTGAATTTTAAACAATACAATTTTAATACAATCTAATGAGAATTCTTAAACAACGTTATTTGTAGAGAGAGTGGAATTTTTGAGGTGCTGAATTTTTTCAAAGACGTTTTGAATATTTACAATAAATGATGACTCTAAGATAGTTGTTAGGATCAATAACTTAAATATACCGGCGAATTCGTTTTGTTTATAATTAGGATTCATCTGGTTAAATAAAAATATATTAATGGTGTCTTTATTTATTTTATATCAACGTGATTGCTTATGTATTTTTTCTAAATTTCTTTAAAGGCATTCTTATTTCTTCATCAATAATACGATTTTGAAAATTATTCTTAAGTGTTTGTTTTATGTTGCTCAATCTTACTTATTATAAAACGCAGATTGTGTGTGTGTCTGTAACGTTTATATATTGGATCGGATTCCCTACATTTTTCAACCGATTTGAACAAAACTTCACAGGACTACATAAAATTACCTTGTGGTGGTTCTAACAGCGCCAAAAATGGGAAAAATATAATTGTTTTTGCACAAAATCAATTTGAAAACACGATTAAGAGACATCGTGAAAATGGAAGGGGGACAACTCACATCGGTTTGTTTGTGTGTGTGGGTTACTTTAAATATGGGAGCGGATTTCCTATATTTTTCAGCCAATAAAACAAAACTTCACTTTTTTTTGGCAGGTAGTGTTTCTTATTCTCTTGCACACTTTTTTCTTTATTTTTAACATTCAGAATGCTTTAAAAATTCCATTTACAACACAATTATTTATAATAAAATTCTATTCAATCAGTAGACTCATAACGATTGAAAACAATGTTTTTGTTTGGGTTTGACCAATTCGTAAAAAAAAAAAAAAAAAAAATCTTATTAAGACATGCGTGTCCGTCAACCTTAAACAATAATCTTTGTCAATTTTATTTTTCAGTCTTTATGATGGTGGATACTTGATCTATCTCTTACTGTTATATCCCCGGGCAACGCCGGGCTCTACTGCTAGTTCCCTATAAAACAATATGTCCGAAGAGAAAATCATTTTAATCAGGTTTTTATAACACCTATTTTATATCTATGAAGTTATTCGCTTTTGCAATTAAGAAGACATGAAATTTTGCATGCGATTTTTACATACTGAAATGATAAAATCATCATTATTAGTATCTTACTTGCGGGGATCTATTTTTTTTAATTCATACGTGAATTCTAGAACAGAGTTACTTTCAAATGCATGGATATTTCAAATTTTAAGAAAGTATGGGAGAGCTGACGGAGATTTTTACGGATGACGGTATCTGGGTTCATCACTGGAAGGCAAAGGTTGATTTTATGAACTGGAAACAGCTATTCTCATCGACAACAAATTCAAAATTCAAAGTTCTGCCATCAGGATGACATTGATGGAAATTGTCTTCCGGGATTCAAAAGTCGGACCGCTTATGGATTCCATACCGTATGGTCAGACATTTAACGCGTAGGCATATACTATGACACACTGGACAAACAAGAAACTCTTTCGCAAAAAAGACCAGGGTATTAATCTAAGGGTTTCATCCTGCTGTACAACAAAGCCACCCCACAAACAGCCAACCTAACCATGAATGGCTCCAGCGATATATTAAATATTCCTGAAATATTAATTATTATTCGAGCAATAACTGATTTAAAACAAAATTCTCTAAATAGTGATATATGTATCATGAGTTTGATCTAAACCTGTAGCTAAATCTTTATGGATTCGATGCGTGACAAAATGCACTTAAAAAGTACTTTACGTTTTAGATCTTTCTGAAACCACATTGTTTTGAATTCAGGTTACAAAAACTGAAATGGCCAATTCAGAAGTTATATGTGAAAAACAAGAATAAAAATATTTTAAGACACTTTTCAAACCGAAGGAATTTAAATAACTAATATTTGCACTATAAATATTTTAAAATTTAAACACATTTTTATTTGATATATTTCTGCATCTTAACTGTGAAAATTTTAAATATTTTTTTTATGAGAAATGGATTTTATTAATTCATGCTAATCATGATTTTGATTTCGTTTGAATTTAATAAACTTGAAAGAAAATTCAAGGCAAATGCTTATAAATTTAAAGGCAATACGTTATGAATATTTCCTAATTTTTGATTGCTATATAATTTTTTATTTTATCTTTATGAAACATTTTTAATATCATATGTATCTCTATTTACATCTATTTTAAGTATCAAATAATTTGCCATTACATTACATTTAAGTTTATTAAGTAAAACATCATATTCTATGTTTCAAACAGCTGTAAACAAATATTTGGAGACCTTTTAGTATTTTTACTGAAGGAAAAGGCTTCTTTCTCTGTTCCTTCCGTTCATATTATTGCTTAACTTAGTCAGGGACATGACTACATTAATGGGACAATCTCAGTACATTAGCGAATGGTCTACAAGATAAATTTGCTAACCAAAACTCTAGAATCCTACTTAACTTTTCTATAACGTAAAGTCTCTCTCACTTGCCACATCTTTCTTTTGTCAGTCTTAATCTTATATCAAAACTTGTCACTCTCGGCTTACCTCCGCCTCTTCCTGCTCCCAGCAAAATTACTCTAAGGCCAATCGCCAGTAATTGTTCAGGTAATTTAGCCAATATCCGTCCCTGCCTAAAAAGTGCAAAAAGTAACCAAAGTGCTACGCTAAAAGTGACAATATGGCGATCGAAAAACTTCCGCCAAGCGCTTTTCTGAAATCGTTTTATATTTGAACAAACATGGTAGCCCCTAGTCGACCTTCCATTGTCGGACTGCGCGCATATCCCCACCCAATGTCAGTGTTTCTCTGCTTTCTGTTTGTTTAAGCAACGCGACTTTTTCACGTCGCAGGAATGTGGCGTTTTGATGTCGTCTGCTACTTTTCGGCCCAAGCGACCGGCAAGGAGATCACCCGAAGGCGGCGTAATCCTTCAGTTTATACAAGTTTATTTGTGTTAGAACAAAAGTCGCTAACAGACAAAACAGGTGGTCAGCTTTTAAGAAATGTGCATGCATATGTGCGTGTTTGTGAGGCAAAACTTTAAATCTGCATAAAAATTTTGTGTACATATGTTTGTATGCAATTGTATATGTATGTGTTTACAAAAAGCCCATGGTCAAAGGATCAATACTTGGCAATCTGCAGTGATCTATTATCTACTGTGCACTAATGCAACTATCATCTTAACTCACACCTATTCGACCCTGTTACCACACATTTCTTTATTTCTATATTTCATTTTTCCCTTTTTCCTATTTTTGATTTCTTTGTTGTTGTTTTGTTTTAATTTTGATAAAAGAATAATAAAGTTATTTCCCCTTTCATCCATCTCGATTTCATTTGTTTGAAATAAAATATCTTGAATAAAAATAAAGTAAAAAATTAAATGACAAAATAAAAGAAAAAAGTTAATTGATTGCATGTTAAGTTGCATATTTATTAAACACAGGGCTAAATGAGAGGAAACAGTGTAGGAATAATGCGTTGTGATCATCTGGTGTTAGTGTAGAATATCATCCACAAAATAGGTTTACGCTAAGATACATTGTTGTAATGTCGTGTGCAATTAAATGTACAATTTTGAAAATTTCTCATCAATATGTAAATTCATTTCTCAGAAATTAAAATCTTAGAAAATCGCCTTATTCAGAAATGACCCTTAATAAACGAACTGACAAATGCGTTACGTTCAAGATTCAACTTGATACAGCTATCGACAATGTGAATTTCGCATGCATTGTTTTCATGCTGTCAACTGACATATTCCTTTATATGACAGTGAATAGATAGCATAGAAAACAATCGCAAATTACTAGAAAACTTGTAACCATATCATATCAGTGTAGAAAAATGTAACCATATCATATCAGTGTGAACTTCATAGTTTTTATGGCATCAATCAAGAATCAGAGAGTTAGTGGTTCTTTTTATTAATGCTATTTTATTTACTTCTTTATTTTTCAGGTGCCCAGTTCTCAGTGGAAGACGAAAATAAGCGAACCCGGACAGCTTATACTCGCGGTCAACTTCTTGAATTAGAAAAAGAATTTCATTTCAATAAATATATTTCACGCCCTCGAAGGATTGAATTGGCCGCTATGTTAAATTTAACAGAAAGACACATAAAAATTTGGTTCCAAAACCGGCGCATGAAGTGGAAGAAAGACGAAGCAAAACGCCGACCACGACCTCTTTCCGCCTCCGCAAATAATAATGCCGGGAATGGAGGTGCTTCACCAGAAAATGGATCGTCTGGTAGTGCAACATCGAATGGCTGTGGTCGAAATTTGACAACTTCATCGCACCATGGCACGACAAGTTCAAGCAACAGGGATGGAAGCCTCTCTCCAAGTTTGGATAGCCCACCCGATGTAAAGAACATTGTCGTTTCTCGAGATTCTTCAGATGAAAATGGAATGTCGTCCCCTCGCAGAACATCTGATGGTTATGATAGTGCTTAGAAGCGAAAGAAGAGAACAAAATAGCTACGGATCTGCTCATATATTTGTTGTGTGGAGATTATGGCTACGTAAGCATATATATATGTATGGGGATGATGCATGTGTGTGTGTCTGTGTGTGTTCCAGCATATGTTCAATGTGGTGGTGAAAACTTCTCGAACTCGAAATCTGAAGAAATAGCCAAACATTAAAATTTATTCTGGTCAAGCCGAAAACTTTTCAAAACCTTTTCGAACTTAAGTGAATGTGTGTATACAATTGTCTGCATAAATAAACGCATACACATGCAAACACACATATATATGTATGTGTATGAGAGAGAGAGTGTGTGTGCGCGCGCTCACGCGTATAAAATGTCTTTCTGTTTATCTTTAAGTGTTTTCGTAAAATTTATCTTTATATGTCTATACATGTGAAAAAGCATTCAACATTTTGATGTTCAACTGAAATTTTACTTACCACTAATTATTTGATTTCTTTGTTTGATAGATTTTTTAAATAAGTTATTTGCAAGAATTTTTCGAGAAATCAACTGTCCTCAGTTACACCTCTTAAAATCTGAAAGTGATTTTTTAGAAAAATTAGCATCTTCCTGTCTTTGAATTTCCACCAAGTATTATTTATTAGTTGCATTCGAAACAAATAAAAATCGTGTAATATTTCTAAGATTTTTATTTCCTTATCTTTGATTTCGAATATTCACTCAGAACTGTCATTTTACATGTACTATGGCGACTAATTCAATTAAAATTAAGATAAGCAAGATTGCAATTATATATTAATTATTAATGAATTTAATACACAGAAAATAAAAGGGCATCAAATTAAATATGTGTTTCAAGTTACTCAAGTTTAAACATCCAAGTCATATTACAGGATTACAGTAATTGGTCATATATGCAGACCGGTAATGCACAGATTAAAAAATAAGGTATAGATGGGTTAACTGAAGTAGTCAGGCGTTGTTTCAGCATGTTCCATACAGGTTCAATGGAGGACAGTTCTGGAAATAGTGCTAGCCAAGAAAATTGCCGAATATTATTCCAATAGCATATGCATAAAGTACGTGGTTAATATTCCGCTGGATCAACCCATCACCATACTGCTGCAGGAATAGCAACAAAACATGTTGAACAATGTTCTGTGCAAACATGACGCTATTCAACTCTCCCCCCACAATTACCGGAGGTAAATGAATGTTGTAACTTATGACATTCCATACCATAATGCCAGAGGTTTGGCCAGTGCCATTACTTGTATCTAGTTGAAGCGTAATGCCATTACTGAAACTTACAGAGCGCTATTCAATCTGTTGCTTTTACAATGTATCGATCTTGGCGAGCACATGTACTACGTGGCCATTCCCACCATGGTCTATGAGTGTTGGAAAGCTCACCTGACCCTTGCTACCAACACAGAAATAATACCGACGCGTTACGCCCCCACATATGCAGCAATTCTCCGAAATGACAGTTCAGCGTCTCGAAGTCCCATAAATTGAACCCTCCCAAAAGGCTCTGTTTGAACAAAATGTCTCCATTACATAATACCGACTTGAACTGGACCTTATCGCAGCATGCGTCACAATCTAACTCTCACAGATAGACAGTGCATTCGCATGAGTGTTACACGGTCACAAGGTGATCGATGATTTTGAAAATTCATCTAAATACCTAACCCCTAACATGTACATTCTATATCTAGGCTCTTCATGGTGTTGAATTCTTTCCTCAAATTAGTTTTATAGTGTATGAAATTCACATGTGTAAACATAAATACATATGGGTGTGCGTGACGGTGTACGCATGCTAGAAAAAGAAAGAAAGTGAATGAGCGAAAAGAATTTGAGTGTGTAGATATTAAACCAGTAGAAATATATTATGCATTGGCATGTAATCCATGAAATTTGATTGGTTATCCTATGATTTATATTGTACAAAGACAATTCGATAGACTTCTACATCAGAACAAAACAGTTCGGATTCTTATTATTAAATGTACAAAATTACATCAGTATTTTGCCATGTTTTACAGAATGATGCCGGAGTGTCCGTCTCTGCGAAGTATTTTACTGACCAAGTATTGGACGATCAAGATGTTTATAGAAAATATGAAATAATGATTCTTATCACATGCGTTCATTTATTTCATTTTACTATTTCTGTATACATATATATATATATATATATATATATATATATATATATATATATATATATATATATATATATATATATATATATATATATGAGCGCATGTACGCAAACACAGTCTTTATTGTATCCTTCTACTTATTTCTGTTTTGTCCGGAAAAAAGAAAACAAAACAAAAATAAAACAAGGAATTTTTCGAACAAACGTGAACATTTATTATGAATATATTACTTTGCAGAGAGAAAAAGTTGGGAACGCGTGGATATTATTAGAGCGTTTACCAAATGTTAATTAAAGATAGCTTTCAGTGTTCAGTTTTCTGATTTTCAACTTTATTTTAATCTGAAACAATATAATGTCTCCTTTTCTAGACCCTAAAATATTTTAAAGGATTTGATATAAAACATTTGTTTAATGAAGAATATCATAAACATTGAAACTATGAAACATTGGCACCATTTGAAAGCTTTTTTTTTATAATTAGTTTTTGCTGCAAATAAGCGATGTCTTTAATGATACCAAATCTTAAAAGTGTATCTTGTATGTAGCTTAGACATCTCCTTTTCAGATACACTTTGCAGTTGCAGTGATGATGATATTATTATTATTATTATTATTATTATTATTATTATTATTATTTGTTTCCGAAACGAATAAACTATCACAAATTTATTTTTACAAAATGACAGATCCTGGCAGGCAAAAAGCCAAATTTCTCTGGGAAAACTTTATGAGGATGCATGGTTGAATATTCTTTCTTAAATATTCTTTATTCATTGGACTTCGGATTTTGTATGTATTTGGTGTTTTTGATAGTCTAATAATAATAATAATAATAATAATAATAATAATAATAATAATAATAATAAATATATATGGTTAAAAAAATGTTTATAGTCATTTTAGAACTTTTCTAATGGAAACAGTTTAAATTCTTTTAGATTTCTAGCGTCCTGACAATTTTTTTAACGAGAATCTTCATCTTTGTTGTTTTTATATTCAGGTATATGTTGCATTTGGTGACCTTCAGTAAATTTTGAACGAAATCCTTTTATTTCGTCCTAAGATGGAGGGCTGTTTAGGGTTAGGGTTACAGTGGATTTCTGTCACGTCCGGCATTCGTTAGGGATTGAATTTGCATCCTTTATCTATTTTTACTTCTTATTGCGCACACGGCTTCTCCGCCGAACAAGTGCATTCTGACACTGTCTCGCTCAGAGACTGAACTCATGAAAAGAGGAACTTAGCAGCAGTAACAACAAAGAGAAAGGTGTTCATAGGATTATTATTTAAATAATAAAATTCAATTCAGACTAAAATTATTTATTTAGCTGCTATTTATTTTTGCTATATACAATTCCGTTACTTTTGCAACAATTCTTTTGCAATTTATTTTTAACTGTTTAGATGTTTATTTCGGCAAAGAAAATGTCAGCAAAAAATGTCAGGACCAATTTCGTCACTGTTGCTTTTATTTTTAATGAATACTTGAGAAAATTTTCAATAAATTTCACATTTAAGCCAATTTTTCTTTATGTACCATAGTTTTTATGCCTTTGTTTCTTCACTAACACTCACTGACAATGGACTTGTTTTGCTTCGTAATTATCAGGATTCTTCTATTGATTTCAAAATAAAAATTATTCTCTTTTTCTCTCCTATTTTATCGCTCACTCCTATCTGTCTATATCAACCACTATTCTTCCTTTCTCTATTTTTGCTTTCTTCTGTGTCAGTTTTTTTCATTTCTACGTGTTCATCTTCCAATACTTACTGATTTGAAAATGTAAAATATTTGCTAGACCAAAACGTAGAAAACTGAATTACAAGTAAAACACTGCAATAATAGATGACGCATATATGGAGTTGTCACGGATTATTTTATGTATAGTAATATTAATAACTGATTGACCCTTGTCAAAGTTGACAATGGAGATATTCATCTACAAAGCACAGAGATGCATAGTTTTATACCTTTCCCAATAGTAGTTTTATGAAGAGGACGTAGAATTCCTCTTTTCGGCGTCAATAACCGTTAGGTCTCTTCGCGCATAAAGAAAATTTATTAATCTCAGTCCAGTTTTTAAAGGAGGAAGGATGAAAAATACAAGGTTAATATAGTTAATCTACAAAAATGGTTAACTGGCTGCCTTAAAAAGAAAAAAAAACAGAATCTTGATTTTTCAGGACCTCGGACCCTGACCCTCTTGAAATTTAGGATTTTAAAGTTTTCCCTTGTTGTTAGGGGGAATTTCACTTCTCTGTAAGACATTTTTACAGTTTACTTTAACATATTTGGTAATTAGGCCAAATTCCCTGTTTACTATTGGAAAGATAATAACCGATTTTTATTTTTCTTTCTATCATCACCATCTGCAGCGGAAGTGATAACTGTAACAATAGATTTATAATCGTATTACTAACTCTTTAATTTTGTTCTGTTATTTCTATTCATGCCGTTTGTCATCAGTGTCTGATGAATCTATTGAACTGATTAGTAGATAAAAAGATATCCTATTTATATACGCATTTTTTAATCATTTCATTAAAAAAGCGCTGAAATCTACTATAATGGCTTACTCAACGTAAACGGAACTGAGAGAACAATAAAAGAACAGATGACGATTTTTGCATTTACATTTAAGATCGTGGCTGACAGGAAAGAAGGAAGCTTTTAATGAAAATAGAAATTAATAAGGTTCTTATAAGGGTGAAATTCATTTTTCTTCATTATCTGTTTCTTTGACTTAAAAGTTAAAATTTTAAACTTTAATCTAACTTGAACCTTGCACTTGAAATTCAAGTGGTCTACATTTATGTTAATATTTCTTAAATTTCAAATCTTGAGGTAACCTTCAGAGAGGTTTTAATTGCTTAGTAATCCCTTATTGTACTGGAAGGGGTTTAGAGCCTTGTTCGGAAACGTTCCTTGAGGTGGTTAAAAACTTGAGATTGATAAAAGCGACAGCCTCCTGTGATGTGAACAGGTTAATAGTAGATAGGTTTGCCCATTGGTCGGACCGTTCTCCTTCCATGTTTATTGAACCGGAATAATTGTTTATACCATATTTCCTGTTTAGTATGTGGTTTACCCGTTCCTTTCTTTCATGGCCTTAATGATTTAACTGTTTTAACTTTTTGGTAAGCTGAACAGGATCCCCACAAAGCATGTCGACTTGGTGGTATGTCTGCAATAGTACTTAAGAAATGTGGTCCTGAACTCTCATCTGTTCTCTCTAAATTATACAATAAATAAATTGTTGCTTCTTGCTTTCCCGCTTATTGGAAATCTTTAAGAACTCAAGGGAGCTGCCTGAGCCTTCTAAGTATTGGCCAGTTATTATTCTACCTATTTTTGGCACAATACTAGAGGCTTTAATCATCTCGCAATTAGTTAAGCACAGGGTCTTCTTTCAGACCAACAATATTTTTTTCGCTTCTCTATGCCAAATGCGAATGTGTTAACGGTTACTGTTGAAAGAGTCTATCAAGCTTTAGAAGTTGTTGCGTTGAATATCTCGAAGGCGTCTGACAGCGTTTGGTATGCTGGTCTTCTTCACAGTTTGAAAGGTTATGGTATTTCTGAACGATTTTTTTTTTTACCTATCAAATCAAATTTATCAAATTGTGAAATTAAAATTATCTTCAACGGTCACTCTTCTAGATCTTTTTGCATTAATGCGAGTGTCTTCCAGGACTCTATACTTGGATCTATGTTGTTCCTAATTTTCATCAATGGCGACATCCTCCGTTCTCAACTCAGTATCTATAATGATGACACAACGATTTACTTCTGTCTTACTGGTAAGTCTGATCGGTTCGATAATGTCAAATTGGCAGCTCATCTTCAAAAAATGACCTATAATCTGTTGTTAACAGGAGCAAGAAATAGTTTGTTTACCTTCCAAACGAAAGCGTTTTCTTTTAATCATCTGAGATAACTTTTTTGCCTTCCATCATCATGGCTGATGCTAATCTAAAGGAGAATGACTTATTACACCTTCTCGGGCTAACATTTTCCGCTGAGATGAAGTGGAAAGATTAAATTGAATCAATTGCTACATCTGTTGCTAAGAAAGTTGGTTCATGCTAGACAATTTTTCTCACCATAATCTATCTTACACATTTCTAAGTCGGCCATTCGTTCGTGCATTGAATATTGCTGTCACAACTGGTGATTCTGATATGTATTAAAATTTTCTTGATCAAAAAGAATTTACACACACACATATATATATATATATATATATATATATATATATATATATATATATATATAAGTCCGAGAGAAGAAACTGTTCGCATATAATTTATGGTTACATCTACCAATTTCAATTTTAAAATGATGAAACCTAGCTGCCAATCTAGTACTCTGCTTAAATCTGTAAAGTTAAGGTACCAACGAGGAAAGCTTATAACAATTACCATAAAAATATTTATAGAAGATGCAAAGGGAAGCTACATTCTGACCAGATAACGTTGCCGATTCTTCTTTTTTGCCAATATTCTCTAGATATGAAGTAGAAGCACCAGACTAGATGTAGCAGTAATATTCGATCCTAGAGAGAAAAAAATTATCTAGCATGACGAAGTGCATCAATTTTCCTCGTAGAACATTTAAAAATTAATTCATTATATTTATTCTACTTCATGTCATTTTAAAACGTGAGACAAAGAACGCACAGTGAGTTGCCCACCTCGAGATTAACCTCAGCCATGCTGATGGTAGGCAAAAAAGCATTCTTTAAAATGCATAAGGAACGACAGACAGATTCCAAACAATTTCAGACTTGTTCTATGCTACAAAAAAATTGTTATCACATGACAATATTTAAATTTTTCAAAAGATTTAAGGGAAATAAACGGAAATATTTAGGTTCAGAGGTAATACTCAATACTTTCAGTGATATTATAACATAATATTAAAGATAAATTATTCGATTTTTATAAATTCGACGTTGTAAATTTTATTTATGTAGGAAAAAACGAAAATAAATTGTTATTTTCTTGTATTGAAATTAACATTAGGTAAAATATTGACTTATCACTGAAAGTATTGAGTATTACCTCTGAACCTAAATATTTCCGTTTATTTCCCTTAAAATATCTTTAATGTGATGTTTGCCTCACTGATTGGTGTATATTTTTGAGTATCAATACAATTTCTTACCATGAACAAATTGTGATTCATTTCCATTATTTTGATTTAATGTATTGAAGATACGCGAAAAATGAACATATATAATTAATAAAAATACCCCAAACTTAATAAAAAAATATTTTATCATCAAAACGTTTATGCTATTATTAAGAAAGACTAAAAGATTTTGTTATTGTTAAATCATATTATTTTTAAAACCTTCGAAATTTTGGTGAAAAATTGTTTTTCTTGCGTCAATAGGTAACCATAAATTAGTATAGGAAATTTTAACGCCATTTTGTGGTGCAAAACACTGATTTAGAAATTCTTGCACATATCAGATAATTGTAGAATTTTAATGAAAATTTCGGAATTTATTAACAAATGAATGAAATTATTTTTAAAATGTTTCTTTTTAGAAAACTTTTATAAATGTTTTTATATCTGTTACCTCAACTTATTTAATTTTATGAAATTTCGAGAAATTCTTTTTTGTGGCGCTTGATATTTATATCAATTTTAAGGACAAATCCTCGGAGAATTTAAATCACGATTTTTTTTTTTTTTTTTTTATCAAACAGGACAACCACTCAGAGAAAATCTGCTCTGAATCGTAAAATAAAATAACAATAAAACTAAGACATTATTTAATTAGAAAATCTTTTTATTGCTTTTATGTATAAAATATATTATGGGCTCTATTTTCTTAAGAAAACAAAAATTCGATGGATACTGAATCTTTACAAAAATTGTTTTCATTTTTTTAAAATTTTAATCAGAATAATTTATAAAGTTTTAAATCTTTTAAAATTGTGTACTGGTTAGGTTATATTATTATTAAATAAAAAATATAAATTTACTAATCATAAATGGAAAAGATCACTACAATACTACGACCTACGACATTATCAGAAAATAAGAGTGGTAAATATAGTAAAGTTAAGAATTAGTGGTAATTTTCTAACATTTCCTTAACAAGCTTCTTCGTAAGTTAAACTATAAAGTAAAAATACCTAAAATTCAGTGAAATATTATATTACTTATATTTTCTTAAATTTTAAAGATTACTGTGTAGTTAAAAATTATATAAAAAAGGCATTCGCGTTATATTTGTCAGGTATTTGTTATGGTTATGGCTCCTTCAGAAAAAATTCTAAAAACATGATTAACGAGAAAGTTGTCAACACTTCATAAGGAAATTCATCTTTGTGTTGAGAAATGCTTTTCTGGAATATTTCGGTGATCAGACTATCCAGTGGCTGTGACTTTCTATTATGAGGGTACTGGCTTTGCAGTTTGTTAGCTGCTGCTTCCGACTGGTCGTTAGAAGTCCGAACTCTTAGAGAGGCTGCTCTGATCAGCAGTCGCATAATATCGGGGTATCTGCAGTGCCATGTCGCACATGAGTAGGTCTACCTGCGTGTATTTCCGATGGGAAACCATGAAGCCACATTATGCTCTGTACCCAGCCTTATAATGGCTGGTTTGTATTGCCATTGACGACAGATAATGACAATTATTGTAGTCTTTGTTCTCTCTCCATAAAATGAATCTCATGAAAAACACAATAAAAAGAAATACAACTAAACCAGTAAAAAAAAACAAAAAAAACTACCGCACCCCTCAATCTTTCTTTTTCCAATATTCGCGGTATCCGTTCCAACTTCTGCGGAGTAGAATATTTTCTCTCAGAACGATCGTTTTGTGAAACCAATTTAAATTCTTCCATTGCTACCAATGAATTCATTCTGAAAAGGTTTCAGCAGTCACACGCATGGCCTTGGCGTCTACACACAAAATAATTTTCCGATAGCCGGGTAATTGTCTCTCGAGGCTCATGACTATTCTTTCATGAGCTTCCGTCTTTCGTTACTAAACTGTTAGCTATCTCTTTTTCCTTTATCGCTCCCCCTCCTCCCAGGACTGCAGTAAAATAGACATAATTGCTGACAGAATAGAAAAGTTACTCTCTCTCTCTCTCCATCTATGAACATCTTTGTCTTCAGTGATTTTAATGTTCACCATGACACGTGGCTAAAATATTCGGAAGGTGCTGATGTTGCCAGTATTCAAACATTTTTTTCATTGCCCAATCCCTTACTCAAATCGTAGACTTCCCTACTCGTTTCCCTGGCAAAACCGAGCAACAGGCATCTCTATTTGATTTATTTCTCTCCTCCTCTCCTCGCTCCTGCCCAGCTTCACAACACTGCCCTCTTGGTAACTCTGAACACTCTGTGGTATCCATTGATATTTCGTTCCAATCACCCAATCATCCATTAAACAGAATGACCTATATCTGTTATCAGCATGCTGGTTCGGACTCCGTGATTTTCTTCGTGACGCCCCTTGGACTGACATCTTTAAACTCCCAATGGAAAATTGCGCCGCTGAAGTTTCTTCCGTGATCAAAGCAGGCATGGACGCTTTTATCCATTCTCGGAAATAGCAAGTGAAACCTCAATCCTCGCCATGGTTCACACCATCATGCTTAGCTTTAGTCATTTACCCACCACCGTATGGTTGCCTTTCTGTGCCTTTTCTATAAACACTTTCGTCATAATTGTTCGGATAAGCTCTTCGCTATGGTACCTAGACTTCATGAATTTAAGCGTAGATCATCATCGTTGAGATGTCATCAATTGACAGTTGAGTTGGCTCGATGTAGCCGTAAGTTCTATGCTATTATTTCAGTAAAATAAATAAAAAATAAATGAAATATCGAGTGTGAACATACGGATAATTCAGCCCGCATCTTACCAAAAACAATTCAATAAAACTCAAAAACTTTTTTTTTTTTTTTTTGGAATTGGTGCTTGCATAATTTTAAAAAAACATTACTTTCTTTCAGATGCGACAGAAAAAATATTGATATTTTTTAAGTAACTTGTAATTTTTCAGTGCAATTTTGAAATTAATCTCGTTGCTATCATCACATGAATTTATTTTAATAAATAAAGATATGTTTGAAGATTTAAAAAAAAATGTTAAGTTTAATGTCATTTTCGAGTGTGAACCTTTTTTAAAAGAATTTTTTTTCTTTTAGCAACTGATAGATTATTTTTAGTATGGGTGTACAAAAAGGAAATAATTCTGATTCAATATTGGTGGAGTATTATGATATTAATCATTATGCCTCTTTGAACAAGAGGCATAATGATAAGTCAGTATAAAAAGTAAAATTATTCATTATACTACATTTAAAAACATATAGAATAAAAAATTATATCCTTAAGCTATTGGTTATATAACGTTAAAGATAAATAACAAAATCTTCATTATCGCACTGCTGATCTTTCTTACTTCTTTTATTTTACTTTTAGTCATGTTTTTCGGGCGGTGGAAGAATCTACTTTGTCCTTTAACCTCACTCACAGGTTAGCGTGCGTAGATAAAACGTTTCATTCTGTTTTAAGTAAGTAAAAAGTAAGCTAAGCATTATTTTTAGAAAATCCAGTTAATTAATCCTTAAATTTGCTAACAGATTTCGAAACATCTCTAGTACAAATATTAAATTTTAAAGAGAATTTTAAATTTGTTTACATTTTTCGTACACAATGGCGGCTCGATGTGTGGCGAAAAAAGTACGAATGTTTAAAATGCCTAAAAGTTTATATACAGAAATTCACTTTTCTTTTAATTTGGATTAGCTTTTTGAGCCATTTTCTTTGATATTTTTTTTTTTTTGTAAGACTGTGATGGTACCTAAAAAACTGTAATAAAAACAGAAAATGCGTCATCGTTTTTTCAGATAATTAGAATGGTAAAATAGATGTTTTGCTTTTTGTCCATTGATCTATAGTTTTAAATAAAAATTATATTCATTCCATACTGGTTTAATAAAACTGTCCAGTTTCATTTTTAGAAAAATCAATCTTGTTCAGCGATTCAAATGTCATTTGTAATGTGAAACATTGTTAAGCTGATAATATTCTTCTTAAGAAATGTAGTCGATGATTGGCTACTATGCAAACACAAATAGAAAACAAAATTGCAATAACCGAAATATGTTTCAATTTACTCAAAATTTCAGAAACTGATCTAATGGGTTTAGAAACCTTTATTTGAACACTGTTAGCAAAATTGAAGCACTACTGGCACATTATATCCAAAATGCAAGGCAACTGTGAAATGACCATCAAACCTCGCAAACGACCCGTCTCAAATGGCTCTAAAGCAAAAGATGTGTTTTATCTTGAAATGCTTGTTGTTTGAAGATATTTAATTCAGTGGGTTCAATAAAGGATCCCTCGACATTCGATTAGCAGCAGTAACGACAGGTGGCGTGTCTCGTGTACAAAAGTTTTTTCCATCTCGCTCAATATTTAACAGAAGTAATCTGTAACAAAAGGGATATAACTCTGTCGCAGAAAGTGCTTAATCATCATTACAGTCATTTTTAATAATTTAATTATATTCTCTATTTTATAACAAGATGAAGGTGTGCATCTCCGTGGCATGAAACCTGCTTGCACGGGAGTTTTTCACTACACTGAAACTTAAGGCATCAAGAGTCCCTCTAAATATTATATTGTAAGCCAATTTATCTTGTTTATCTATGAAGTCAATGAAAATATTCAATATGTTCATAATTTCTTTAATTGTCGTGTGGGTTTAAGGGTTAAAATGAACTGTTGAGTTACCCATACCAAGAAGATTAATAAAAGAGAAAAACACGGGTAACTAACAAAATAGATAAGGAATTTATTCATAAACTTACATTGGACACCTCCACTGAATTTTCGATACATAAGTTTTAAAATTAAATTTTAAAAATGAAAAAAACATTCTTGAAGAGTTCATTCTAGTTTTAATTGAAAGCGAAAGCATTAAATTTATTATTTCAAGCAAGTAAAATATTCTGGTGTATTTCAGATTGAAATTATATAGATTAGAATGTCAAATAATTGCTCAATTTTTTAAAATTTTCTTTAAAAAGTGGCCATTTTCTTAATTTGTAAGAAATTTGTAAACAACCACATTTATCGGGTTTTAAATTCTTTAAAAATGAATTTATAAATTTGTGACATGTTATTTGAGTAAAATTAGAAAATTTAAAGTTAAATTAATATGATTTGAAATAAATATTACTTAATTATAGCATAAAAAGACAATATACAAGCATTTCTTAACGATGGGTTCCTCTTTCTTTGATCTTTGATTTATGGAGAAGCACTTAAGGTGATGACAGCTCTTATGGATGACCAGAAATGACATATTTACGAAAGTGAACGCATTTTTTTTATTTTTAGTTTTTAACTACCTAGTAATTTTTACAAATTAACATATTTTCAGCAATTAATATTTTATTGACTTTCAGTTAAGTTTTTAAGAAGTTTTATGAAAATTGCATTTCGTTTCTAGGTTCTTAAGTTTACTACATTAAACTAAATTTTAATTAATTGAAGTAGGACCCAAACTAAAATAAATACATAAAATAAAAATATTTAATGAAATAGCAATTAAGAAAATTAAAATGTGTTTTGATATTTTGAAAGGATGATTTGCAAAGACGTTAATGATGAAACAGAACAGAATTAAAAGTTAAATCACGTGACCTTTTTAAGAATTATGTCATGTATAGATTCCCATAGGTCGAAATTAGAACTTTTTTTTTTTTCACTAAAAATTATTTTTAAAATATTCAGATCCAAATGACGGTTATAAGCTGTTCAATTTTCGATTCGTAAATTTACTTTTCACTTAACGATATCATATTGCATTCTTGAAAGCAATGAAGAATTTTAAACGATTTTTGAATTATTATAATTAAAAATTTTTAAATTCTTGTAAAAATTCATCTAAATAAATAAAATTTTTTCGATGAATAATCGAAAAAAAATTATTTCTTTAGACAATAATGTCCTTAATATAACATATTTACAAAAGCAATTAAAAGCTAAATAATTAAATAATGTCATAGTTTTATTGCATTTTTTATTTTACAATTAAGAGCAGATTTTCGATAAAACAGGTAAATGTTTTACAAAAGAATTGATCTACTTTCTTCAAAGAGTCCCCAACTTAAAAATTTAATTTCTCGAAATTTCATGAAATTATGTAAGTGGTTGGTAACATATATAAAAAATTTTATCAAGATTTTCAAAACATAAAAATTTCGAAAATAATTTCATTCATTTCTGAATATGTCCTGAAAGTTTCATTAAAATTCGACAATTACTTGAATTTTGCAAGAATTTCCAAGTCAATGTGTGTTTGCCTCGGAAAAAGCGCAAAATAAAAGAAACCCTTTTTCTCTAGTTCGCCGCTGTCGTAAAAAAAAAAAAAAAAAAAAAAAAATTTAACCAAAATAACTTGCTAGACATGAGTAAAAAAATTTTTAAAAATGATAAAAAAAATACTTTGGTCTTTCCTCTTAATAATAACAAACATTTTGATCACAAGACTTTGTTTTTATTGAGTTTGAGGTCTTTTTCATTATGCAGTGCTGTTTTTTTACGCGACCGAGTGAGGTACCTAATTTACAAAAATTCCTGTGAAAAAAAACAAAAATAAAAAAAACAAAAATCAAACAAACAAAAAATAATTTACAGATATTCTATATTGATATAATAGAACGTATTTTTTTCTATTTTGCTTGCATGATTAATTAGTCTTCCGATTTTAAAATTAAGCAATGTTTGTTAAAATTAGTTTATTACAATAAACAGTTGTTTCCCTTAGATCTAGCGGCCATAAAAAATGTTTTTCGAGTTTCTTTTCCATTGAATTTTTCAAATATCTTTTCCTTCTTTTTATATCGGTATCCTCAAAAATTCACTAAAAAGGAATACATTATAAAACATTGCCCAAAATAAAATTTTATCAAAATACCTCATATACAATAAAATATTAAATTGCTTAAAATATTTTCCTAATTACTGTGTAATTAAAAAAAAAAACAACAAAGAAAGAAATTTACATTGTATTTTTTAAGTAATTTATTTCAGTTCTGTGCTCCATACTTAAATTTCCCAAACATCAGGCTGTCAATAAATCAATCAACACATCAGAAAAACAAACCCTCTATGTTAAAAAAATGAAAAGTTCTCCTTTTATTGAAAAATAAAAGTAAATAGAATCTGTTTCAATTCAAATTAATTAAACTTTAAATCAAGAAAATTTTCTCAAATATGGTTCAGAAAAATATATTTATATTTTTAAAGATTTTTAAATTTTGTGTTGACAGACCTGTAAATATGGAGGAATTTACAGATTTTACTGATATAAAGAAAAAAATTTCCAATCAGTTTAAATTAGGTTTGAAATACACCAAAGTATTTTGCTTATTAGGCCTATTAAATTTAATCTATTAACTTGAAATTAACTAAAATAAAAGCTTCAAGAAAGGTTTTTTCATTTTTTTAAATGGCATTTTAAACTTAGGCATCACTTTTTTTCTTTTTTATGCAAAGTCATTAAAGATCTGGGTTCATCATTTTACAATATAAATTTTAAAATTCTTCCAATATTTTTGCAATAGAAAAAATTCTTATGAATGAAGTATGACAAGATCAACAATTGCATCAAGAAGAAAAGGACATTGTTATACATTTTAATATAAAAATTTAAAAGTATGTGAAAAAAAAATATATCCATAAATCCAAATGATGAATTAAATTTTTTCAAAATCTCAGTTGAATATAAATAAAGTCATCTCATCTAAAAAATATTAACAATTAATTTCTTAAATTTGCTTCAAGGGAAACAACACAGAAAAATTGTACAGGTTATTCCCCTTGACATAGAACTATTACTTTTTTTTTTATGGAATATTTGATCATTTCCAATTAACAAATCGAAAATTTAAAAAGTTCATGAAAAATATACATGAATTTACGTGACAAGTGATATTCTTTTTCTTTTTGCATTTTGATTGATTTTCAATGTCCACAAGAAATTAAAATCATTAAAAACGGACACTTTGTGGTAGTTAAAGACAATATTTTAGTGTAAAATTATTTTTTGCCCGGATTCCTTCAATGAAGATAATTATAAATTATAACAGAAAAAATATTAGAATCCAATTTACTTTGCTGTGTATTTGTATTTTGATAATTATGCATCAACTAAATTATTATCTTAAATAAAAGGATAATTAGAAATTAATACTGGTAAAACATCCTGAAAAACATTTTGAGTAAAGGGAGAATTGTTGAAGACACATCAGGCATTTTGCTTGAGCACGTCTCAATATTGCATACTTATCAACTGCTTTGAAAAAAAATACTTATTGGGAAGTGAAAAATTGTGGTGTAGGGTGAAGGATTAAAGACACAAGCTGCAACAGTAGGGGATTGTGGGTAAGGCTGGTGGGTATAAAAGAAGAATCAAGAGGAAAGTGGCCTCTTTTTCATTTTTGATGGTTGCAAGATTCCTGTAGACATTTGTTGATGGAAAGCAGTGAAGTGGAAAAAGGACAGAACATGAAAGATTAGCAGTCAACATGGCAGACAGAGACAAAAGATAAGACAAGAATTTGTTGTCTTCCCATTGAGACCAAGTTTGCAAGAAACCTGGGTGAATCAAAGTTTTTACTTTTCAACTATACATTCTGACAAAGAAAAGAATGAGATAAATGTATTGCATATTAAATTAATACACACAGATTAAAAATATCAATTTTTTATTCAATAAATTAAAAAGTGTTTCAGTTTTTCAGTAAAAAGAATCTTTAATCTAAAATCAAACTAAGTTATGTAAATAAAGAAACAGCAAAAACTCACAGATTTGGGGCAAACAAAAGTCAAAAAAAAAAAAAAAAAAAAAAAAAAAAATCAAGCCTAAATTATCTATGATTGGCTTTGATGAATTACTGGAAAATTAAAAAACTTAAAAAAAATCAAATCAAGCAAATCTGTCTAAATATTTTCTATTTAAACTTTTACACACATACAAATGATAAAATACTAGAAAGATTGGATTGATGAGATTAGTGATATTTCTCATTTTACATATTTTTTTTTAATTTTATACTTATTGTCTACTTAATTTTTATGGCATGAACTTAAAACATAAAAAAATGTCTCTTTAAACCAGAAAATAAAAATTTGCATTCATTTTAAGAATCTGTAAAACCTTTTCAGTTCATCTTAGAATGAAAAGAAAATTTCTAAACATTTCTACCCCATTTTTTAAAACTTTTGCCTATTTTAATATGCAGTTAAAACAAGCAATATGTATCCACTGCAAAGAAATATAAATTATACTAAAATAAGTAAAACAGATTTTATATTCATTAACATTTTTCTAAGTCAGTTAGCTTTTGAGTGAATATAAAAAAGATGCATTTATATAATTTCACATAATAAAAAATGAAATATAAAGCAAAAGAGTTAGAATTTATTGCATGTCTTCTAATTGCTTCAAAGTATCTGAAATAATTTCTAAAATCATTTAAAATTAATGTGGTTATTTTTAAAATATATAATAAAACTTTTTAAAGCTCCCACAAAAAAAATGAAGGCACAAAGAACTTTGGCAAATAAATGAGATTTACTACAGCATATTGATTAAAATAAATACACAAAATGAAGTTCAGTTGAATCTGTGTATAGTTAATATCATTTTATAAATTATTTGTAAATTTTATTAAACAACCAACCCAAACACTATCAAAACATTTATTAAAAAATACTTTTAAAAATCTCAAGATAGTGAACACAATTCACTAATTTATTTATAAATAAAGATATTTCAATGTCACTATATTAATTAATAAATAATTTGAGATATTCATCTTTGTTGATAAATTGTTAGTAAGAAAATGCATTGACTGAAAACAGACAGTGAGAAAGAGGGGAGAAACATTTATCTCTTGTTAAAAAAAATAATTTTGATTCTTTCTAAAATGTTGGTACTTTCTAAAATATGAAAGCACACACCAAGAATTTAGTTCATTGAAAATCAAATAATTGAAAGAGATAATGCTAAACTAAGCAAACTTAATTATGAATT
>CAHIKZ030005526.1:5000-12500 GCA_903632075.3 Acanthosepion pharaonis | reverse complement strand
ATCACATGGGTATATGATGTGCATGGGTATGGGATTTTTTTAATATGTAATGTATACGTATTATGGTATTCTATGTATATATATGTGTATATATGTGAATATATGTAATTATATGTATGCTGGATATACCACTTTTATATTGGGAGGGGTTATCGTGTTACTTGATAAATTCATATATAACTATAGAATTGGGTGATGTGTAGATGGTTATGGATCTATATATTGTATATATGAGTATGTGTAGATATAGATATACACATCTATAATGCTCATATTTTTTATTGATGTTAACCATGTGTATTGTGTATTTATTACTTGTTTGCTTTTTTAGAAATCTGCTGTTTCCACTGTGACTATCATTAATGCGATGTATATATTATGAATAGAGAGTGGTTAAGTACTACAAGTTAATTTATATTAAAAGTTTCTCATATAGATACAGATACTTGAACTTAAATCTCTCAACTTTTAACTTTAGTAGAGATATACTAGATAGTGTATTCAGATCCTATTAACTTTACTCAGTTTATAAAGTCTCTTCATATCCCATTAAAATTTAAAGTTTATTTAGATTATAAAAAGTTTGGGATTATTGCTTATTTTATGTACTTTATAATATTATATGTCTAATTTTTTCTTTATATAGATATTTTTTTCTATATATATTTTCTTCTGTATATCTTAATGTTTTTATTAATTATTTATAGAGAATCTCATGAATAATTATAATATTATATATTAGAAAACACACACACATATGTATAAATTTTGAATACATCTTTTTTATGTTTAAATTGAATACTTTAGCTAGGTTCTGAATATTTTTTAAATGTTCTTAATCAAACACTATTTTTAATCTAAATTATAACAGGTTTTTTTAAAGTGAACACAAATGTCAGAACCTTGACTGAAGTATCCAGACAGAATTTCGATTTTACACTAAAAATCATTTCAAGTCTGGTTTACCCTTTACTGTCCTTAATTTTATGTATTCTCAGCTGCCATTTCATGTAACGACTTATGTCCATGTTCTGGATGTTAAATTAGGTCACCACAGGTCCTAATGTCAGTTAATACAACTGAGACAAACTCTTTTGGTCTCACTGTTAATTTATGTATATACACCATTTCCTTTCCCCCGACTTCCTACATGATAATAAAGTTACATCTTTCTTTCCCCCACTCTCTCAGAATTAAATCACAATTCTTAATTTTTAAACCTGGAGTAGATTTTTCCATTTACATTTGGTTTAGAGATCTGAAGATTTGAAGCTGTTTTTTATTGACTTCAGTGAAATAAATATCACATACGGTATTTTAATTATTGCTCTGTCTTTGACATAAAGCTCTCAACAGATCTATATCCTTTTGGAAATTTCATACAGATTACCAATAATTTATTATTATATATATATATATATATTATTATTTCATATGTGCAGTATTTATTGGAAAGTGCTCAATATCAGTGATAGAGTTAACATATTCTATTGTATGGATATGAGTTTGTGACCATCAGACAAATTGGTTTATTATTTAAAAATTGGATCTATTTATGCTTGTTTGTGTTTGATAATGTTTGGTGGTGGGGGGAAGGAATTCTCCTCTGTGTTCATTTGGGATGACACTCACACATACAGACATACATACATATAGGCCTGTGCATTTTGGTTCACACAAACACACCAATATAAACAATCCAAGATTAGGCACAGATACACATTCATGCATTCAAGCATACATACATATGCAATTATAATTCTATTTCGGTGTCAAGACTGTAGCGCTTACTATATGTAGTGATATTCTTTCAACAATTGGCAGTTGGGGGTGTACCTGATTCTTTTCAAACAAGCTGCCTACATTGTCAGATGAACATACATTTTCTCATGCAAACATACACACATGTAGATATGTACATACACTCCTAGTGGTCTGAGCCTTTCATCACTACTTTTGTTAAGTGGGTTCTGTTTGTGGACATAGTGATGATGATGTTTTGTATTTTCAATGCTGACTGCTTGTGTATTTTATACGATGCAACTATGCTGAAAGTGATAATAAGTGATATTATAATTGATATGTTAATAATAGTTATATATAATAGTTATAATATATATGTATTAAAAAATGGTTCCCAAGAAGAACGTAAAAAAAACTTATTTGGGACAAAGAAAAAAAAGACAAAAAGACCTGATAAATCAGAAGAAAATAAAACTTTGGATATTTCAAATAAATCGTCAACAAGTATGGTGGCTAATAATGGCCAAAAAATTCAAGAAAAGAATTTGGTAGAAAAGAGCCAAAAGTCTCGCACTCCTGCTGAAACTATGGAGGCCGAATCAGGCCAAAGTACCCAAAATAAAGAAAATATGGAAACTGAAACTGGACAAGACAATAATACAAGAAAAGACCTGACAACCAACAACACCAACAAAGATGATAAAGTAGCAGCCAGGGAGATGCCCTCTTGCTGGTCGTCCCCTCCTAAATGAAGTACCAACATCACAGAGTTCCTTGAGAAAGGTAAAAGCTACACCCATCTTGTTACAAAAGATGGGCTCTTGACAAATCTTGAGGATCTACAGAAGGTTGAAAAAAAATTGTGTCTGTTGCCAAAAAGACAAGTCATAAAATCATTGAAACGTCCCTGGGGACAAAACCACAAAGTCATTAAAAGTACAAAGGCTTCTTCATATGGGACATACTGTTTTGATATATGCCTAAAATTCTGTAAAATAATCTAAATCCACTCTGGACCTAATAACAAAAAATCTGATACTGAGAACTGAATATCAAGGCAGGCGTAGGACCAACATTTTAATGTCAATGGAGCACTTGGGGTGCCTATGTGCCATTTTCTATGAGATGCTCAGTCTTCATCTGATCTGACCCGGATGATGGTGTTTTGAATTGATGGTGGATCGAAGGCCTTTAATCTCCATCCCCAACTTCCTGGATGTTGAGGGCCAGAAAATGCCAATCATAGTTACAGGTCAAAGACCAGCTTGCTGGAAGTTTATGAACAGACTGGTCACCTGTCCTCTTTAAATGCCCAGAGATGAAGCTTCTGCAGTTCTGGCTCCCCCATTGGAAATCCAACCTCAGGCTGTGTCTGTTGTTTCCATCTCATCTGTGTGGTAAAAACCCGGTTGTTGTCTCCACTCACCCACATTTCCAGGAAAGCCTTAATTTATTTACGACAGGTGCAGTTATTAAAAAAAAATAAATGGCAGGTTGTTGGTAAAGCTAGAGGAAGCTCAGGCAGTGGGTCCTTGTCGATGTTTGTATTAACAATGGGAAAAAGACACAAACAGTCCCACTCACTCAAGCAGTTCAAGAGTGTCTCCCCTCGACAAGCTATTCAGAAAAATTAGAACAACAAAAGCAAAAATATGAACCATCATTCAAGGAACCTGAAAAATAAATAACTAAATAATGGAAAAAAAAATCGACTCCCTCGGCAAATCTTCCCCGTTTAGTCAAACAACATCAGAAGTCCTCCAAGTAAGATCCTCATCTACATTAAAAGGCCTCTATCATGAGAAGGAAACTGCCAAATTTAAACTTCTGTTTGTAGCCCAAATAATCCCAGCAATTCCCCAGCAACTCTAAAAATACTGAAAAACCAAAAAAAGGCAAAGAAGCCCATCACCTAAAAACATTTAACCCTACATCCCTTAAAAAAGCATAAAACCCAGACAATAACAATGGGGAAAAGCTGCCCCAGGTCTCAAAAACAACTAGAAAACAGGCCTTGCAATAATCCAAGAAAATGAAGAACATCAAACCCTTGGTGAATTTTTTTTAGGAAGATTAATAACCATGATATTATATACCCCAGAAATTTCCCTAATGCTAAAAATATTTAACTGTAAATCAGAGGAGTGGCAAGCGGTCAAGGCAATTTGGGGCATAGTTGCAGGAAGGCTAATGAGTGACATGTTTCTGCCCATGTCCTGCTTTGACAACACCATGAAAAAATTACAACAATTTTGTTCAGGGAGGTTCCTGCTTTTAGTTCACACTTCCCTGTATAGAGCATTGAAATTAACTTTCTCTCTGGACATTGGCGGCATGTCTCCCGATGGTACCATGAAAACTGGGAACAGACATCAGATGCCGTTGGTGCCCCCTTAATCCATGTTTAATGCAGGGACCAACACTAATTGGTTCATTATGGCTCTCTGGTTAGTTAATCTGAATGTCTGAGGTAGGTCAGTCCATCCGCATACCTCATAATTATATAAAGATAGATTAACTTGGCATAAACGGCTTTAAAAAAAAAAAAAATAAATTGGCAGAGAAATCCTAACATGGTGGGGAAATAGGTTAGCTAAAGGCAGGGTGTCCTCCTTGCTTATCATTGGATCAAGCTCTGGTAGTTAGGGCTTATTTAAAAAGAATGTCCTCTGATGTGACAAATGTGAAAATTTTTCGTGATTGAATTCAGGAACTGATTCACCAAAAGCCTGGTCTGAGCCCTGTTCAGTTCAAAGCCTATTGGCTTTCTTCCCATCTTGAAAGCGTGCTAGGTTTGAGAACACCTCCTGCACAGAAAGTTTTAAGTGTTGTGGGTATTATGATAAAAATAATGAAAGGGCGACAACTTCTTCCATACGTTTTAAATGGCAGGGAATGTGTTTTTGTTCGCGTTTAGTTACAGGAATTGATATTCTGTAACTTCTGGATGAAGCAGGGTCTATGCCTCGAAATTCACCATATTTGATCGATCGAACCAAATTTGGGAGAAGAACAGTGGGGTGGGATGGGTAATTTTGTTTTAACTAAACCGAGTTAAAAGGGTTTGCAGCCCGAATTTTATTAAAACTGTTTATCAGGATGTCCAAATCTGATCGATTGGCTCGAACAATTGATTGTGAAAAGGACTATTCAGGAAATCTTTCCAAAATGTATACTTGATCATTGAGAACAATGACTTCAACTGTACTGATCCAATTTTAGATCAATACAAAGGCCTTTGTAAAAAATATAGTGCATTGAATCCTGGAGGAGGTCCTTTTGGTGGCGGTAAGCTAATTTTACCTGGATCTGACTTCAAAGATTGAACCAGACCAGCTGGTGGGGACACACAAAATGCGTTGGAATTTCAAAGAGAAACATTCTATTCAGGATTCCACTTTTTGCCAACATTAGATCTTGCATATTTCCTTTTGCAGTTAAAAACATATCTGATAATTAATATTTGAACTTCTCTGCCTGAGCAGGCGAGATTGACAAAGTCAGCAAAGAGATCCGTGGTTATAAGATGGTGCCAGGGGACATATGTCAAACTGAAAGTCTGTTAACCTTTGCGGTTGATTGCATGGAAAAAGGATCTTTCTGGAACTTTCCTCTGGATGGATGGGCTGTTCAAGTTCTTAAAAAGTCTGGTTTGAAACTGAATGGTAACTGTCTCCAGAGTAAATAAAATCACCAGTATATCCAATCTGTCGTCGACCTTGGCATCCCCAGACAGTGAAACCGATATGTAATCCCACTCAAGTTCCTTCAGACCACTGTGGTTACTCATTAGTGTGACTCGTTGCTGCTGGTATCGTGATGTTATGCATGGTTCCACTTGACCTAACTGCCGTTTGTCTGTTCATAACAATTCACTCATCTGCCATGTTGTGTTTTTGATTTCAGAGTGTGAGAAGTTCACTGATGAAGTAAACTGAAGTGAAGATGGTTTGATAATTTGGGAGCTATACAAAAATAATCCTTTGGAATAAAGAATTAACTCACGTTAAAAATGCAACAATGGTTTTAACCCTATCCCAATTTGTTGTATAAGTCCTGGTCTTCAGGTCTAGCACAAGGTCTTGGTCAGAGAGTCTCAGTAAACAATGCAGATTCCAGTAGCAGTAGTGTGGAGATTTTCTGTGTGTCTCTGTCTGTTCGTCTGTCCAAAATCTCCGGTTTATATGGAGTCCTGCATCCAGCAGGAGTGGGGTTGACAAAGTTCTGATTTCGATTGTCTTCTACCCTAAACATCAACCTTTCCTAAATATCCATATATAAAAATACATTTACTCAACTGGGTTTCCAAATTTGGGGTTGTCCAGGCCCCTTTTGAGAGTGGTCAGAGGATCAACTCACCCCTTAACTCCAACTCTCTATACACCTCACCTCGCACCAAAACTATATGGGTGATGCTAATCTCTCTCACTTCCTTCTCCCATTTTCTCAGCAGTCAACCTCAGTCTGCTTCCTGAAATGGAGTGACAAATCCTACTTCTAGATGGTGCAGTGAAAACAAAAGGGATTTTCAGTCACTAATCCCTATCAGCATGCCCATGCTGAGATTTCATGAACGGCTAAACCACTCAAGAATTGAAAAAGGAAAGAAAAAACCTATTTCCACTCTCCTTAAAATGAGTAAAGTTTATCTTTTCTCTGTTTTATGCATTTTATATGATCAAACAGACTACCCAGTCTTCTTATCCATGGTCACTTCAAAATAGTAATGAACTTTCCTTACCACTTGTATTCAAAGGAATCTGAATTAATGTTTTGGATATAAAATTTTCTCTGAACAAATGTCACAGAAATTATAATGAACATACATACCATGGCTGATTAAAAAAGATTGTTTTCTTTGGCCCATTTAGTCCAGAGGAATTGGAATGTTATTTATTTTAGCAACCACTCTGGTTTCTTTATCATCAACATATTTATTTTATCTGACATCTTCATAGTTACCTTAATGGTAGTTTCCTTGTTAACAGGAATTGGGGAAGGAGGGTAGTCTTTATTTTGATCAATTCTGTCTAGTTAAATTTGGGTTCAATTCTCTTTGGAATTATTTCAAAATCATGATTTTTAAATGCATTTTTTGTTTTTAATTTTTTTCAAATTTTCACTCCATTTTCCTGCAAATTCAACAATTATCATCCAGTTAGTAGACTCTGTCCTTTTACTTCTCTTTTTGTTTGATCAACCTTCGAAGATCTCAGTGTCACATTTATATATATGTATATTCATTACAAGTCAAGGTTTTAAGATTAAGACCTTAGAAAAATTTGAATTCAACTTATATAAGATGTGTTTTGCCAGACTGAAAACTATGCATCATGGGAAAAGAAATAAGTGCTTATCTTCTGTTACAAATAAAGTTGAATTTGAATAATATTCAATCATAATTAACCTGAATAAATACTTAAATGGAAATCAAAAATATACTTGTTCAAACTTTGTGTTGCAGAAGTGTGCTTTTTTAATACAATGCTTTATTAATGGATTCAGCTGAAAAAATATGGATTTGACACACACACACACACACACACACACATATATATATATGCCATATTGATGATTAATTTTGAAAGTTAACCTCTGGAATCAAGTGCTATTCTTACTTTACCTTTCCTCCGTTCCACAATTTCTGCTTGGGCTTTTTTGCGTTGTTCAGCTTTTTGTGCCATTTGAAGTCGTGTTGCATTTTCCTGAAAGACAAAATAAAGCAAATTTACTCACATCCAATGAAAAATATCCGTA
>CAHIKZ030005525.1:2812500-2942952 GCA_903632075.3 Acanthosepion pharaonis | reverse complement strand
TTGACATTTCCAGTAAAAATTAACTTTGGAATATTTAACATTTTTTTATTATTTTTCTTAAGCTTTATAGTTATTTCCAAGAGTCACTCAATTTTATTTTTTTTTTTTAAATACTACTTCAAAACAATGAAAACTAAATTTAATATTTTTTTAATTCTTATTAGATGTCATTTTAACATAACAACCATGTGAATGAGATGTTTTTATATAAATTTGAAGTATTTATACTTTAAATGAAAAAATTAAAAAACAGTTAATATTCACTTAAATGTTTGTAAATTTTCAGCAAATTTTAAAACAACTAAAATGTGTATTTTTATAGGAAATATTTTTCTTGTTTATTTTTGTGCTTTGAATGAATATAACCTCAATTTCTTTGGGAAATGCATTTTTTAAGGTTTTATTAAGGAGAGTGAGTTCCTCTTTACAATGTAAGTATTATGCTAAGATGTCCCCTTATTTTGTTTGTTTTTATTAAACTAGCAGATCTTTTTCATTCATCCACAATGTTTATAATTTTAAAGTATTGGAAGCCTAAAAGCATAAAAAAATGAAAAAATTGTATTTTCTTTTTCTCTGCAACTTCTTACCATCAACACCTGAATCTAGATTATATAAAATAATCTTAATGAAATAAACTTTGTTTTTATGTTACAGTACTTCAAAATTAAGCATGTATTTGCTTAAAGACAGGCACAAATCAACAGTTCAATTTAGCATTATCATACATTTTTATTCAAACACCACTTAATTGCCTTCTTGAAAATTAAAAATTTCCCAAAGAAATGAACGTCATATAGAATAAAATAAACAGGAAATTTTATTTTCTGACAAAATTATATACCAACAATAAATGCAAAGTATTTTTTAAATTTATAAAATTAAATTTGATTTTTTTTTAATGTAAAAAAAAAAAAAAAAAATTGCATACAATCAGGCAGCTAAGACTGATTTTTAAAATCAAATTCTTCCCCTTTTTCTATTTCTTTTTTTCATATAAAATGAACTTTGACAAATATTTGAAGTTTACAAGCCATATTTGTGAGATGACATTATGTACATAACATATTGCTTTTATGAAATTCATGCAGCATTCAATGTCAAATATAACAATCACTGAAGTCATTGTCTCGCATCAAGTTAAACATTATTATATATCGCTTAACAGAATATATTAAACTAAACCTAGATCTTGTTATTTACAAGTTAACATAGATTTTATAGTCCTTAGTTGATTTTAAATTCAATATAACTTTCTAAACAACCAGATACAAGAAATTACAAACAATGAAGTACAAAATGACTGAACATACAACAACAATTAACATGGTCAAATTAATTTTTCAGTTATATTTTCTTTACCTTCCATTGCTCTTGGGTCACAGTCTTTCTTTACCGGCTCTGAAACAAGAGAAAAATAATGCTGATTAAAGTGTTGTACTATGTCAGAACTTCATTTCTTTAACTCAAATGGAAGTGCTCACCTCAACATCTACAGCTCATATAACAAAAACAAACCTGTTGACCGGCTTCATGCACACACTTCCAGAATACTGTCCAAAAAAATACAAATCATAAAACATCTTTTTTAACCAATCAAAAAAAGCCCATATGGTTTTCACAACAGCCGTTTCTGAGCCACTGACCAACTATAAAGCCAGTGCTAACTTTGCTAACAATGGCAACAGACCTCAGAAGGCAGGCTTAACTGAATACAGTAGACTACACAACTGCACAGGCCATCAACAGTGACACTAAAGTGCTTCCATCAACAGTGATGCTTTTGGCCAGTAACAGCAGCAGAAATTAACTTGACTACTAGCTTGTAGAATATTTCTCCCACTAGTCTATCTCGCTCAACTACATATATGAATGTTGATTTCCGCCACATATTTATCTCGATGACTACTTTGTGTTATATCTTGAACTCTCAGTCTCCCACAACATATTATACCACAGAATAAGCAAATGATCAAATCTTGTAGATCACAGACAATAAAAAGTATTTTACTTATCTCAATTACATCTTATCGCCATTTGTTCTTTTAACATTTTTTTTTCTTGTTAACAATAAGGCTACTGTTACAAAAATCTAAGAAAACATTCAAATTTCTTTTTCTATAAAAGAATTTTTTCAGTTATTTATTTTCCTAACTTAAGAATTAGGATTTCAATGTAAGATTACAAATAAGAGTCTGAACTTACATTAAGTTATCCTTTAACTAAGTCATATAGTGGTAAGCATTATTTGTTTTTCCATTTTTCCAATCAAATAAATCATTCTTTGCTACTAATTGGGAACAAAATGAAAGGATGTGTCCTTGTTGAGGAGCATGATAGTATTGGAGCTACACAACACTGCTTGATTTTTTCATTAAATTTAACTTAGAACATTTAGAAAAGAAAAAGAAAATACAAAATGAAAGAGGCTCTAAGTTAAATGCTATGGAAAAAAAAGAGAAAACATGAAAAGAATGTTTTATTAAACTTATAAAACAAAAATATCCTGACCTAAACAATCATTTTAGGTTCCTTATATTGAATTTTATGACTAACTTCAACACTTACCAATTAGCTATCACAGGGAGAATATTGAACTATATAATTCTCTTTACCATGAAATTATACTTAGCAATGATAAAAATATTCAAAAAGTAATTATGAAACCTGTGCAATCATAATGATCAATCAATATCAAATTGTTCAATATGAAACTGTCAATTTAAATTTAAGAGACAAAGAATTCATAGAGAAATTGTTTTTTTTTTGTTTTTGTTCACCCAAAATATTCCCTTTCAACATTTATATATTTATTTCATATTGGTAGGAAGTTATGAATTTCTTTCTTGAAAATCCTTTATTCAAAGAACTAATAAGCTTCTTTAATTGGATCCTGATTGGAGAATTTCTTGTCCAGAGAAATAATCATTTAAATGTTTGCAAAATGACAACTTTGCAAAGAATGTCCAGGTGAATAAATTATATGCAATGAAAACTATCTTCATTTGATTCAAATCTAATGTTATTTTTGAAAGATGAAGGTAACCATTATGAAGTGATATTTCCTATTCCCCAAACTGTTGTTTTTGGTTTGGATTCATTATTTCAAAATGGTTCATGCACATTATTTAGCCACTTTAAAGAAAGCTCTACTGCATCTGTTTACACTAAACTTCCAAGGATGACAGGCACACTTTTTTATTCCTATGATTTTTTTCTTCCTTATTTGATTTAAATGAAACCTATTTAATGAACATTTTGATTATTCCCAATCACTTTCAGGTTTGCTGGTTTTGGTTAACCTTCTTTTTTGGTTTTATAAATTGAAACACCCAACCCAATAGCTCTATTTTTTCCAAACCAAACTCTTAGAACTCATTTGTGACAAACAGACACTTTAAAAATGCAGAATTTATAACCCTTGTATTCAGTTCTTGGGTCATTGAAATTTTGAGAACATTTGACTTGATTTTCTTTTTTTTGAAAAGAATTGAATAGCAATTTATTTTAAATAATTAAAAAATAATTCATTTTAAAAAATATATTTTATCAGATTATTTTACAGTAAAATATCAAATAAAATTGGTAAATTTCATTCTACATCAAATAAATTTTTTTAAATATATTTATTTAAACCAATTAAAAATTCATGAATACTTTAAAAAATAAATTCTTTATTTTTATTGGAGAAATGAACTCTTGTTTAAAAAATAAAATGAAAAATAGATTCAGGAAATTTATGACAAGTTCAAATTCAGGCTTTTGTTAATTCTTTTTCACATAAATAAAAAAAAAAGATATGAAGTGTTTCCTTTCCCCAAAATGTATATAAAATAACATTTCTAAAAATGAACACATGGTATCCAGATTAAAAAAGATAACTTTGAATTTAAAATGCATTTCATTAATTTATCAGTTTCAAACAAAATAAAACCTTTTTATTAAAAATTACTTATAAAATCCAATATCACTAATGAAGGGATACTATAGAAAACTTTTTGTTCTGTTCAAGGTTGCTGTTTTCTAACTAATTGTATATCTAAATCTTAAAAACTTTTGATAAAGAGATTCAACTTTAATAACCATAGAAATGAATTTCAACAGATGAAAATTATATATATATATTTGACTAGGCACAGACTATACTGTATCCTTATACAGATCATTGAAAAGAAGACTATGGAAACAATAAACTGTGACATGGTGTTGTGGATTCTGATCTCGACTAATGTTGAATAAAAAAAAAATACCTAAATTTTAAAATAGCTGCAAATTTCTACCATAAATGATATTTTCTTTATTAAGTTTAGCTATTTAACTTTAAATGGACAATAATTAATAAAATGCATGTTTTGAATTCAACATCAAATGAATAACCTTAATTTTTCTTTTATTAAAACCCAGTCTGTCCTACTATTTTAATTGGTAGGGAGAGAAAATTATTTAATTTTCCCAAACAACAGACAACTAAATGTAAATTATGAAAAAAAATAAAGCCTCAATAACTGTTGTTAAAGATAAATTTTGGATTTATTGATGATAGTAATTTGTTTTAATATGTTTGTGTGTGTGTCTATTCCAGTTTCAAAAGACCAACTGCTGCAAAGTTTTTTGCCTGTCCATTGTTTTATTTTTATTTTCAATTTGTACTTTCTCTAATGTCCATAATTTTGGATGAATACTAACCAGTAACACTATACTGATAAAAAATTTCTTCTAGATCTCAATGAAATTTAATCCATTTTTTATAGTTTCAAATTCTATCAAGAATTATAGACACACACACTCAATGAATTTTCTTTTTTGCAATCGTTTCACTTTTATCAAATTGATTTGATTTTAAAACCATTGGTCGGATGTTTTATGGAAAAACAATGCATTTCAATATTAATCAATGATCTTGCAAACAATAACTCCATCTTCAAGACCATTCCTATATTTTGGATAAATCATTGCCCGTTTTCAATAATAAATTTAATTTGAATATAAAGCTAATACAAAAAAACCAGTGGAGGGTTTGAGAAAAAAACAGCATCATCTCCCTTTTGATGCAATACTTGATTAAATCAACATAAACAGATTTTAGTCTGATGAAGTCCTAAAGGATAAAAATATGTATTGTAAAAAAAACACTTTCCACTTTGTGGTGATTTCTTGCTCAAGTTGTTATTGATACATATTGTCTCATATTTGTTTTTGCTGATTAAAAAACAAAAAACACTTCTGGCTTTCTGGGACTGATATTTTGATTTAATTTGATTGCCCCTTTATCCCCAAAAAATCCCAATACATGGTCCTTACACACAATATGTCTTTTCACCCACTGGTGTGGTCGCTGAAAATATGCATCAAATCTAACACATTGTCCAAAAGTCGCAACGCCAAAATGTGAAACTGCGCTGTCAGCCGTGGTCAACTCCAAGTTGTTGGTAACCGGTTGTAAGGTTTCTTCCACTGGCGTTTTTGGGGTTGACACTTTGTCGCTGCCACCAGCCTGTGTCCTGGTCAATCTGGTCGCTCCAGTTCGATACCAGCTTTGTCGTTCTCACCTCGCCTCCAACGCCTGGTCACTGAAGTAACTGCTTTGATCTCAAGTCTAACCTACCCACATTGTGACTTTGATCTTAGGTAGACGAAATCAATCAGGCTGTAGTGCAAGCTGAATCCAGGGTAAGGGTGATACCATACAAGTGTAAGTAAAGAAAATAATAAAACAAACTCAAGAGGTTCAAATATGTTGAGAAATAACAATTATCTTTATCTGCCTGTTGAATACAGGAGTGTGTTTCTCTCCCAACCTGTTTTCTATGGATTCATGACACTTTTGCATTTCTTAAGTTTAGTTGTTATGGTATCTTAAATCGCATCAATAAAACTTGCTTTTGGTAGGAAGAGTAAGTCGAGAGGATGTGGAAATCTTTCACCAGCTTCTGCGAGGCTGGTCTCCACCTGCAACTCAACTCTCCACTGTGAACTAACTCCAAACTGGAACTGACTGCAACTGTCTCGAGATGTTCATTTATATGGACACCGGCCAAAAAAATTTGGGGCCTGACGTGGTTTGGGTTCATGATAATTCTCAATTCACAACAAGAATTCTCTTTGTTCTTAAGCCAGGAAAATTAATTACTTCCCATTTTTGGAAGATTAATCACTTTCCAGCTTTGTGTTTCTCCTCATCCGTGAGGGAAGGTCGGAGGAGAGTTATCTTCTTAGACTCTTCCTCTCTCACATTGGTATCTGATACCAATCCCCTTGGTAGGGTATTAACAACTTCTCCATCTTTCTCATACATTCATCTCCGCCTATCACCCATGCTACCACTTGACCAATTGACTAATGATCTCAATCAGGTGGGTGTGGCTAGAAGTTGAATCTCTTAAATTATTCCAGAATTTTGTTTTGTAAAAAAAAATTTTTCTTTTTCCTTTATTCAAATATTTACAAATCCCAGATTGCCAATTCTTATCACGTCTTGATTTTGGGGGACATCCAAAATTCACTTAGGCCAGACCTCTACTGACTCATTAATCACTGTCAAAACCCGACACCTGGTTTCTCTGCTAGTCAACTTTTAACTGGATGGTCATGTTTACCTGAGAATCAATTAAAATTCTCTTATCACCAGATGCTCATTTTTAAGACACTATGTCTGATGTCAACAGTTTGAATAAGCAATAATAATGATTCCCTTTTCGATTTTCCTTCTCATGCCAAGATTCATGCATATCCCAGATAGCTTTCTTCGCTTAAATGATATCTCTGAAAGATAACTAATATCTATTCTCCATGGTGGCCTCAAGCCAAAATTTTTTATAGCCGCATGCGTTGGTTGGCTTTGTTTTTCTTTCAGAATTCTGTTTCTCTTTGTGTATCAATCCCTTAAGCATGACATTAATTAATTTTGACAGAATCACAATCTTGCTTTTTCTTATGGATTTTCTGTCTTTTGCGAAAAGTATCTTTCTTCGTAAATAAAATAAAATCTTTTTTTAATGTCGATCAGTCTATCTTTCGATATAGCTCTTTCTCACCTTAAGTCTTTCCTGTTTTTAATTTCTATGGTTAATTAGTTAGCCAATTACCATAGCTAAATAGTGTCACACTTGTTCAAATTTAAATTTAAGTCAAAGGGAAAAAAAATTTCAGTGTGGGAGTTATGCACCCGAAGGCCCCCTTTGATCAAAATGAAATATACTTATCCAAGTACCCTAGATAATGTAGTTTCAGAATACATATGGTTATGGGAGTCTATCTCCAAAACACTAGAAGTTTGATAACAAACAGACAGAGGTTACAAGTTTTGTTTTTTTATATATATACTAGCAGTAGAGCCTGGCGTTGCCCGGGGATATAACAGTAAGAGATAGATCAAGTATCCACCATCATAAAGACTGAAAAATAAAATTGACAAAGATTATTAAGGTTGATGGACACGCATGTCTTAATTAGTTTTTTTTTTTTTTTTTTTTTTTTACGAATTGGTCAAACCCAAACTCAAACAAAAACATTGTTTTCAATCGTTATGAGTCTATGGATTGAATAGAATTTTATTATAAACAACTGTCTTGTAAATGGAATTTTTAAAGCATTCTGAATGTAAAAATAAAGAAAAAAGTGTGCAAGACAATAAGAAACACTACATGCAAAAAAAAAAAAAAAAGGGGAAGTTTTGTTGAAATCGGTTTGAAAATGTAGGTAGCCTTTCTGTAATCTTTTTAGTTTTACAATTTATGATTTTACTTATTGAATACAGTAAAAAAATTGCATATTTTGCTTGTGGTGATTCATAATTAGAATTCTGATTTGAATATATTTTCCACTCGTTGTTTCCTAATACAAAAAATATTAACTTTATTTGGGTTTATTAATTATGATCTAACAAAATCTTATTCATTTAGTAGCCTTTCTGTAATAATCATCTTTTTACAATTGATGATTTTACTTATTGAATACAGAAAAAAAAATTGGACACCATGTGTATTTAAAGTAGTTTCCCGTTTAGGTTATTATTTTTAGTTAGGACTTGTGTATGTTTAGATTTCATTATCTTTCCCAAAGATAAAGAATTTATCCGATGTTTGTATTCGTACAATCAGTATAGATCGTTAGATTATTGTTTAAGGTTGACGACACGCATGTCTTAATTATTTTTTTTTTTTTTTTTTTTTTTTGAATTGGTCAAATCCAAACTCAAACAAAACATTGTTTTCAATCGTTATGAGTCTACCGATTGAATTTTATTATAAATAATTGTCTTGTAAATGGAATTTTTAAAGCATTCTGAATGTTAAAATAAAAAAAAAAAAGTGTGCAGAGAATAAGAAACTACCTGCAAAAAAAAAAAAAAAAAAAAAAAAAAGTGAAGTTTTGTTTTATCGGCTGAAAAATATAGGAAATCCGCTCCCATATTTAAAGGAACCCACACAAACAACCCAATGTGAGTTGTCCCCCTTCCATTTTCATGATGTCTCTTAATCGTGTTTTCAAATTGATTTTGTGCAAAAACAATTATATTTTTTCCATTTTTGGCGCTGTTAGAACCACCACAAGGTAATTTTATGTAGTCCTGTGAAGTTTTGTTGAAATTGGTTGAAAAATGTAGGAAATCCTATCCAATATATAAACGTTACAGACACACACACACACAATCTGCGTTTTATAAGTAAGATATGTCTCTGATAAATCAATCTCAGTGTTCAATATTAACATTGTTCAATGTTGCAGACAGAAGAATTTTTTGAAGAAACTACTTTAGTGTCTTAGTGTTTCTTTAACTTTACCCTTATCTTTTACATATTTCCAATAGCAAACAATTTACTTTTTTCCTGGATATGCTGAACATTTTAAAATGGTTAAGAAATGTTGTTATTTTGTAATAATTTTTTAAAAAAAGTGATGAATATTTGTTTCCTTGCTCATTGAAAATCTATAAGAAAATCCCTGAATAGTCAAATATAACCTCTCACTCACATTTAATTACAGTTTGAGAAAGAAAGCTATTTTTTGTCATTCCTGTTAGAATGATAACTTCTTAAATGCCAACAAAAGAGTTCAGAAAAGCTTTCAGGTCAGCGGACAATATAAGACAAATAATTAAGTTCTCAACTACACATAATTGGGCCACATGGCTTCACAATAAGTATAAGTTTTGGGGTTTTTTTTCAGTTAGAAATTTATATTTAGGGAGATGAATGAAATAATATGATACAACACCAATTTATTTGCAGTCAATTAGTTGTTTTCTTTTATGAAAACAAAACAAAGGTTTAGTGGCACTTGTCAAGTTTTCCCTTTGTCTTTGTTATGAAGGATTTAAAATTGATTCATCAGACAAATTGTTTTGCTTTGTAAAAAGTATAGAATTAAGCCTTTCAAGATTTGCTCAATACCATACTAAAAAGAAAAACCCCTAAAAAGTTCAAAGATTGGCACAGAAATGTGTTTATTTGTAATTATTTTTATTAGTTTTTGTTTTTTTTTGTTTTAAAGAAAGGAAATCCTATTACAATATGTCATGTCACTGATGTTATTTTTACTCTAATTGTATTCATTTATTTTCTTCTGCTGTCATAAATATTCTACATAAAGAAGAAAATATATCAATATTAGGCTAACATGTGATAATGTGAGGAGTTTTTATTCATTAACCAAAGAACAAAGTAATTATGATAAACGTTCTCAAAAAGAAAATTCATCATTCTTATGAAAGAAAAAGAAAAAAATAGAATGAAACTTATTTCAATTTTTAACTTTCAGTTTTTGTCTTGAGGTACTTATTGGCCAACTATTCTTTTGAATGACTTTTTATCGCCCAAATAACAGATCAAATTTACTTTAAGGGCTGTGCTAAGCATTTTGACAATATGGTTAATTCCATGTTTAAGCTTTCCATTTTTTCTTTTTTACAAGTGCTATTCCTAAAAGTGATGTGCAAATGGGTGCTGAAATGTTCCTGGCCTAACCAAAAAAAAAAAAAAAAAAAAAAAGGTGATCAGATTTTTTGGGAAGTGGTCTGCACCAAGAACTTTTCAGCATCCCATTTGTATTAACTGAATACTAATGTTTATGAGTTATCAAATATTTCCAATAACTTGGAAGCACCAACTAGTTTGAAGTTAACAGGTCACCTAAAGTGCTGCTTAAAGTATCTCAAAGACTTTTTTTAAAATGTATATTCAATCAGTAGTTGCCAAACAAAAATACAAAACAAAATAACAATGGAGAAAGAAAGAGAACTGAATATTTGTACACACCTAATTTGAAAGATTACAGCCTGACACCACCACTTGAAATTGAACTATAACACTGTCTATTAGGTATGGGCAATCTTTTTTTTTTTTAACAGTGGGCAACATAAGATATGTTTCATCATAAGGTGGGCTAAAATAAATTCACTGCAGACGATTATATACATAAGCATCATACTGAGAAGTGGGAAAAACTTGATTTTTTTCTTTCGAGAAAAAGATTTTTTTCTACAATAAAAAATTGAAATCATGATATAGTATAAACACTGATGACTGTTGAATTAACACACATTGCTGTATGTAATATGTCTAATTTATTCATTTGAAAATAAATAAAAAAAAGTATATTTCTTCTCCAGAGAAAAAAAAAATTATTATGAATGTTTACAGTTTCAAAAGCAAAAGAGGTTTACATGTATGATTCAAAATGATGAAGACATTATTGCCAACAAAGGTTACAAAATTTAAGAAACATTGTACATAAATATTGTTTATGTATGTGGTTATGCATGAGAAAATGTGAGTGAACAAGTGAGGATGAAACAAAAAAAATTTTAATAAATGTTATTTTCCTCATGAAATTCAGTATGCTATTTAGAAAACCAAACAAGTCGCATATGTATGACCTGTAAACTGCACTTTACTTATGACGGATATTCTCAGTAATTCTATTGTAATTTCATAATCCACTTCCTTATTATGGATTATGAAATTATTTATCTCAGCCTGTTTCTGTTTCAGGAAGTGTTTTAACAAAGGACAGAAAGTGTGACACTGTAATCTGAAGGTGCATTGGGATAGCAAAAGATGTCTTCTGAAAGGTAAGTAAAGTCTTAAAAAAAACAGGAAAATTTGGTTAGAAACAAAAAAGATAACTTATCAGTCTTGGCAGTGAATGCTGGAAAATCTCATCACAGATGAAGAAAAGGTGAGGTAACAGAAAAGGATGCTGAGAATACCATGAATTGAACGTGTGAGAAATGACAAAGTTTTAGAGAAAATGGAAGTAAAAAGGACATACTTAAAATCAGAAAGAGACTAAGGCATATAACAAGAAGGGCTTGGAAAATTTGATACTCACAGGACAAACGAAAACAGCAGATAGCATACCTAACAATCTTGTGTGAATGGTTGGCAGAGCAGGGTTTAGAAGAGATATCAAAAAGACAACATTTATTAAAAGCTACAAAGGACAGGAAATTGTGGAGATCTATGATCACTAATGTCCTGAAGGGACAAGACACATAGAAGAACATTGAAAAATAATCTATAACTATTGTTATAGATTATTTTTCAATGTTCTTCTATGTGTCTTGGAAAAGACTTTTAATTATTCTATTATTATTTTAATTAAGGAAAGGACTTTTAATTATTCTAGAAATATTCAATAATTGGATAAGTTATAACTTTATTTTCACTAGAAAATAGAAATTTATACAACGGAACTTGAAATGCTCAGAAACAATTTAAATGATCATAACTTCTTTGAGTGTGAAACCAACTTTCAAATAATAATTTGGTTGTGAAGAACTGAGATTTATGACCAGATCCAGCAGGCAACAATTACCAAAGAGTCAACATGAATAAGAAAACTAAGCCATTCCATGACAGATGTGAGGTTCAGATCTGATTCCTAAAAATCAATGCAACTTGGAATTAAATATACAAAGCATAAAAGGATTGCTTAGAAAGTGAACAATAAATTTCAGCACTAATTTCCATTTCTCATCATGAATTCTTGAGAAGTCACATGATCAAATATTGTAAAAGGAGTAATCTTCATCTTTATAATCCGTAAAAGTAAAATGCTAAAGTTTCCAACATAGCTGCATTGTTAGTGAAATTGCAGCAAGAGAAAAACCTCCCAGATCAAACCTGCCAATATTGAATATTTATTAAATAGAATACTGAATCTTGATGTTGAGGACAATGGAAGTGAGTCACCAAACATATAAGAAATAACACAAGGAAAAAAAGTTGGGGAATAAATTAAAAAGTGATAGAATTCATGAATTTATTGAACAACTGACAAAGAGTTCTTACAATTCTGTATGAAATGCTAAACAGAATTCAACAACTCCCTATATTTTTTTTTTATTGAAATCAATTTTTATACTGATTTTATATTATATATATATATATATATTAAAATGAAGACATTTACCATTCTCAAGAATTAGTTTTTATAAAGAGAAACTTTTGCATAAAAAAGAAAAATGTTAAAAAAAGATACTTTTGAAAATAAAATCATATAGCAAATTTCACTCTCAAAAGTAAATATTTAATACAACATTTGTATGAATAAATCAGTTTTTAAAACTAATGTATAAGAACATGAAATTTAAATATAAATAAGCTTTATCACATTTGAAAACCCAAACTTTATTGACAAGCAAGCTACTTATACCATCAAAATTGTTTTATAATAGGAATAAATTTTATATCATAATAACAAATGTTGTTTATGGCTAACAAACTGAGTCAATTTGTAAATTACTGAAAGATAACATGTCTATAGCAAGCAGATTATATTAATGAAGTACTCAATGTGAAAATAAATAAAAATATACCATTAATAGCAAATAGATAAAGCAAAAATTCAATACCTTGTTATTTGACTCAGAGTTATGCAGACATACATCCACATATCAAGGGTAAGATAAATAGATTGGATTCATCACTGATGTGGGATCTATACTTGTCAAACTGCGTTGGAAAATAAGTCACTGAACTATCACATATATATATATATATATATATATATATATATATATATGATAAAGTTGAAAGATTAGACCATATTTACTTTTCTTCTGAAATGATCTTTGGACAATTTGACAGAATTTCTTTCTTGTCTGAATAGGATTATTCATAATTTGGAAAACTTGATCAGTAAAATTAATTGACACAAAATATCTTAAAGAATATTTGCCTTAATAAAGTTTATCAGAGGACAAAACACATCAGCTTAGATTAATTTTCCTTTTGTCATATATATATATATATATTATATATACACACACACACACACGAGTGTGGTGCTGAAAATTTTTGGGACTGTCCAAGAAATCCATCCTTCCAAAATGAGAACTTTTCAGCATCCTCCCATTGTATGATAGAAAATTCCACAAATAGATATAAAATTACAGTTTAAGTAAAAAAAAAAAAAAAAAAACTATTAGAATTAGTTGCTTACTCATCAGTTTGTATAAAGAGGCAGATGAGGACTATTTTTATAATTCAAAGTAAGTGATATCACAAGTCGAATGCAAGTCATTATAAAAGTATATCAGTTACAGCATTGAGATAAGATAACTGATAGCAGACATCAGGGTGTACACATTATGCATTAAGTACACATTATTTGACCCAAACAAGTAATATTTATGAACTGAAGAGAAACATGCACTGAAAAATTAAACTTGAGTTATTAACCTTCAGATATTGCTTGCCTAGTTTTGCTTGAATTCACTCTTATCATCAAACGAAAAAAATATCACTTCCCTTTAGTAACAAAAAATAGAAAGAGAAAAAAAAATTAAAATGTATCTGGTGCTTTTGAAATGTATAATTGACTTTAAACTGGCAGGAAAGGTCAATGTGTAAACTGCTGGAAACATTTGTTGTAGATTTTCTATTTTATACTTTGCCCAAAAAGTAACTAATTTCCTAAAAAAAACAAAAAAAAAAAAAAACGACATCCAACTTGAGGCCAAAGCGAATTAAAATAAAGTGTTTTTTCTTATTTTTTATACTAAGCTTCATTCAATACAAGACTCAAGGGCCACTCAAGGCTATTAAATGAGTGCTATAATATGAATATAACAGTACGAAATGAAGATTATAAGGATATAGAAAATAGATAATTGACAAAAGACTTGAAGAGGTTAAGAGTGCAGTGATCGTGGAAGCATCCTCTTGGGAGTCTGTCTCCCAAAGTAGCAGTCCTTGGGAAGAAGCTATCTGAATGGGACTTCCTACTTACTAATGGAATACAAAGAGAATGAGGGTGATTCAGCCCTGTAGACTTTACTGTAATGTCTGAATTAGTGGAAATAAAGAATGGAGCTCAGCTGAACATTTGCCATGACAATAGTGATATCAGACTGTGGGGGAAGAGGTTGTAGAGTGGAAGATAAATCACCCTCTCACACGACAAGGCTGCAGAAATGATTATAAATTCTATCAAAGCTGGGAAGTGAGGATTAGGTGGCTTTACCCCAGATATAGCAGTAACAGGTTCGGTGTGTACTACCCTTGACCGGGATGGAGAAGCTGATTTGGGGCCTGGGTAGTGCTTTGTGACCTTCACTATTTTAGCAACATTTGCCTTTTTCAACCTAAATCTATATATGTTACAAATTAAAATAAGTACAACTAAATACTAAAGGCCGAAAAATATTTTGTAGTCATTCTGGGGTCTTTTTTTGTTTAAATGCGTGAATTTGTTTTGCTCATGCTAAGTCTCAAAAAAAAAAAAAAAAAAAAAACTATATAAAATTCACTATTTTTTTATACATAATGTTGAATGAGTTAAAATGGAATGATCTATTAGGACTTGTATTTAGATACATTGTATTTATTTTCAATTTTTCTAGTTGTATATAATCTGTTACAATAAAATTTTATATGAATATTACCTTATGAAAATTGAGATGAAGTAGAGTGGGAGGCCCTGTAGCATAGATGGGGGGAGTTGGGAGCAGGAGACCCTTGCACTTGGTCTAATCTGACTCTTGTAAAGATAGACCATGGCAGGTAGAGTCTGGTACTTTCTGGAGAAGTACAAGGAACTGACCATACATGATGATAAATTTTAAGTTATTATCTGCTAGGACCAAACTGAATTAATCAAAACTGACAATTGTTTAATTTTTGTTGATTTTTTTTTTCTTTTAATCAGCTTGTTTTTAGAATAATTGTTTTTTATCAAAATTAAAGTTGCAATTTTGGTGTATTTCTTTTTCCTTTTTTTGATTTTTTTAATAAATATAAATAATTTTTTCCTTTGATTTTTTTATATTTGTTAATCCTTTGGAGACTAAGCCTCATTTGGAGTTTCAGTGCCAAGATGGAGCCCCTTTTCACAAGCCCTCGGAACATTAAAAAAAAAAATAAATAAATAAATCGATATAAAATACAGTAAACTATCATAGAAACCACCATTGAAAGACCCAGATATGCAAGAAGCAATCTGATTGGCTGGTATGACAACCAGCCAGCTAGTCTCAAGGTTTGTATTATTAGGCTGACGGATTAGGCCCAGTCGTCTTCTTCATTATTTGATTTTTCGGATGATAGATCGGCCCTATCGGTTCTTAAGGGTTAATATAAATCATATTCAACTTATGGTTAAAAAAAAAGTCAACATACATCAGAGAAGAAGCACAAATACACATTGAAATTATATGACATATCACAGTCAGTCAGTGCATATGTAAGAAAAAAACAAACAAACATGTAGAGATGAGTAAAAGAAAAGAGAAAGAGAGAGAAAGTAGAGAGAGTTAATGATTTTTGTTGAAAGAGAAGTCAAGCTGTTTTTCATTGTAAATATCAAATGAAGGCATTATCCACATGAGAAGAAAGGAAACAAGAAATAATAAACACTTTAGCAAAAAAAAAAATTACATGCATACATAAACCAGTTTTCTGTCAATAGTGATGGCTTTGCACTTTAATTGAGAAGAACTTTATTTTTTATTTATAAATGCTATTAAAGATATCATATCAATATATGACTTTCTTTCTAAAATAAACAGAATGAAAATAAGAGAGAGAAAGGGAGAATTTTGAATTTCCAAAAGTGACAAGCAGCAGGCAAATAAAATATGTCACCAGCTGAGGAAGATAAAGATAATCCAGTTGCATGAAGAAAGGAACCAACCTGACTAGAATGAGACAAGCAAGCCAGCTTAATGTAAATGAGCCTAGGAATATTCAATGGGACCCCCAAATGCTACTTATGCAAAACAAATTTTGCTATTATAGGTAGATCCATAAATTTTGTATACAGGAGGATGCAAAAGTAGGTATACAGTCAAAAAACAAAACATGCACACAAAACACTGTACTGATTATACAAACATATTAATTCTGGTATAATACTGTATATAGACGCCCCCCCCCCACACACACACACCAGCATTTACATTTTCATATTGAAATTGTATCTATATTAAATTTGATATCAGACTGTGAGGCTACAAGTTGGTTCTTATTGAGAAAGATTTTGGATAAGTTGAATTAAAAAGTAATGAAGGCAATTGTTGCATTTTAATGCAATGAATAAATAAAAGCAAATATGAAACCCACAAACAGTGGCACAAATTTCATCCTTGTTGATATTTCAGATAATAAAATAGAAAAATCAGTTTGATTTGTTTGCAAAAATAATGTGCATATGTATGCAGAAATGGAGAGAATAAACTATGATCCAATTATTACTGTGGTGAAACAAAAGGGAAAAAAAAAGATTACTTTATGCTGCATCTCAAATGGATCAATATTTCGAAGCGGTGGGGTCTTTTTTATTAATTTTTTTTTTTAAGACATCTTTAAAGCAGATAAGTTTTGCTAATCTGGTTTAAGTTCAGGATTTCATTCTACTGAGTGAAAGGGGGGAATTAATATCAATATCCAAAAAGAATTAACCATGTTTATATCTCATCAATCTTTCACCAATTAGGGAAAGATTGAAAACAATCTCACAAAAGAAAAATTTTAGCAGCAATATTGATTCTGTTATATTGACTTCATAATGTTTAATAAAAAAACAAAAATACAGATATTAATATTTGTATTAGCAATGATAGTAAAAGAGACAAAACAATATATTAATCAAAATTCCAATATATGAAATTGAAATTTTCCCCTTTATTCTATATTAACAATATTCAAAGATTTCCTTTATGTATGTATGTGTGTACATGTTTGTGTTTTCATACATTTTTTTTTAATCATTTCACTCCAAACTAGGCAATAAAGCCACAAGAACACAAGGGGTTACTGAGTGTTAGAAAAACTACTTTTAAGGAGAGAGGACAATAAAAGAACAGGAATTAAGAAGATAACAATTGATATTTACATTTACATTTTTGAGGATCAATGTTGACTGGGAAGCAAGAACCTGGAAGAAAGTTTAACAAGCGAAAAGTGTGATAGAAGAAACTGTTAGCATAGAACTTACAGTTACATCTCACCATTTCAACAGTAAAATGATGAGACCTTGTTGTCAACCTAGTGATGTGCTTAAATTCATAAAGTCTAGGTAACATAGAATAAAGTACATCAGAACAATTACCTTGGAGGTATTTATAGAAAAGGCACAGGGAAGCTATGTTATGGCAGTGAGAAAGGGACTGAAGCAGAGATGCCAGGTCAGGAGCACCAGACCAAATGTGGCAGCAATATTCTAAGTAAGGATGAAAAATAGACTTATAAATATGGAAGATAGAGTCTAGCAAGACATAGTAAGTCAACATTCTTAACTGCAGATTTAGCAATTGATTCAATATACTCTTTCAACTTGGTGTCAGCTGAAAAGGTTAGTCCTAGAAGGTGCAATGTTGCTCTCCTGGAGGCTAGCATTAGCCATGCTGATGAAAGGTAAAAATGGTTCTCTCAGATGATTAAAAGAGAGCAGTTTCATTTTTGGGGGCAATTACAATTAACAAGCCACTCCTTGCCCCATTTAACAAGCAGATTGTAGGTCATTGTTTATGCATGTGTGTATATATGTGCACATGTTTGTGTGTATGCGTACATATGTGAATATATGTACAAGCATGTGTATGTGTGCATACAGGGTCTTTGTAACATGCCTCCCCCCTCACCACTATTACATCTCAATTTTCATAAAGGTAGTATTCAGTATTATTGCATTATAACTTAATTATATACAAAAATGGATCATATGCAATATAGGCGAACAATTCAAGTAGAAAAATTGAAAATTAATACACTGTATCTAAATAGAAATTAGAGACATGCTATAATAGATCATTCCATCTTAAAGAAATCAACAATGTTTTATGGCAACTTTTAACAATCAACTTGAAAGATTTTAACACATTCAACATTATGGATAAAGAATAGTGAATTTTATATTCCGTGTTTTTTTGAGACTTAAGCAGGAGCAAAAGAAATTCACCGATTTGGCCAAAAAAAAAGAAAAGAAAAGAAAAAGACCCCCAGAATGATGTCAAAATCTGCCAAAATTTTTCATCCTTTAATAGTCAGTTGTGCTTAATTCATAATGTATATAAATATAGGTAGAAAAAAATGGGGATAAGATAGTGAGGGTCACAAAGCCATGTGTGTGTATATGCACGTGTTTGTAATCTGCAAAATGAAGAATAGATCATTGCGTACTTCTTATCAGAACTTTAAATGAATATTTACATCTTCACTTTTATATTTAGAAAATCCAGCATAGGCAACTGGTGTTAGCACATTGACTGCCATAGGCCAATTATGAAATCTGACTTCAAACGCCAACTTTATAATAGTCAACTTAGGCAATAAAAAACTGATTTATAGCTTCAACTGAAGTCTTAATATTGTTGTCACACTAAAATTATCATTATTGCAAATAGCTTGTAATAGTTGGCATCATAATAGAAACTGCCAACCACAAATTATCTCGTGGTTGGCATCAGTGTGCGAAAATGTACATAAACCATTTTCACCTTATGGTGATTAACAGAAAAATATTAATCAAAACCAAATTTAAGAAAAAAAAAATTGCTCACAAGTGACAAGAAACACTGAATTTTAATATTTTTTTTAAAATTACCATAATAGTTCCCAACATAAACATCTTTCCTAACCATAATAACTGAAAGTATTACCAAATGTATTTTTCTTCTATATGCCTTGTCCCTTCAAGACATGGGTGAGCATGCCCCCACCCAATCCCTTGTAGCTCTTAGCAATGTTTGTCTTTTTTGCTATCCCATCCTGTTCTGCAATTCATTTACAAAACTTCATTAGGTAGGATACTTGCTGTCTCCCTCTGTTGCCTTCAATATATCCTGTCAGTATTAAATTTTCCAAGCCTACTTTCTTCATTATGCGTCCTTGAAATTCTGACAGTCTCTTTCTTATTCAAAGTATCCTTTTATTGCATGTATACTGTTTCAAAAACTGAAATATTTAACTGTATTTTAGTATTCTGTGTATAAATAATTTTTTTTTTAGTATTTTTTTTATTTTTCCCTGTACACTAGAAAAATTAAAAACATTAAAAGTTTAGAAAAAGATTATTTTCAAATGATAATCAAAATAAATTAAAGATGAACATTACAATTAGCTAAAAACAAAGGGAAATCATTTTGTTATTGAATCTATTAAAAAGTTCTTTATGAAATGATCTATTCTAATTTACCAGGATATTTTTTTTCTTTTCAGTCATTCTCTGCCTACATTCTTAATAATCTTTCTACTGTCCCTATCATTAATTCCACTGTAGTCTTTCAGGGAGCAGCCCTATTATCTATGCTCCTCCTCCTCTTTTCTTTCTTCATCAATGACCTATTTGCCATCAGCAACCCTATCCATTCTCACTGCAACAACTCAATTACCACACACAAGCCATAAGCCACAACACCCCTCCCTTGAGCAATCCCTCTCCTTCTGTGTTATCTTTATCAACAGAAACTTACATCTGATTTTACAATGGGACTTGCATGACCCAGCCAAGCCACCATTTAAAGAAAACACACTCATTAGCCATACTCAGAAAACTCAAATCTTTTTACACAAGCAAGCTTTCAGAGTATTATCTGAATAAATGCAAGTCATTTCATTGGGCTTTCATTTGTTTGTGAAGTGCTTTCTGCATCTCCTTGCAATAGTTTTCAATTTATCAATATTGCTTATATATATGTGAATACTAAAAACAAAAAAACTTCACAATTACTTCACTTATGGTTCAATCAGTCTAAATAAAAAAGGCAATTCTTATTCAAGAAAGACTTATAAATGATGAATGCTTGCAATAGGAAGGTTTTAAACAACGTTGACAGAAACCAGAGATTTTTTTCACAACATTAGAAATAATTCTAAGACTTATTCTGCACTCTTAGAAACTGTTTATAAACAATATTTTACTTTATACAGCATCAATGAGTCACAGAATTAGTATGATGAATCACAGACAGAGTACATTAAGACCCAGCAAATATGAAGGTGTCAGAGACCCTATACATTATATCCAAGCAACCTTCCCTTTGTAGACAGAAGGAATGGCTGCTGGGTCTTACTGCAATTTGTCTGTAATCCATCATACTAATTCTGTAATTCATTAAAGCTGTATAAAATACAATGTTGTTGATAAAAATGAGATTGTTCATAATGGACAAAAGCATAAATTTTGAAAACCAGGATTTAAATGAGTGATTCAGCAAGAACAATAAAATGATGCCAGAAAAATGTTTTGTCATCTTATTTAACTGCTCACTTTTCTATTGGATGTCATCTATTTCATCTTTAAGTTTCATGTTTTCTGTTAAGATGAGCTGAAAAATGAATTTAATTAGACCAATTGTTAATGCTACTCCTACTGTTATCCATTATAAGCAAAAACAAGATCCATTCAAATAATTTCTCATCTTAAAAACTACTGGGTTACTCATCAAATGTTTACAGGTACAAACATGAAAGTTATTAACAAATGAAAATGAACATAGGAGAAAATGTTGAAATGAAGTAAAATTGTAAGACAGAATATAAAAAAAATTGTGGCTAGAATTATGCATTATATGCTCTTTTTTTTTTCTTCTTCCCATATCATTGACTAATAAATTTATTCAAAGCTCATTACTGGGTTTATTTTCCTCACAATAACATCAGGATTATCTTCAGGCCAACTGCAATAAATTAGAAGCATCATTATTCATCCATGTTACCTGAGGATCATTTCCAAACATTCTGAAGCGGATATTGAAATAAAAATAAATCAATAGCATATTATTGCAAAGAAATTAATCAACATTTCCTGATGAAAAGCATTTTAAAAATAATTTTCATAACATGTTATTTACTTGTGGTTATTTATAATGTCATAGAGGAAAAAAAAAGAATATTAAGCTTAGCTTATGTTCACAGCATTTTTACAATTTTTCATTTAGTAATTTAGCAACCAATAAAAAAAAAAAGTTGTTTTAGGCATTAGAATTTATTCTCTCAATGAATGTAATGAATTTAATCTGTAGAAAAAATACATTAGCATAGCTAATATTCTGATTTAAAAAATCAATAATTTTTTTAAGGTAAATAATATTTCTGAAAATGATACTACTACCAGCAAGATATTTTCAGAAAACCAATTTTCATTCATCCTTGATACTGTCACGAAGACTAATTTTTTATAGATTTATATCACTTTACTTGCATACAATTCAAATTTAAAATAATTTTAATGTTTTGTTTGGTTTATTCTGCACACATAAAATTCCTGTGTACCTAAATTAAATAGAATAAAATTTTAGAAAAGGACAAAAAAAAAGAAAAAAAGTCACTGAGAAATCAATTTTATTGAATGAAGTGGCATATTTTTAACCTTTTGAAAATTCTGATGTTAATTCCTTTGAAAACATCTAAATATAATTCCCAATATTCTTTCCTTTGAAATAAATGTATAAGCAAACAAATGAAAAAGAAATGAGGGGGCACTGAAAAGCCATACTAAACACTTTTTATCACTTCCTTATATTATGCAACCTTACATATTGTTAAAAATTATGTATATGCCACTTGTTTCTGGGGAATTTTTTTCTTTATATAACTTTTTTGTTTGTTATTCCTTATAATCAAATTTATTTTTCTATTTACACTGATAATTACCTTTTATTATCATTATTATTCCTATATTCACACTGTGGTACAGATCTTTCTTGGCTTAACTTTTATCAAAAAATGTTCAATTCAAATGTCATGATAAAATAAAAATCAATGTTTTTAATATTATTTTCTTTATTATTTATTTTTCTATTTACATTGTGGTCATCACATTTTTTTCTATTTATTTTCACTATGGTCATTACATTTAACATCTATTGATTGGAATGGTTTTGTGATAAAAGAGTTAATTTTTACTTGTTAAAAATATCTAGAATAATTTTAAAGGGAATAATATTAAATGAAAAGATTTATTTATCAAATTTGATTCATTTGGTATTTATGTATTAAAAAAGTAGGTTATGATACAATTTTAAAAAAGTAATAATAACTTGGTGACTAAATAAACTGACAACTACTTCAACAGTGAAATAAACAAAGTTTAGTGAATGTCTAATGAAGCAAGCAATTATTGTTCACTTTATTAAAAAGAAAAAGAATTTCATTTTCAAAAATTCCTGGTAAGATAAAAGAGCTGGAGTCATAGCATTGTAAAATGGTATTTGTGTGTAAGTGAATATAATGAACCCAACTGGAATTGGAATTTGGTTTTCCGATTTCCAATTCCAAGCTGTTATCTATTACACTACATGAATATCCAAACTAACAGTACCTGGTATTCATAAGTGGCCAACCATCTAGATCCTGACCAAGCTCGATGTTGCTTAACTTCCCTGATCATATTGGAACAATTGTTTCAATGTTCTTCGTTTTGAGACTAACAAAACACTTATTTTCTACAATTTACATTTTCTATTATTATTTCTCATTTGCAAAAAAAATGTTTCTGGTAAAGAAAAAACTGATAGTCTTAAATGATTAAATTTGTTTTGCAATTCAATACATAAGACTAATTGTGTCAGTCAAAATGCTGAAGATAATGTTATTTTTTTCTTTGTGGAAAAATTGATTTCATCATGACATTTGAATTGACCATTTCTTGATAAAAGTTAAGCCAAGAAAGATCTGTACTTTTATCTATGCTTATTGCTATCAACTAAGCTTGATTCATATCTTAGAAAGAATGAACCCATTCTACAACTATAGTTACATTAATAAGTCTATAGCCTAATAATGAAAAAAAATGTTTTCAACATAATTTCTTTCCTTGTCTATGCGCTTAACATTTCTCTATAGATCATCTAAATTGAACATTATATAGTGAAAATTTTATATCAAATTGCATGATTCGGTACATTCAAGCACTCAAGCATTGGACAAATAGCTTCAAATGAAACAGCCATTCTGCAAGGGATGCTCAACAGTATTAAATTATTTTAATGATATTATCCAGGCAACAGAAAGTCTTTTCATTTCTGAATTAATGACAAGAATTCAACAAGCAACTGAATGTGTCTCCCTTACTAGAGAAAAACAACTAACTTAAATTGAGCTACTTGGGCTGAACTCATCTGAACCAGCAGGGTAAGACAGGTCAATCAAACAAAGCATTAGTTTTTATAACCAGGAGGATGTAAATTCAACCCCCTATGCTGGGTAACAAATATTGTCCATAGAACAGAACTTAAAGCAAGTACCTCCATAAGGCTCTGAACTTTTGGACTTGTTTTGATTCAGTAAACATTTAGTTATTTTATCATGAGAGCAATATTCAATTACCAAGTTTACAATTTTTCAACTTTAAAATAATTGCTGCCAAGTGGTAGAGGCAACATTTTCTTAAGGTATTCTGAAACATATTGTCTGCATTTTGTATAAAAGGTCAGCATTAAAGTTTTACTTAACTAGAAAATTTGAATTGAGATTTTTCCTCCAAAAACAAATAGAAGAGAGAAAAAAATAAACAAAGATGCACGAAGAGAGTATGTATAAGAAAAAATTCCAAAACATTAATAGAACAAAAATTTCTATTAAATGTTAAAAGATTCAATGAATTATGCATTGATCACATCTGGCTAGAGAGCATATGAGGCAAAATTAGATATAAGGTCAAATCTTCATGGGAAAAGAAGTGAAATGAAAAAGAAAGTGAGAAAAAAAAAAAAAAAAAAAAAATAACTTTTGGCAGTAGAAACCAAAAGACAACTGAAAAGAATGAATTTAAGTTTGAATAAAATATTACTATCATTCGATGAGTCAAACCAAAGACATTTTCAGTTCAGAATTTAGGTAAAAGATTTGTGAAAATAGCTTTGGGGGAAAAGGGAAGAATTAGCTAAAGACAGAAAAAGAAAATATGTTAATATAATCAAAGAGCTTGGGAAACTTTACCAAATGAGTAAAGTATGGCAAAAAAGATTCTTGATTCAACAATAAGATGATGGTACAGAGTTTTTAATGTGGGTTTTATTTAAAAATAATCTACAAGGTCAAAAAGACAAGATTATAGTTACAGAATTTATACAAAGAGATGCTGAAACATTCAGAATGTAACCAAGAAAATTTTATATCATTTGGTCAGATTTGACAAAGTGGGTGAAGCTGATAAGCTTTCGACACATCTTTGTGTACATTATATATGCTACAATATCATGCAAGAAAGGTTAAACAATCAGAGTAAGTTTTTTTTTTTACTATTCACCCAATACAAAGCTCAAGAACCACTTATGGTAGAGAGTTACTGAATGATGTGTCTCATATGGAAGTAGGAAGTGAAGATTATAAAGATGTGGAGGACAGGTAATAATTGAACCTTGAATTGAAAAGTGTTCAGAAAGGAACCTATATAAGAATCTACTCCACAATGCAGCAGTTTTTAGGAAAAATTTGTTTGAGTGGAACTTTCTCCCTACAATTGGAATATGAGAGAAATGAGGGTAATTCAACTTTATAGACATAGCATGGCCAATTTTAGCTGTAAAGGTCTGAATTGGTGAAACAAAAATGCTTAATTGAAGATGTATACAATCTCAGTTACCATGGCATGAACTATGTAAATAATTTTTAGTTTGTTTACTATTATTATATGTCTTTCCAATTGAATAGGTATACTCATCTTGGTTGTTAAGCCCACATTTCGGTCATTGTATCCTCTGGCCATCTTCAGGTGTCTGTCATCATACTTAGTTACCACCTCATCATTTTTCACATATAAATACTTTGATGGTAATTGTTTGGATGAGCTCTTTGCTATGATACCTAGACTATGAATTTAAGTGCAGTACTAAACTGGCATCAACATCTCATCAATTTAAAGTTGAGCTAGCTAGATGTAGCTGTAAGTTCTATGCTAACAGTTTCTTTTCTCACACTTCTTACTTGTGGAACTCCCTTCTGGCTCCATGCTTTCCAGCAAACTTCAATCTGCAAAAATTTAATGCAATGTCAATCACTATCTACTGTCCTCCTGATTACTTGTCTCTTCCTGCTCATTAATGTTTTTGTTCCTAATTCTTGCACACCCTGTAATCCTTTGCATTTTAGTAGTTTTAATGCCTTGCTTGGAGTGATACCAATTAAAAAAAAAAAAGAAAAGAAAAAGGTATTGTCGGTTTACAATTGTGACGTGATACTATGATTCAGGTATTAAAGAACAGGAAGAAAAATTAATCTCATATTTACGAACATTGTTTTACTTCTTTTCCCTTCATTCATGTAAGCGAATGGTAACAGTAAATAAATGTACTTCTCTGTACCATAACAGTAGCAGTGGACAGATGCTTTATCTTTGATTTCATATATATATATTTCAACCCTGTGGTAGATCACATGACCATGAAGAGACACCAAGGTGCCAAAATTAAAGAATCGCCAGTTGGAAGATAGCAGCCAAAAGAGACAGATGTCAACTACTGCTTTACCTGGCCAATGAAGTAGTAAAAGTAGTAATCAAAGGAAACTGCGAATTTGACCAGTTTAATTTTATCAATGAACTATGGATATATCTTGAACATCAACTTCGATGACTGTATGCATTTGGCTTAACAGATAATGAACATTGAAATTATCCATGAATTCAGACATTTTTTTTTACTACCAACTCATCAATCAGATGCAGTCTTTTTATAAGAACATATCGACATACTAACTCTGAGGTACAGGTAAGTAACATATGACATGATTGAAATTCCTGTATTAAATGCCACATATATCACATGCCCATCCAAACAAACTCTTTCTTTTCATCTTCTTTTTCTGTTCTCATGTTTTTATCATATTGAATTAAACTGTTTATATTAAATTGACACCACATGTTTGCTATTGTTCTTTCACTGATTATTGTATTTTGCATGTCTTGTTTCTATCCTGTAGACATCCTTTACTTACAGGAACCCAAGAAATCATACCAGAGTCAAATCTCATATTCCGACTTAAATATAAATTTAATTTGTGTCTGAGACTTTGGCCTTGGCATAAATTTGGGGTCTCATACAGGACAACAATATATATACAGATTTTTTTAACTCATATTCGGTATAAATACTTTGAGTAGATTCTGGAAGGCCAGTAGATCTTTTGTTTCTTTTTCACTTGTGAACTTCATGGAATATTTTATGGAGTTCACATAGTCCAGCAATGCTTCGATATTTGTCTGCTGGTACCAGAACTTAAAGTCTTAGCTACATAGTTGGCTTTAGTGATAACATTTTTATAGTAACTTTCTCAAAGTATTTTATGTTTTCTATTACTGGAGATAATAGTGATGAAGTTAAGTGTTGATCTTCTTCTTGGCATACTAGGCAGAATGGAAAGAGACTTGATAATTCCTCATCCCACAAATTAACATAAATTTTAATATCATATAGGTTAGCACCACTTTATCTCAGTCCACTTCTTGAATATCCCTTGTACCAATCATAAAATTTCTTGGTCATCAGATTTTTTATCCCCAAGAATGGAACTAACTTTAACCACTCTTCACCATGCTGTGTGTGTGTGTGTGTGTATATATATATATATATATATAAAACACAACAGAAATAATTATGAGAATTTTATGTTCTTTTACAGGTTAGCAGAACTTTTGCCTAAAAGTGCTCAATGGATAACTCAAGATACAGTATTCAAATTAAGAAAAAAAGCTCATATGACATCAAGAGCTTCATATCAAAATGCTCATCAGAGCCAAATATTTGATAAATCTATTAAACTTATCAAATCACATATTTTTATTCTTTCTGAGCAAACAAATGCTAATCTTTACTTTCAAAGTTGAAATTCTTAACACACAAAAGTTTCATTAGAAATGTTGCAAGGTTTAAATTTAGAACCAGTATATATATATACATATAGGAAAAGGTGTGTGAAAAGCAAAGAAAAGAAATAATCTTCAAACATAACTATAAATTTAAATAATTTTATTTATTGAGTATAAAAGTAATCTTTGCTTTATTCCAAGTTGAAAGAAACAAGTTACAAAAGTTCCTCACGAACATAGTTCAACAAAAAATGTTTTTCTTTTTACATCATAATAGAAATTAATTGCATAAGTATGGATAAAAAGATGTGACTACTTTATGCAATAATTTTGTATTTAAATTTACATGTATATTTTATGTATGCGTGTTATTTCCAGCAGTCAGCCAATGAGCGCTATATTGTTACTTCTGCTACAATTCACTTTGATTATACATCTCACTCATGTGTTGTTTGTGTTGTATGAAATATCTAAAAAACAAGAAGATATTTGCAACGTACTTAAGAAGACAACAAATTATACAAAAGGTGAGTAATCAGTATTGTTTATATTCACCGGGTGATTTTATACTGAAGACTGAAATTATTCATTTACATTACTCTACTTATAAGAAAAAATCGGATCATAAGAAGTTAAAAGTTAGATTTACTAAACAGAGAAATTTTATTGGTTAATAAATATATTTCTCAATATTTAATTTTTAGGTGGGAAAATATTGTTAACCATGAGCCTTCAAATTTTCGTAGCTTCAACAACATTTGAGATAACGTCACAGATTGGTTAATAAATGCTAATGTGGAAATTTGAATTTTGAGCTTGCATGAGCCTACATTTACACAAAAATGAGTTGATCTCTGCATGAGCCTATTTTTGCACAGAACTGAGAATGTTATACAATTTGTAATATACAAGCTTATAGATTTGTTTATTTTTAAATTATTTGATTAATTACATATTCAATATATATTTTCAAGGGGGAAAATAGAAAAAATATTTTTACATTAAATTGTAAATCTATTTATTGCATATTACAAAAACTCAGTATATATTATTAATGAATATTTATTGTGATGTTTCTAATAGATCTTGCATATTAAGAATTTGAAATTTGAAAGTTAGAATTAATATTTGTCCACTCAGAAAGAGCAAAAATATGTGATCTGATAAGTTCAAAAGATTTATCAAACATCTAGCCATGATGAGTGTTTTGACACAAAACTCTTGGCTAACCAGATAAGGCATTTTAATATTTCTTAGTTTATTGAAAATATATGTGTGTGTAAAACATTTCATTTAAAGTATATCTGTAAAAGTACAATATGAATAAATACAAAAGAAAAGCTTATCTTGGCCAACATGTTTATTCCTCTGAGAGAAAATGCAAAGATTCTATTTTGTAACAAGTATTTATATACAAGAGCAAAAATGATATTGGCTTTTTAAAATTTTTAAGTTTAGGAATGCTTACATATTCAATGGGTTATCTGAAAAGTTAGGTATCCTTTGGAGGACATAATGTGACAATTCAATGTTTCATAAATTAAATCCTTGCATTTGCCTTAATAAAGTCCCTCAGAGGATGAAATACACCAGCTAAGTTTTCCTTTTGTTTTTACTTTATATATATATATATATATATATATATACACGCACACACAAAAGAGTAAGAAGATAAGAAAATTGAACATAAAATCGGCTGTATCAGGAGTATTTTTGTTCAACACTACAAGATGCAGTGAAACCAAAACATTAAACTAAGAACTCAAATAAATATCTTAAATATCCTTGTCAGATCTAAAATCTCATATGAATGTCACACATAGCACCAAACTTGTTTAGAAATGTCTCAACTGTCAGCTGCATAGGACTGTTTTTTCTCAGATCAATGATTAAAAATACATTCAAGTAAACGAATCCTGTGGGTCATGAAGAGGACAGTAGACTGGTGCCACAGAATTACAAACAGAACTTTACCAAATAATAGAAATAACATCACTTGAAGACTTTCTACATCGAGTGACAAGTAAAATAGATAGCACAGGTAACCAGAAGGGAAGATAATGAAATCAAGATGTCAGTCTTCCACACTACCTTAAACAAAATGTTAGAAAAGAAACTCCCATCAGTACTAGAAAGAGTGATAGCAGCAGACTTGAGAAACTTATTTACCTGAAAAATTGCTTTGTAAATTTCAACTGACAATAATAGTTTGATCAATGAATGCCAAATATTTCCTTATAAGGAATCAGCTGATCTGACCATTACCATATAATATAAACCATCACAGTAAATGCTTACTTATAGAAATTCACCTATTGTTAGAAACTAAGACTGATACTCCCTTTGCATTGCTCACACACAGAGACAATGAAATAAAGAGAAATGAGGAAATAATTCATAAAAGGTAACTATGTTGCAATTGTCATCATGATTCCAGCTTTGAGTTGACATTAAAAAACTGATCAATAGGAAGATTGTCACAAAATAAAATTACAAAAATGACAGGACATTGTACACATTCTTTATATAGAATTTCTTTTTATCTATTTTTGTATTTTAACAGATTACACAACACCGATTCATTTTAGTCATCATCCACATATATTATTGATTCAGCAAATAAATAGGAAAATTGTGAAACATGATCAGAATCCCTTAACTTTACACAAATACAAATTGATTAAGTTATTAAACCCATGACACATACAAAGGAGGTCATTAATAAACCTTTTAAATAATATTAAATGTATTTTTTCATTATATATTCTGTATAGAGTAGATTTTATGAATTTTCCATATGAATTCCATCTAAAAAAGATGGAGACCTATGAATAGAATCTAGACAAGATCTTCCGTTATGCTGGAAAATTCTTTCCTGAATTTGCAAAATTTTCTAAAATTTCCAATGGATTAATCAACTATTCCAAGTATATTATTATTATAAACCAGGTAGACTTACTTGTATAGTATAGTTGTACACTTCTTTCTCCACCACAATATAGTCGGAAGTCTGTAGGGCATTTGATTGAACACCTTGCTTCTTTAATTTGTATAAGGTCCGTCTCCATAATACCACACAAACACTGGCTACTAAAAATAAGAAAGAGCACCAATTAACAATATAAGAAAAAAAATTTTCCATGAATAATAAAAAAAAAAAATTTAAACACATAAAAAAGTGAGGGAAAGAGATAGAAAACAATTCTATGATAATTGATTGATGAATTCTTTTTTTACAGTTTATCAACCATTTGCAGGTTATTTAAATCCAGAAAATATTTTTAAATTGTAAAGATTTTTGGGGGATAATGATTTACTGCTACAAGTCCTACTAATTAACTCATAGATGGGGGAAGAAGAGGTGGATTTCCCAAAAGTATTTACATGTAAGTGCACATAATGAATTCAAACTCTGCTCTCCAATTTCCAATTTGGAGCCATTATCCATTATACCACCCACATAACCAAGCTTACAGTACCTGGTATTCCAAAGTGGTTACCCATCTAACTACTAATCAGGCTCAATGTTTCTTAACTTCATATGGCTGTAAGTCAATTCTATGATAAATTCAGCAGGAAATGTAAACTAGTCAACTTCATTAAGTCTGGATGTATTCAGAATTCTACTGAGTTATGTCCAGAAGAAATAAATTATAATTATCAAGTTTTAAAAGGGAGTGCTGAAAAGTTTACATACTAACCCAATTACTACAATCTGTCCAAATGACCAAACAATGTTTTTTTGAGTTTTGTCCCTTCTTAGTTGGGCAAGTACTTTTCAGTGCCCCCCCCCCTGTATATACTATTGCTGTATGTTTTAACATTTTAATCAAAAAATGCTTCAAGACATTAAGCAATTCAGAGACTGTGAAAAAAACATAAGAAAAAAGGAGAAAAAATGATTTAAAAGATCTAATCAGAATGTACTTTATCATTAAAACTGATTTTCTTCAAGTTTTAGAAAATTTAAATTCCAAACCCGTATAAATACACTTTATATAATATTACAATATTTTTTTCTATTCATAAAGTTTATTATAATTTTTTTATGCACTTTGATCACATTAACAAAATATTTCAGCCTTTATTTTGCATCATCATAAAGAAATAATTTTTTTTTTTTACCCATTTTGAATTCCAGCATATGAGAGATAGAAATGTTTACAATTCTGAATACATTTTTCTATGCTCATTTTTGATGAGTTTAATGCTGAATAAACTCCAAGGGACTTTCCACTGGATTCAAAACATCCAATATAGTCAGCTGTAATAAAGAATAAACATTTTTCTTACATTCATAAAGATTTTATGATTATCATTTAGAAAAACAAAACTTATAAAACTAAAATGTAAAGTTTTGTTAAAAGTTCCCAGTTCAGTAAAACTTTTGTATTGCCTAGACATAAGGGATCATTTTACTTATTTTGGTGAAAAAAATTGCAAAATATATAAAAAGCATATATGCAACACCATTTCTTCTTCATGATTCATCTTGATAAAAAGTGCAACAGATTCAAATCAATGGAACACAGAAGTTTATGATAATAATGCAGTAGGTGCAAGCATGTGTTGGGAATGGTTTGTGAAGTAAAATAAAAATACTTTGAGATCAAAGAAAAAAAAATATTTTTTTTAAATTTTAGAAATTGAAATCTGATGAAAGGGAGAAAAAACAAAGGAGAAATAAATAAAAAAAAAGAAATGCACCACAAATACTTGAACTTAGAGAAAAATTAAACTTGAACTAGCCAGATATATAATTTAGAACTCTGAATAAATTCAGAAGCTAGGAAAATGGGTTTGACAGGATCTAAGAAAAGTGAAAAGTTTTTAGATACGACTTTTTCCTTTCAAATACACAAAATCATTTTTAGACAAGAGAGTTACTGGTAATGCAAACTGGGTTTATTACACGAATGAAGCAAAATCATGGCTAGATTCAGGTTAGCCCCTCAACATCAATGCAAACATAATTTATTAAGGGTTAAGGGAAGGCATTCTCTGTGTTTGGTAGCCTTCAAAGGGAATTCTTTATTATAAGTTAGTGAAACCTAAACAAACTGTTACTGTACAACATGAAAGCTGGCTCATTTGAATAACACATTAAAAAAAAAAAGAAAAGAAAAGAAACTCTTTTCTATGCAAGGAAGTTGATCAGTAATTTCACTGCATGACAATATGTCTGTCCTGATGTCACAAATATGACATAGCAAACCATCATAAAGCTGAAATGTTCTTCCATATGCCGCCTATTTTCAAGACCTGTCATTTTCGGATTTGCTTTGCTTCATGCAACAGGCCTTGTCTGGTTAACCATTCCAACAAGTTCACACACTCATAGAATTGAGTGAATTAAAGCTTGAATTGTTCATTTATGACAGAATAGACAATTTATCTCAAAGGGTAGCATAAGGTCAGAGAAAGTCAGGGAAAATACTTTGATCACTGTATAATGAGGTTATCAATTTAAGTATATAAAGTATTTTTAAATTACTGGATACTTTTCAATAAACCTAATAGAAGTAAAATTAAATATTTTATAGGAGAAAATGATATATAAATTTCTATATATCAGAACAATATTGAGCAAATGAATGACAAAGTGGAAAAAAATCTGTGTAACACATTTTGTCCTCTAGAATGACCTCATCAGGCTAAAATAGGGTTTTTGTTGAAGGAATTACATGTGTGTAGAAAGGGGAGGGGAGATATGAAAATGCAAGGTATCAGTTATAATTTAGCACCAATAAGAAATACTGAAGATATTGGAACAGTGAAATTTTAAAACTTAAAAAAGGAATTTACTCTGTCACTAGTAATAATTGCCACAAGGACTACATAGGAGAAACCTCAAGGAATTTAAATAAAAGATTATATGAACATGAAAAGAACTTTTACAACACAACACACTCAATGCATTAGTCACTCGCCATAATTTCGATTTAAAAAATGCTGCTTTAATTAAAAGAGAAGACAATTTACTAAGGTGAAAGTATATAGAAAGTGCCTTGATTACCAGATGATTAACAGTAAATTTGTATCCAGGTTCTTATATTTCATCTTTCTTGGCAGATCAATTATCACAATGAGGGATACTTAATGATAAGTGATAAAAGAATAGGGGAAACTGAGTGAAATTGACTGGACTACATACCTCTTAGAATCATCTAAAATAATAATAATAAAAAAAAAAAGATTTAGATTTTAAAATGTAAAATTTCAGTGTTTCTTCTTGATGCATAATTATAAGCAACATTTGTTTTTTTTTATGTCTTCCCCCACTCCTCAAATATATATAATTCCATCAACATGATCAACACTTTAGTCCAATGAAGTCCTTCTATAGAACAAACCATATCATACAATTTTTTCTTTTATTAAACTGACAAAAAGAATTTGGTTTATAGTATAATAAGAACATATACTCATGGAAATATTTCTAAAAGAATATATTTATTATATAATGATATACATTATAAATAAAGCATATTAAATATAACATTTTTATAAATTAATTTATGGATTCATTTTTACCATTTATCAACTCTTTGCAGGTTAATTAAAGCCAGAAAATATTTTTAGATTGTATGAATTTTATGGGGAGATAATAAATGCTTACTTATACAAGTCTTACTAATTAAGCTATAGCTGGGTGGAGAAGAGGTGGTTTCATGCCTTTCCCAAGGATATTTGCACATGAGTGAATAAACTGAACCCAATGGGAGTTCAAACCTGGTTCTCCAATTAACAATTTAGACCATTATCCATAACACCACCCACACATCCAAGCTTACAGCACTTGGTATTCCCAAGTGGTTAGCCATCAAGGTACTGATCAGGTTCAACTTTGCTTAACTTTGGTGATCATATGGGAACTGATGTTCCAATATGTGGCCATAAGCCTACATTTCTATAAATAAAGTACTGCTTACTTTTATTGAATCAGCAACATATACATTTTCACCACAGCTTCCTGATGTATATATACACATCTCCCAATCATACTGATACGTTTGAAGGAAGGTTGTGATGTTAAATATTCTATCATCAATAGTGTTAGCACAATAGAAATGATCTTTAATGTTATATAGACATCTATGTCAGCCTTGAAAGAAAATTTCAACTCCAAAAATATTCTTAAAAGAAGGTAATACTTTTAGAGAGAAAAAAAAAAAATTAAAACAGATAAAATAAGTTTTTATACTAATTTAAGAATTGACCTATTGATATTTTAAGAAGATTCGTATGTAGAAACAAACATTATCAGTTTTAACAATATATCAAAATCCAGGGTGAAATCTTAAAAACAGCATTAATAACCAAAATACACAAGTGTGCTTACTATTTCTTAAGTCAGTTTTCATTATGTGACCAACTTTTATCACAATGCAATTATATTGGTTAATTTTATATAGAGTTAAAAAAACTTTCATCAATGTCGAGGTTTACTGAAGAAAAACTGAACAAAACAAGCAAAAAAAGTTTACATTTTTGTGTGAAAGTGTCTTTTCATGTGTACTACCAATTATCATGATAATTATACACTAAATAACATTTCACTGCTAGACAGGCAGATGGGCAAAGAATAATCTATTCTGTCGTCTACTCAACAACATGTCTTCATCTATCCTTTAGATAGTGAACAGCTATTACTTTAGAGCTACTGTTATTCTGTTACTACCAACTATAATCAGGTGAGAGACAAATTCAAACAAGACATAATAGCAAGAAAATTCAACCTTTATAAAGGAGGAAATTTACTTATTTAAAGGGTATTGCATTACAGACAACTAACATTATGTGTGTGTGTATATATATATATATATATATATATATAAAATAGGAGATAGAAACCCAACAAAGTTTTGAAGAAATATAACAAATGGAAAATCGTTTCATTGAAACTAGATTTGATTACACATTTCTAGGGTTTATGAGATCAAAAAACCAAAAGGAACAAATATTACAAACACACATATATATATATATATATATATATATAAATAAATAAAAGGTCTACTGAAGCAGCAAGAATTCAATCAACAAAGTTTGACTACTTAATTTTATATTATATTTTTCTAATTTCCAAATGAGATGTTTAATATGCAATTGGAATTATGAATAAACTGTCCCAAGTACATTTTTTTTTGTTCAAATACTTTTGACTATCTCAGTCATTGTCAAGAACTGGGTGTAGTTAGTATGGTATAACAAAATTATATATATATATATATATATATATAAAATGAAATGAATAAAGTTTCAACAGTCCCCAAAACAGAACTGTAATAATCAAATAGACAAAATTGGGTATTGGGTGGGTGCTGAAAAATCAGCCATTTGAACACAGAACTGATTTTGCCAAAGAACTTACCTATACCCCTTTATAGTATGTTAATATTTGTGAAATTGTTACATTTTTGACAAATTCTTTTACCTTTGTAGTCAAACACCAAAATTTGTGGATAACCAAAACAACTATTAAACTCAAAACTTATGTTCTGCTATAAATTAAAAAAAAAAGAAATTAGAATAATTAAAGTCTAGTGAAAAAATGTATTTATTTTTATCTAAGAAACTAATAAAATATTTCTTTCATAAAAATATTAACTTCAGTATTATGTGCTGAAGGAACAAAAGGTCTATAGTAATCTTATCTTTGCCTGGTACTGTTAAATGTATGACAGAATACAGATAGTGTGAAATAAGATAGTCTAAAAATAGAAAGGAAATGGAATTTTTATTACCAGTTGGAAGATTGGCACACAAAAATTGAAGGTTAACAGAAAAAAAAAAGAAAAAAAAAAAACAATTATTTTCCTCTTACTGTAGAAAATTATCTCCAACAAATAGAAAATGAAGAGTTGGTATTTTTAAAAAGATCAAATGAAATAGCTTAATATCCCAAAGATAAAACATTAACATGGACAAACTTTTACCAATGACAGTCATTAGCTTTAAGTAAATCAAGTAAGCCAGTTTAAATATCTGGGAAGCATTTAAAGAGAAATGGAAAATGTGACTCAAAATGTATGTTGGAATAGTAAAAGATATCTTCCAAAAAATAAGCAAATCACTAAGAAACAGGAAAATTTCATTAGAAACAAAGAAAAGAGTGATAGGATAAGGAAGGAAATAGAGAAGAGAGTGGTAGGATAAGGGAGGAAAGAGTGGTAAGATAAGGGAGGAAAGAGTGGTAAGATAAGGGAGGAAAGAGTGGTAGGATAAGGGAGGAAAGAGTAAGGAAAGAGTGGTAGGATAAGATGGGAGGAGGGTAATAGGGAGGAAAGAGGATAAGGGAGGAAAGATTGGTAGGATAAGGATAAGGGGAGGAAAGAGGGTAAGATAAGGGGAGGAAAGAGTGGTAATAAGATAATAAGGGAGGAAAGAAGATAAGGGAGGAAAGAGTGGTAGGATAAGGGAGGAAAGAGTGGTAGGATAAGGGAGGAAAGAGTGGTAGGATAAGGAACAAAATAAAGAAAAGAGTTCTGATCTCTCATGTGATATTAGTTATCCTACATGGCAGTGGATACTGGACAATTTCCTCACAGGTGAAGAACAGAATGTGGTTCGACAGAAGGTTGGAACAAAGAAGTTTTAAGGGAAATGGTAATAAAAAGGAGATTTCTATTCAGAATTAAAGACAGCTGAAATTTCTGGGATACATAATGAGGAGAATATGACATTACCAGGACATATTGATGGTAAAAGGGACAGAACGAGGAAGTTCCCACCTATATGATGAGCATATGTAAATGGATGGCAGAATGAGGAGTGAAAGGGATGGTAAACAAACATTATTAAGAATTACATGGTACAGGAAGTTGTGGAGAGCCATGATCATCCACATCCTGTAGGGACATAGCACATAGAAGAGGAGTTACAACAGCAGGGTACCCAGTGTGAAATACACTCATTTGTAATGGCTTTTGCTCTACAACAAAAATCTGAAATACCTTTGAGAACTACACTGGGTGTAACAGCAAAATTGTCCAGTTGTTAAGCTTTGAACTATTGTATCTTAAAAATGATTAAAGATATCTTACTGGAATTCACCAAGGTTTTTACAACACTACTGAACTCTACTTTAAGCAATAAGAATGTATAATTACTCTACAAGCTTAAAAGAAGAATTGTGATGAAATCGATCATAAACGAAAATGATGTTCGTCATTAATTAATCATAGCTAAGGATTAGAAATTCATGAAGGATTGATATGAATTTCAAATATATCTATATTATTTCAGAATCATTTTCCAATTTATTCATGATGCTCTTCACCCTCTAACCTTCTAACTTTCTGTTCTGGAATAACAGTGTCTCACAGGTTTCACATATGATTTCATTTTCAAGTCTTTTTCCACTGCTCTTTGGACTGTCATAGCTGAAACATCTCTCTCATGTGCCAAACGTCTTATGGATTGAGTCAGATCTTTTCTAATCGATCTCTTTAACTCTAAGTTAAAATGCTGATCCTGTTGTCCTCTCTACTGTTCCCTCTTGTTTAAACTTATTCACCATTCTCTTGATGGTTTTTGAATGGACTTTGAAGATGCAAGCAAGAGTATGAATGTTGGTATCATTACTGAAGGCCTGAATGATCTTTTCCCATTGCTCAGTTGAAAAGACAGTGGGGCTGACACAAAATGATTTCAGCCTGTTCTTTTTGTAGCTGAATAATTCAAAGGGTTTTTCAGGGATTCTAACAACAAATGGTGTAAAGATGGCTAAATGTCTTATCCGAAAACCTAGAAAAAATAAACTCAATTAGTTTACTATTTTTTTTTAGATATTAAGCATTTTGTGGGATGGACAATTATCCCATGCTTTACATGATTTGGACAATTTTGCTGTTACACTCGGTATACTCAAGTAGAGAATGGCCATTGATAATAAAGAAAAAATCCTGAAGTAAAAGGAAAAGGAGCAAAGATTGCTGACAACACTTTCTTTGTCTTCCTGTTTTTCGTAAAAAAAATGTGTTTATAAAATTTTTTAATATTTATTTCTTTTCATGAATTGCTTCCTACAATTATATTTGGGGTTATCAATTGTTTAACAAATTATTTATTTCTACTTCTTGCTTTTATTTAGAAGTTTGAAAATTTGTATACATAGAATGTAAATACTATTATATATGCATGCTTGCATATAAAAGGAAATATTTTACAACTTAAAAATGTAAAATTTATAAAAAATAAATACATTACAGTGAGCAATACCTAAATAAGGCAGAGAAACCTAAGAATGTTTTAAATAGCAAACAAAAAAACATCTAAGCAAGTACATTATGTGTGCGTATATATATATGTGTGTGTGTGTGTGTGTGTGTGTGTGTGCGTGAGAGAGAGAGAATGGTAAAGCCTTTTTTAAATGGACTGGAGTCAAATTAAACGGAAAAAAAAAAAAAAAACACCACCACCACCAACAGCACTTCTAATATCAAAAACAGAAAATTCATAATCTCACCATCCAACATTATTTACATTATTCGTACTATTGTCCCCATCTTTGTCACCAATTGTATTTATTACATATAATATCTTCTTCAGGTGGTTGTAATGTCAAACTGAACCCTTTATTTCACTCACTGGAGTAGACTGTTCTAGTTCCACAGTATAACGGATGTCAGTTATAAGTTATCTCCTGTTAATTTCCCACTCCAAGTTCTCCACTGCCTTAACTGGGTATTGAACTCACACTGTTTGGGTCCTGTCACTGGATCTAACTAACGCTTTTATCCACTGTGCCATGTGTCCTGTATGCGAATTTCTGGGTATTATAAATCTAATGTCTTCCATTATCATTTTTTACCAGTGCTCATATTGCAATTTTTGCTGTTATCATTGCATGTTTTTTTTACCAGAGCTCATATTGCAATTTGTGTTGTTATTGCTTTTCTCTGGCACTCCTTATTACTGGTTCCCATATTGTATTCATTTCTATGCTTGGTCAGCTCAGGAGATTTTTGTGGTTTAGCATATATGCTGATTCCTTAAGTTTACCAATTTTCCAATGTGGTTCTTTGTCTATAATCTCAACCTGATCCCATAGACGGCGGTGATCTCCCTTTTCTCTCCATATGTGGTCAGCCACACCTAATTTTTCTACTTCCCCTTATGTTACAGCTTTCTGGTGTTCTTGAAGCCTTACCTTAAGGGGGCGGCCTGTCTCCCCTTTATATTTCTTTCCGCAGCTGCACAGGATAACGTACACAGTCTTTAGTCATGTTCTCCTCTATGGGGGGGGGTCTTACCTGGGAGAGATATCTGCAAAGTGTCGTCCATATAACATCAGGACAACCTTTTTGAAGGTTGTTCTGATGTTATATGAACTGCAGATTGTTTGTATTTTCACTGATAACTCCTTCATATAAGGCAGGCAGACTGTTTTCTGAATGTTGTCCTCCTCTTGTACCTGCGTATCCCAGTTTTTGGGGGCTTCTGCCATGTACCCAGGGTAGTTGTTATGTTATAGGTACTACTTATATCGACCAATTCTTTATCTAATGTCTCTGGTTGCCACTTATGACTTTTGCTCGGTGTTGTAAGCAGTGGATGATCCCTTTCTATACGCTGTATGGATGGTGAGAGTTGAAATTGAGGTGCTGTCCGGTGAATGTCAGTTTACGGTATACGGATGTCTTGAACCCATGCTCTATTCGAGATATTAGAACATCCAGTAATGGGAGTGTGTTGTTACTCACTTTCTCCATCTTGAACTGTATCGAAGGTCTTATGGAGTTCACATGGTCCAGTAGAACTTGAACATCTTCCTGGTGTGGCCAGAGTATGAAGGTGTCATCTACGTACCTTAACCATATAGTTGGCTTTAGAGATATAGATTCTAATGCTATTTCCTCAAATTATTCCATGTATATATTCGCCATTGCTGGTGATAATGGCAAGCCCATTGCTAAGCCCTCATCCTGTCGATATATGTGTGAACCCATTTCGAAGTGTGTTGTTAGTATACAGAAAGTCAACATCTCCATCAGATTATCTATTGGAATACTCGTCCATTCTTCTAGAGATGAGTCAGAGGCCAATCTGTCTGACTACTGAGAGTGCCTCCTCCATGGGTACCTTGATGAACAAACTCACCACATCCAAGTTCACCATCTGGTTGGATAGGATGGGAGCATCTTTGATTATTTCTACGAAGTGGGCAGAGTTTCGGACATATGAAGGAGACTTTCCGATCAATGGGTCAATTATATCTACAAGAAAGCAACTCAGAGGGTGGCACATACAGCCTTGGCAACTAACAATCGGCCTGAGCAGAATACAGTCTTTGTGAATCTTAGGGAGACCGTATATGTGAGGTAGCTTGGTGTAATGCTGCGATAACTGCCTATACGTCTTATGTGTGAAGTGATCCTTGTTCTTGATTAGTATCTATGATAGTTTGTGTTCCGTTTTCATTGTAAGATCCTTTTTTTACTTTGCTGTAGCTACCATTGCTAATGAGGTCTTCCAGCTTTCTTGTATAATCTGACACAGTGGATAAAGGCATTAGTTAGATTTAGTGACAGGACCCAAACTGATAACTGACATTCATTAAACATGGCACGTGGAACTAGAACAGTCTACCCCAGTGAGCGAAATAAAGGGTTCAGTTCAACATTCCAACCACCTGAAGAAGGCCGGAGCATACAACGGCCAAAACATTGTAATAAATATGGCAACAAAGATGAGAACAATAGTCCGAATAATGTAAATAGTGTACATAATACCTCATCTCAGAAATATAGACAGATCCACTATCTACAAAATTTGAAAATAATTATCCTCAACACTAGAGACTTTATCACCACCTGCATGACAACTGGAGAAATAGTTAGGAAGAAAGATAGATCCAACACTACTTCACAAGCCAGTGATTTATGAAATAAAGTGCTTGCAATGTAGAAACAGTTACATTGGTGAGACATCAAGGAATCTAAACACCCATATCTATGAGCATAAGAGACTTACATGGGGAAACCATTTAAATTCACTTTAACACACAGAAACAAAACTAACCATAAGTTTGATAAATATTTTACCATCTATAAACACATGTCAAACACAGTATATTACATTACCAACTTTTATAAAATCCATACTTAAAGAATCTAAGATATGTCTACCTACTAATACCACCACTACAACTGGTGTTACATAACATACCCAAATTAATATGCTGACAACCACAATACATAAATAAAAATGTTTACTAGACAAACACACAAATATACATTATCATCAGGATCCCACATAGACAAATTAGAATCATGATACACTTAAACACAAATTTTACACCTGAACACTGCTTGACATGCACATGAAATCTGCTTAAACACAAAAATCAGAAATACCAGATATTTTTCCCTTTCATTTTTCTCCATATGTCATTCTCTGAAGAAACTTTAATAAAGAAAAACAGGTTAGATTCCTATTTGTATTATATATATATATATATATATATATATATATATATATATGTGTGTGTGTGTGTGTTTGTGTGTACGTAAAAATGAAAAAGAATTGGTAAAAACTGGTAATTAGTCAAATTAACTTTCAGAAAAGCTTTGAAATCACTGAAATATTGTTCCTTTTTATTATTCATAGCTTCATTACACTTGCAATGAAAATTGATCAAAACCAGCAGATTTTATTAATATTTAGGCAGTTTGACTATTAATTAATAAATTTTAATTCCACCTATTTTAGATAAATTGTATAAAATTTAAAATATATTTATTATTTTCCAAAACAATACAATTGCATTCAAAAATATATAAGATAGGTAGGTAGAAAAAAATGACTCCATGCTTATCAAATACTAATGCTTATCAATAGATCAGTTCAAATAGGTTAATCTTGCATAACAATCATGAAAGCAATCTTAGATGATGTCTGACCACCTCATTTGATAAAAAGAAAGCTAAATAGTTGTTATTGATTAAGTTTAGTTATGTCAGATATGATTGGATAATAATTTTAGTATGAAGAACTTTCATAATAGCATTTTGATTCTTACAATATTTTATTTTCAATAGAAAACTGTAAAGAATTAAAATCATCTTCAGGTTAAATGTTTAGCCAGCAGATATGGTTTTATTGTTTTAGTGATGTTATTTATATTCAATAACTAGCAATCAAATTAAATATTTGGAATCCAAGAAAATCATTCCTCAAAAGTTATTCTTTTCCAATTAAAATCAATAAGATACCCCAAGCTGAAAAAAAGACATATATAATAGTTTAAAATGAATGCAAATATTACTTTAAGCTAAGAACAAACTTGTTAAGTCATAATAATAATAACAATAATGAAAACTAAGATTTGATTTTCAATTAACCTTACATTGTAAAAATTATCAATATTTCATTAGATTTCATACAATTTACAATGATTTGTTTGTCTTCATTGCTGAAGGAAGATGACTAATGTGGTGTTGAAAATGAATTAATAATTTAATTCAAACTAATTTTTTCAACTCAACCTTACCATTTGCATGTAAAGGTAATCTTTTTAGTACATCTTGTAAGAAGACTTGGCATTCTTTAATATAGTTGGTGAATTCTTGAAGATTTGAAATACTGTCATTCTGCATACATCTCAAGTCTGCGGAAGAAAATATATACACAAAGTATTTACTGTTCATTTAACATTTCTCTAGAGTTAAAACAATTATTGTTTTCTCATATAATTTACCTGCCAAATATCACAAATAGAAATCCTATCAACACATCAGTGTCATGAATAGTTAAAAGATGAGTTTATTTTATTTTTTCCATAATAAAAATTTTAAATAAAAATTATCAACAGTAAAGACAAACCAAGGTTAGAAGCTAATTGTATATTTTAGGATGAGCTATTTTAATCTGGTACATCATTTATTGGCAATCAATTGCTGAAACCTCCTGGAGAGTGAACTGAACAATTACAGAAACGTTTGTCTACAAAATTCTGGTATCAAGGTGCTTAATATAACATAGGTACCTCCACGAAATTGCTAAAAAAAGAGCATAGCTTGATGAAAAAGACGCCAACCTTGCCGAAAATAAAATTTTATTGTCTAAATGCTTATGTTATTATTAAGAGGAAAGACCAAAGTTTTTTTAATTATTTTTAAAAATTTTCCTTCTTTTAGAACATTCTAAATTTTGATTAAAAAAACCTTTTTTCTATTTGTATCAGCGAACTAGTAAATAACATAGACAATTTTTAGCACGTTTTTTTTGTATGACACACATTAATTTGAAAAATCATTCAAAATAGAAATAATTGTCAGATGTTAATGAAACTTTCAGGAACTATTCACAGATGATCAAAATTATTATAAATATGTTTTTTTTTATTAAAGTCATGGTAGAAATATTTTTTTTAAGTATTTATGAAAACGCTAGAAATTCGATCACATCGGGTTTAGTGATTACAATAATTAAAAGCACAGGGCTTTGAGGAATGCAAATCATGTTTTTTTCTGTTTTTAATTGGATCCGCAGTACCTGAAAATCATCTCTGAATTGTAACATACAAAACTCAATAAAACAAAGATATTATTTAATTTCAAATGCTTTTATTTGCTTTTAGTTGTTTTTATGAATATGGACAATATTTTCTGAAAGCAAAAAATTTTTTTCGATGAAAAATGAATTTTTAATACAATTATTTGTTATTTCTTTAATTATAATACATTTTACATTGAAGTTGTTAAAATATTATAAAATTAGTTAAAAGCCACATCGGCTTTCCTAAGTGTCCTTATGAGATAGATCTTTTTTTAGCGTGTTGTAAATTGTATCATTTTGACTAATCAGAAGATCCCCAGTAATTAAGAAATGTAATTTTGTGCTTATAACCGGGCTGTAATTATAAAGTACGGAAGACCAACCAGAATATAATTAAATTGCGTTATTTGAGTTAAGCATTGTTCTCTGCTGTTAAGGCCTTTACTTTTGCGAAACACGTGTGGAGAAGTTAATTTGATTTTTCAATTTCAACTGAGAAGGGTACCTACAAGTATCAGTATCATCTTATGAAATTTATATGATCTTATTTTTATATTAATCTCAGTTATGATATTTTTCCATAAATGAAATATCAAAATTAATAATAAAATGAATGCAAATACAAATAACAGTAGAATGTAATAAATGTACATAAAATTATAGTATTTTATGTACAGTTCTGATAAAATTTCATAAAAAAAAAAACCTATAAATTAATTAGATACATTTCATAAGAAATATGAAATTTAATGTCACTCTTAAGTCTTATTTTAATTTCTTTATAATATATTTTCCATAAAGCATCATAAACGTAAAGGTGAAAGCTAAGTACAAAAAAAAAAAAAAAATTAGACCGCTGAAAGTTTTCGTTAAAAATAACGAGGTAAATAATTTGTTCACTTAAATGTAAATTATTTCACTTTTCTTCTTCCGTAGAACAAATTAGCCTCATGGAATTTGTAAATATGTCATTCATCACCTGTCAAGAGACGTGAAAGTTTATGACCTGCTTTGTTTTATTTTCAAATTACATCTTTTTGGCACAAAAGCTAAGTTAAGTTTGGTTCAAAATATTTTAAATAAACATTATAATTTCTGATTTTCTTAAAATAAGTTTTGAAAAAATGATAATTGATATTTAAAAGAATTTCAAAGTGAGATTTCCAGTTGTTTTTTAAAATGGAAAAAAATGGTCAATTTTGCTGACTCAAAAAAAACTAGATTTTTAACGAAAATTTCGGACGTGCTAGGAACGATTAAAAAATGGAAAAAAATACCCCCAAAATACTTTGATCTTTCCTCTTAATAATAACAAACATTTAGACGATAAAATTTTGTTTTCGTCAAGTTTGGCATCTTTTTCATCATGCTATACTCTTTTTTTAGCGATCTCGTGGCGGTACCTCCTTTTAATGTTATATGAAACAACCATTAAAGAAAATTATCTCATAAAGAATATAATTCATTTCTTTAAATCATATTTTCCAACGTATTTTTAACAAAATATAGGGTTACTATATCTGTCTAGTGCAAGGACCCCGACGGAATAATGACTGATGGCTCAATGAATATTTTATAATTTTATTTATTTATTGTGATGGCTATATGAATCTAGCAGCATGAGGTAAGTTTAAAGCAGTGAGTCAGTATATATGATAGATAAATTGTTTCTATACAAAGAAAAACCAAATGTTATTTTATGGGTTTAAACAAATACATTTCTCAGAAATCATGATGACAAGGTAGTGTTGTTTTTTACATTTATGTCAAGCAGATAGGTCGCACTCCTAATATTTTGTGAAATTTTTGGTAAAAAAAACTGTGACCTATCCACAAATATATACGGTAATTGCGTCTAAGAATAAGATGTATTATAGACACTATTGTCTTAAGAAAAAAATATTTTCGATGAATAATGGATTTTTATAAGAATTGTTTTCATTTTTTTTTTTTTTTTTAACTAGAATATTTTATTAACTTTTAAACCTTAACATTCCATATTAATTTGTAGTGGTCAAGTGTCACTATTATTAAATTGTATTTAATAATCATAAACTGAAAAGCTCACTACAATTCAATGATCCCCAGTATTTTAAAAAGAATTTTGAATTTTTTGTATGTTTATAGACATGTTGAATTTTGCAAATACAGATATCCATACATGACATTATCAGAAAATAAGAATATTACATATAGTAAATTGAAAATTTATTGGTAATTTTCTAATATTTCCTCAAAAAGTGTTTTTGAATAAGGCTATAAAGCTAAAATACCTAAAATTCAATAAAATGTTAGAATGCTTATAATTTTTAAGATTACTGTCTTTTTTTTTTTTACAGCAAGGTTCACCCTTTACAAAGCCTGGGGGCCACTTGATGTAGAGGGTTTATCTCTGGTGGCCATTTGTGTGTATAGCAGCAGAAGATAAGTTAATCCTAGCCTTGAACAGGTTAAGATTGTAGTGATCAGGGAAACAACCTCTTGGAAGTTGGTTACACTGGGCAGTGGTTCATAGGAAGAAGCTGCTTGAGTGAAACTTACTTCTCACTAATGGAATATGGAGGAAATGTCAGTGGTTTGCTACTATGTAAGTGGCTTGGCGTATTCTTGCTGTGGTATTTTGTCTCGGCAGGACCAGGGAATATAGTTCATCTGAGCACTTTCCATGGAAGTAGTGGTAGGGTGGTGAGAGGATATTGCCACATCCTTAAGGGGTGGAGAATAATTTGTCTCCCACAAGGTCTTGGAGATGCTTTTTAAACTCTATTAAAACAATTTGTTTGATCTGGACAGCTTTTTTTTTTTTTTTCATGAGAACAGTTTCCATTTTTGGCCTGACTTGGCTCTTGTAAAGGTAGAAGATAGCAGGAAGAGTCGGGTACTTACTGGAGTGGTACAGGGAGCCAACTATTTTACTTACATCCTTAGCAATGGATTGTATGTACGACTTCCACTTCAGGTCAGGTGTGAGTTTGAGGTTCAACAGTCTTTCAAGGCATGGTGCTTCTCTGAGAGGACCTCTGTTCATCCTGTTTGGTGGTAGTTTGGAGTCAGATCGGCAATGATGGAATGTAACTAGCTTGGTCTTCAAAGCATTGAATGTAACCAGCCAGTTTTTACCCCATTGAGTTAGTTTGTGCAAGATCAGAAGAGAGATCAGTAACTATCTCTGATCATCGAGAGTTGCAGAGGTGTGCCTATATATAGTCAAACCATCGGCATAGATATTTACAAATGATCTGAGTATATTCTTAGGCAGATCCTTTATGTAGATTTTAAAATTCTTAGTTGGTCTTAAGAGTGAAATCCTGGAGGAAAAAATCCATTGACCTCTGGGCTCTGGAGAATGAAAGTGCCATTGATATTCAAAAAAAGGGACCTACCTGTTAGGAAGGATTTTACAATCGAGAAGAACCTTCCAGTGATTCCATAACTGGAAAGCTTGTGTAGTAAGGCTTTGTAATATCTAGTTCTATGGTCCTCAAAGTGTGTTTGTCATCAAGAGCCTCACTGATTTTGTGAGTGATGGTAGTTAGGATATCGGTAGTGGATCAGGCTGACTGAAACCCCATACTGCTCATCGCTGAAGAGGTTGTTCTTTTCTAGGTGCTCAACAACTTTTTTTATTATGGCCTCAAAAAGCTTACTGAGGAGACTGATGGGTCTGTCCTGGGAGAGTGAAGATCCCACGCCTGTGTTCTTGAAAACATGGCATATGCTTGAGACTTTCCACAAGCTTGGGAATTATTTCTTTTTCAAACAGTGGTTGAATAACTTTGCTAGGATTGGGGGTTGACATTCTTAAGGGCAACTACTGGAATTTTTGTCTGGACCAGTGAGACATGGGAACTATGGGAGAGGATGGTCTTTGTCATCTAATGTTGAGTTAGAGGCAAACAATGGAGGTGAAAAGGTTTGCCTTATCTGTCAAGGAAGATATGACCTCAGGGCCATTTATAATTGTGGGCACAGCCACTTTACGTCTGTTCATGATTTGTTTGGTGATCTTCCAAAATACACTGGATCCAATTTGTTTCTTAAAAAATGATAGAAGAAAAGGTATTGATGTTGTATTCCTTGTAATTTTATTTCACTTATGTTCTGCTTATTTAAATTTCCCAGATATCAGGCTGTCAATCACTTACCACATCAGAAAACACCCTTCCATTTTAAAAACAGATGCTTTTCTGTGATATTTTAAACTAAAAATGAGTAATATTTGTTTCAGTTCACATTAATTAAACTTTAAATCAAGTATTTTTTCCCCAAATAATGTCTTCAAAGAGTATATTTTATTTTTGAAAGAATTTTTAATAAGGAGAATTATTTTTGTTTTTTTTTTTAATTTTTTTTTTATTTTTTATTAACAGAGCTGTCAATATAGAAGATTTTTATAGATTTTATTGATAAGGAGAAAAAAATATTCCAATCAATTTAAATTCAGTTTGAAATACAGCAAAGTATTTTGCTTATATTGGGAAAATCAAATTTAATCTATTATCTTGGAATTAAAACTAAAAATTAAAGCTTCAAGAAAGATTTTTCATTTTTTACAATGCCTTTTAGATTTAGGTGTCACTTTTTTTGATTTACTTACTAAAAAGTAAATTACATTTTACAATTTTATATATATATATATATATATATATATATAGGGAAGAGGTTATAGTAGTTCCAACAAAAGAAAAGTGTATATATTAAAAAGAAGAGATAAACCGCAAATGTTTTTGGTTGTAATGTGGATTTTTACACATATTAGCAAAAACAAATAGACTACTCACAAGCACACACACACACAGATACAAACACTTCTCAACATAGGAAGTGTGTGTGTGTGTGTGTGTGTGTGTGTATCAGAAGATATAAGACCTCATAAGACATTATGTACGTAAAGAAGAGGAATATATATATATATATATATATATATATATATATATATATATATACATACATACGCATACTAGCAAAAACACACCCAATACAAAAAAAAAAATGGAAATAGATCTAAGAACACAAAGGTGTCATTAAAAGATAAGAATATAGATATCTTTCCTCACACTTTCTCAGACCAATCTTAATTGTTTTATTACCCTTTAAGCAAAAGAACTTTCTCACCGCTAGTCCAAGAAAGACATTTGTGTCACTACCACACAAAAAAAAGAATATTTAACATCGAAAAAGAAAGAAAATTAATTCCTTTTAATAATATGTGGAAATATTCACTCTTTACCTGAAGAAGGTCACGAGACCCGAAACGCATGTTGCAAAATTATGGAAAATAAAGCATAATATATATTTAAAAAAAAAAAAATCCACATTACAACCAAAAACGTTTGTGGTTTCTTTCTTCTTTTTAATATATATAATTAATACAAGTAAAAGCTTTTGTCACTTAGCCTTAGCATCCTGACTCCAGAGTTTCATAGATGGACCTTCCGAGAATCACTCCATCCACTCATCAGTGGGTATCAACAATTGACTGTTTATGCTTCTTGAATTTTCTTATTTATATGCAGTTTTCATTGTAAGTTTTTTGCGTCTTTTTTTTATAGTGTGTGTGTTCATGTGTGTGCACCTATATGCCTGTGTATGTATATTTATATATAGAAATATTCATTTTTATGCATTTTATATAAAAATACATTGCAACTGATAAAAAAAATCTTCAAGGAATATTTTATTGGCTATGTTCCAAATCAATATTTAAACCCAAAACCTGCAATGAGCATAAACATAGTTGATACATACAAGCTTCCATACTCACTAAATTAATAAACTCTAAATTATATTTAAAAAATCGACGAAAATTAGTTTCAGTTAATATTTAATTATAAAGTGTTATTTAAATTTTAAGCATTGTTAATATTGGATAAGCTACTTAAAAAGTAAAATGTTTATTGAAAAGCATCTTTAAATGATTTAAATTATGTTTGTTTTTAGTTGCATAATTTTTTAATAGAAATGGTAGATATTTTTTCAGTTTTTAAATATTTGAATAATTATTGGAAAATAACTTTTCTATAAAATGGGTCTTTATTATTTATTTAGTTGCAATGAATGTTTTTTTTTTTGTTTTTATAAATTTTCAATAGTAGATATTTACAGTATTTTTACTATATAATAACAAATTATTTTTTTTCTATAAACATCAAAAAAAATTTAAAAAATTCAATTTTTTTAATTTTTTAAAGTCTTTGTTACCATATTTTATACTTAGTTTTATCGAATTTTGTTCTTTATAAGAATCAAATTATTTTTATACCAGATCATTAGTAAATATATATACCACTGTTTATGGGTGTACCTCAAGGCGATACCTATAATAGGCCTGGTAGTCATGTGGGGGACATAAATTACTACTGAATAACGATTTCTGAAAATGCTTTTAGTAAGGAGCTTGTTAATATCTAGTAATTAGTTAATTAGAAATTACACCTATTATTAGGAAGTACCTTACAACTGTAACAATTATTGACATTTCCATAAATGTAAATATATAAAAAAAACTAACCTCCTCTATTAACTAAATGCACAAGAAATCCATTTATTCATAAAAATGAGGAATATTTTACATGATATTGCAGAAATAATGAGTCTTTTTTTATACTAATTGAATAAACACCTAGAAAATATAGTTGTACAGTGAGAAAGCAAGTTTTTACCAAATTGTGTATCAATAAAGTCTGAAAGTATTTCAAGAAAAACAATGGATTTCAGACATTTTGAGAATTTTAAAGTAAAATAAAATATGCATTTTAATATTGATTATGTTGTCTTAATGCTTATCCAACATTTTTATCTTTTTATAAATAAAATTTTAAGATATTTTCAAAACATTTAGTGTTGGTACTTGAGTTGCCTTAGAAGTATCAAACCAATAATAATTTTAAAAATTATTTATTTGACAATATAATGCCATGATTTCTTTTTATACGGAAATTACTCATTTCAGAAACTAATTAATATTTTTGTAAAATTCCTGCAAGTTTTCAGTTTAACAACACCAGACATTATAAAACAGAAAAGACACTCACTGAACTGTGGTATGTAGTGGTATTTTTTAATTACCACAAGCTATTTCAAATAATTCAAATTTTCATATTCTTGAAAATAAAAAGTTGCACAGTACTTTTTCACTATTTTGAGAAAGATGGATACTGAAATTAAGTAATATTAGAAATAAGTTTGAAACACTACAAGCAGATGCTGAAGAGCCATCTCCTAATACAACCTATAATAATTTTGTCACTTCTCATGAAAAGGCTACAACAGACATCATACTCTTAAAACCTAAACATCCACAACAGTTCCCTCAGGAATCAAATAACATTGAATTACAAAAGGCTAATGTGAAAGAAAAAGCCACCATAAGAAATGTAAATTCATCCCTTAAATCTATCCAAGACTTCAATGAAGCCTTTGCTCAACTTAGTAAACTCTTCTGTAGGTCAACAAGCTGAATACATCCAGGAAAAAATTTGGCTCATCAACTCTGCTGCTGCCAACAAACAATCTGCTCTTGCTTGGAAAACTGTCAATGAGATCAGTGGCAGAAAATCATCAACTAAATCCAAGTTAAAGGCCAATAGTCAAGCTGAAAGATTGAATAAATAGCAAGATCATTAAAAAAAATCTCTTGGGAAATGTATCTAACTAATGAAAACTAAGGTTGACATTAAACCTGGAAATTTTACAGATGCAAAACTTGAAACAGTTTTAAAAAACACCAAAAATAAGAAAGCAGTGGCACTTGATGACATTCCTCAAGATTTCAACAATATTCTACTTCAACTCTGTATATAGTCATATAAATTATGTTAATCACTTTGCATCTTATTAAAATAAGTCTTTTATATTTTTAAGAACAGTGGTAAAATATTAAGTTAAATTTATTAAATTTAATTATGGCATTAACTCTTTGTGACAAAATTCTTAATAATTCCTTTTTTCACAAATTTTGCAGTTCAAAAACTTACATATTTTGTCTGTTATGAAGGATGGTAAAATTAAAATTCAACATTTTTTAAAAAAATGTTAAATTTAAGTTTAGAATTTAAGTTAGAACAAAAATTATTATAATCATTATGTTCATTGTTATACAGAAAAATATTTGTGACAAAATTCTTAATGAGATTTTTTAATGAGTTTCAGTTTAAAACTGTTCTGCAGAAATATGAGAGAAAACAATGTATTAGTGTGTTCTTTTATATTTGTATGGTTTATTTTAAAGAACAGTTTTAAATTATCAATTTAAATTTACTGAATTTAATCATTAACTTTGTGATAAAATTCATAAACAAAATTTTTCATTAATTTTGCAGTGCATTAATTTTTGTTTTCTATTTATGAAGGATGGTAAGATTAAAATTCAGCATATCTTTAAAATACCTTAGAAAAACAGAAATTATTCATTAAAAAATTAAATTTTATAATGAATATGTTCATTGTTATGAAGAACAATATCACAGAAGAAAATATTGAATTAACTTTGTGGTAAAATTTTTAATAATGACACTTTATCAATTTCAGTTTCATTATTGCCTGTTCAACTTAAAATCAGTGGCCCCCAGTTAGCCATGATTTATGCACACTTTCTTGGCCTGTTATAGGTACCACCTTGGTGTACCTCCAAAAGTCTAGATAGATGACCAGGGCCTGGTAACTGATCTATCCTCTAACCTAACTATCACAGCTCAATGGATAATGAACTGAATGTCTCCAAAACAAAGCTAGTAACATTTTATCACTGAACCAACCCTAAATTTACTGCAGTCATGATGAACAATTGGGAACTCAAGCTCACTGTAGACCTCAAATAGAACTTGTATATATGAGCCATCACTAAAGATGCTGGAAAAATGATCAGTTCCTGGTATCGCTCCGGTAAGTACCTGGCTCCTCTTATTCTGCAGTATCTTTACAAGTCAGATTAGGCCAAAAATGGAGTATCGCTGCCATATCTGTGTTTGTGGCTGCCTAATCCCTACTTTTCGGCCTTGATAGAGTTCACAAGGGTTTATGCAACTTTGTAGGTGATGACATATTTTCCATTCAACAACTTCTTTCCTACAAATGAAACATTAGTAACCACTTGCTATACTTTTGATATTTTCATGGCAGATGCTACATTTCTTAGTTTATATCATTTCAGAATTTCAAAACTAGGACTGATCATGCCACATACACCCAATTGAATCATCATTTGACATTTCCTTTGGTAAGGAGGAAGTTCCACTTGGACAGTTTCTTCCCCAGAATTATTACTTTGTGGAACAGACTTCTAAGAAGATTCACTACAATTGTAACCTAGAGTCAACTGTTATCTATCCTACATATCCTCATAACATGCACTTCTTACTTTTACACCCTTACAGCAACTTAATTTGGTAAGCCTCTACCTTGAGTGGCTCTTGGTCCGTGTATTGGGTGAACAATAATATATATAAAGAAAAAATATATTTCCTCCATTTTCAAATTTTTCCACTTTTTACAACTGTTGAAACTGTTTAATTACTAAAGAAAAAACTTTTGGTTGTCTGTCTTATTTTAACTTAAGTACTCAACCACTTCAGTCAGTGAAGCTTATCTTTTTGTATGTAACCAGCATCAGTTGGAATTATGATGAGCAAAGTAATATAGTGGTGATGATCATTGAACTCTTGAACAACATATTATTGGTAAGAAATGGTGCTAACATCATGCGAAACCTCCTTTTATAAGGTATATGCCATTGTTAAATATACTTAGTATCTGTTAATGGATTGCTTTTGTTACATTTTCTTCTTTCAATTCAAAAAGAATGTTATTAGCTGCACTTGACTGTTAGACAGCAATCAGAGTAATTATTATTTTATGACATTTGTTGCTGCTCCATTTACTTCTACACTGTTGTTAGTTCTTATCTTGCTGTATAATTAGGTATTTTCTTACACTTACTGGCAGTTGCTCTTGTCTCCTAAATAATCTCTTTCTTTCCAATTTGTATTTCTATATGCAGCTGTTGAGCAACACCTATTAGGTAGTTGCTGAATATTTGTTATTGCAAACTGGTTTATATTGATGTACGTATTTGTATGAATCTATTTAGATTTATTTGTTTTGCTGTTAATTTCAGTTATTGTTGCAGTTTATAAAAAGAAAGATTGTTTATATCTTTCATCATCTATAATGTTGCAAACAAAATAAAATTATCTTTTTCTATAATCAATGTTGTATATAGGTTTCTTTTTCTAGAATATAACATCTCTTGTAAAGAATTTTCAAATTTGTGTGTATGTCATCACCTCTTTCAAAAAGAAAATACAGTTGGTGACTGTACAAATGATAAAAACGTAAACTTCCATACAGCTGTAGTGAACTTAGGCCACAATGGCAGCAGGAGACACAGACAATTGACTGTAGAACAGGAGTTCTCAACCACAGCAGGAATTCCTAGGTTTTGGTGAGGATCTTTTACTTTTAAAAATGTCACAAGTTTCTCATCGATTATAATCTTCATCTGAATAAAATCAGTTTAAATACCCTGACTGTTTATTGAATAATTAGTTATGAATTAAACCAAATTACTGTATATGTATTCAAGTTTAAAAATCCATCAACATTTTCTATTGCTATTAAATTTGTAAAACTACTCTATAAAAATAATCCATGTACAAATATGGAAAAGAATGAATCTTTTCAATAATATATGCATATTATTTAGTATGCACCATTTTGAGTCTGGCAGTTTTGGAAAGTGGGTGGGGAAAAGGTTGCATTGAGCAAAAACAGAGGACCACTGCTGTAATTAATATATGTAGTAGTTGATTGGTGCCTTTAAAAATCCATTTTTTAAAAAAAAAAAAAAAAAAAAAAAACTATTTCTACTCTCTTTCTTCACCTGTGTATAGTGCCATGGATCCTAATAGGGAAGCAGTTCTTTTCAGCTGGTTAGTTAAATAAAGCTTTTCCTTGTTAAAAAAAAAAAAAATGTAGATATTTGGATTGTGTTGTTAATGAAAGGTGAACCTTTTCCACACCCAGCTTTTTATTATTTTATTCCTTTTCTTATGGAATAATTATATGAAATTTCCACAGGTTGTGCATTTGCATTCATTCTCTGTAATTTTGTTGAAAGCATTTTTGATGGTATTGATATATCTTTGGAAGGTATACATAACACTTCACAAACAAATCAACATAGCAACACAAAATATTTAAATCTAATTTACTAATTAAATAATAAAATACTGACCTACAAAAATAGGCAATGAATTACAAACACTTAAAGTTGTCTGGAATTTAAAATAAAAAAAAAGATCCAACACCCACCAAATATAAAGAAATTACTATTTTCCATTTGGTTTCAAAATAGTTGGAAAATTTTCTTGTAATTATGAAATAAAAATTCATAAAGTGTCCAAACACAAAGTGCTTTCATTATCCTCTTTTTGATTATAGAAAATTGAAAAGAGAATTGAATGGTATTGATAGGTAATTATTCAAAATCATTGAGTTGTAACAAAATAATTATTTTATGAGTTCATATAACCAAATTTAATTAAAAAAAAAAAAGCAAGGCAAATTCAATAGTAAAATAATTCTTGCTTCATATTATTTTAAATTGCTAGCCGAGATTAGAATTAGATTTTTATTTCTCTTTTTTTTTGTTCTTATTGTTCAAAATTCAATATTGATACTCAGATTTAAATTTAGCCAAGTTGCAATAAAACCTTTACTATTTAATAATCTCCATTTATTCAATTTCCTAACCACTCAACTAGTGCCTAAAATTTTTATATAGCAGTAATATATATTGTGTACCCGTAGAAAACCAACAAATAATACACTTTTACTGATCTCATTCATTTTTCCTCCTGTTGTTAAATAAGTTTCAGACTATTATTTTTTAGTGGCAGTGTATTTGGCTCAGGCCTTCTGAGGCTGATCCTAAGGTTAGATAACAGACAAAATAGGGATCTTGATTTTGATTGGCTGAGCCGAACATGAAAATGTTAGTTAGAATGTGTTTTCAGGGAGTTAAGTTTTATGCATTGAAGAATGCAGATGTGTTAATTTCGTGTGCGGGGAACTTGCTCCCCAGTGGGGGTTATAGAGCGACCCCACTGACTAGTTAGAAGATGTACACATTGACGTGTTAATAAAATAGATAAGTATAAAATCACTTATGTTGAAGTTCTCATTTTACATCCGAACTAAAAGAACAACTAGCAATCACCCAGCTGAGAGAATAAAGAAAGGAAGACAACTTTATTATGATCGCCTCAAGACCTCCCCAGAAGAGAGGGAGTATACAACACTGCCATAACAATAGGCTTTTTTTTTTAAGAGCCCTTAGAATCTGTTGCCCCTCACGTCTCTCTATATCTATATATATCTATATATATATATATATATATATATAAAAATGATGAAAAACTGCCATGTATCAAGCGGGCTGTAAATGGGTAACTAAATAAAAAAGATTAAGACAAAAATACTTTTTCCAGAATATAAATTTAAAATGTCTTTTTAAGAGTATTTAAAATTAAGCATTATCATATATAAGAAAAAGAATATCCCAAGAAAATATCTTACTGAATTTCTATGATGAGGATTTGTTCTTATTTACATTGAGACTAATGTCATCTTTGTTGCTGCTAAATCAGTCAGAAAAGAGAAGTGGTAGTGAAGAAGGTCAAACATGATATCAGCAGCAGCCACAAAGAACATTAGGTTTAGAACCCCAAGGATAATAGCTGTGTGAATTCAACCACTGGTTTGTGAATTTGGTGGCATAGTCATTGTGAGTTCAATCCTTGGGCTGAGTAGTAGACATAGATTTACTAGAAATAGTACTAAATAAGAACAAGTCATGATATCCCTAGGCAAGAACAAGTCATGATATCCCTAGGCATGAACAGTGGAGCAAGAACAGTCTACCACTGTAGATTAAATAAAGGGTTCAGTTCAAAATTCCCTGAAAGTTACCCAGATCAACAGACATCTGAAGTAGGCCAGAGCTTATTAATAACACAACACAAACGCACATTCAAATTCTTTTTTTTTAATTTTGTAATGCAACAAACAGGCAAAGTCAATTATCATATTAGCATTGTTTGCTTAATCATTGTAAAAATTAATATAAATCTACTTCTTTTTAAATGATTATTGAAATATCTACTGGGAAATTATCCCAGTGTGCAGTTGAAAAAATATGTTGTAAAATTCTTTGTTTGGCTAGATGATTAATATGATTGTATAGATGTGGTTACAAGATGAGCAAAGAATAAAGAAAATTTGGTTGCAATAAAGAATAAAAACATCAGAAGAGGAAAAGATTGTTTTATTTCTGGAATATGTCATATTAAGATCCAACAGTTTAGAATGTCTTTCAAATTTGGGAAATATCGATTTCAATTTTTCTGTCTATATTTCTGAGATGAGGTATTGTAACTATTTACATCATTTGTAATGTTGTCCTCATCTTTATTACTGTATTCACAATGTTTTGTACATTCCAGCCTTCTTCAGGTGATATATATATATTGGAATTTTGAATTAAAACCTTAAATTTAGTCCACAGAGGTAGATTGTTCTAATTCTATGTGCCATGCTTTTTTTTTTTTTTTGAGAGCTCAGTTAATTTCCTTTAACTTGACTCTCTAAGATTTTGTTTGCTCTGCTAAGGCCAGATATTGAACTTGCAACTCTTTGGCTTAACTTACTTTTTTAATTACTTCAACCAACACTTTTATCCATTGGGCCATGTGTCCTTGGAACATACAATGACTGAAACCTTGTGAATATGGCAATAAAGATGAGGACTAGAGTCCAAATGAAATAAATAGTGTAAATCTTTAATTTCTTTATGAATCTCTGGCAGGAGATAATTATTTACAAGGCCAGAAGGCACAACTGCAAAATGGTGTGATAACAACAAAGATGGGGACATTAGTCTGCTTGTAAATAATCTATTTCTTTACTTATCACCCGTTTGGAATTGAGCTGATTACTTGAGTTGAAATAAAAATTTCAGTTACCTATTTCTTGTGAACATTTTCTCAAAAAGAAGTTGAAAAATTTAAACAAAAATGTTTTAAAGATAAGTGAATGTACTTTGTAATATATATATATATATATATAGATAGATTTCTACAAGATTTCTACATTTTAATCTTTTATCTTAGTTAAGATTTGGGTATTGTTAGAAAAAGTGGAGATGTTATTTTTTTATGTGAATAAATATATTGGTGATATTTTTCTTTCTTGTCTAGAGTCTAAGATATTTTCTGAGATATTTAGTTTTATATTTTTTTCTCTACTTTCTTTTTGTTAATTTTTATGGTTTTATTTTTTTTCATTGTGAAATTCTGAAGTAAAATCACTAACTGATCCATTGATTACTGTGTACCAGTTAAAAACAGGAGTGGTCATAACCCCTTAAACTAAAAAGAGAAAAATACCTCTATACTTAACACTTATAGGTAATGATTCTTGTAGCAATTAGTTTCTAATTAGCAATCATTCCCTTTATATATTCTTTTTTTTCTGTTTATATTAGGTTAATCAGGAAGCAATGTTCCCATTTAGCAAATGTTAAATTTATTAGTTAGGAAATTAATCATCATTATTGCCAATAACAAAAGCTTATGAAGGTAACTCATTTTAATAAAATTTAAGATTCTGGATGAAATAACCTATATCCATATCTAAAAGTCTATTTGGTGAGAAGATTGTTGAATATAGTAGGTTTTGTCTAATACAAATTCTAAGAAGGTAGGAAGTCATAGCAGAACCTTATTAAGAATGCATGAAGTGTTCAGCAGAAAATGTCATTCTTCAGAATTCCAACACAAACCCAAACTTGGTCAAATAAACTTAGAAAATCAAATTGTTAGGTTTTACCAAATTCCCTGAACTCCAGTGAATTAGACTTAAAATTAAAACTTCCATTTTATTAGGTCATTGGAATGTTTTCTAAACAGTAAGGCATTTAAAAGTAGGAAAATGTTTAATTCAGTCTCCTCAGATTCTTGTCCAGAATCTCAAGGTCTTTCAGCAAGCAATAAAATTATAATGACTTGGTTTTTGGTTTTTGTTTGTATTTTTTTTCTTTTTTTACAAAAGTAAAAAAGAAAATCATCTCAACCTTGGAAAAGTAAGAGAAATTACAAAAAGATATGAAAGGATGTCTGAGAAGCAAAGTACAAACATTTAGTAATCTAACATGTTTGGCAATTGTTCTGAGTTTTGCTCCTTGATACCTCAACTGCATAAATTTAAGTGTTCTACTGGATTGGAAACTAGGTCTCATGATTTTACTGTTGAAACAGCTAAGTGTAACCATAAGTCCTATTCTAATCATTTCTTTCCTGTGGAAATCTCTTCTGGTTTCTTGTTTCAATCTTCAAAAATTTAATTGCAATGTCAGTTACCATCTTCTGTCTTCCTAATCCTGTGTTTTTATTGTCCTTTCTCCTCACTAACATCTTCTCTTTTTCTATCACTTTTAATAGACTGCTGCATCTTAGTGGTATTATTGCTTTGCCTGGGGTGAAATGTTTAAAAAAATGATTATTACTCTACAAATGAAATATTGTACAAATGTTAAGAGGTTATCATCTGTTGGGGTGCCTCAAACCATATTTATTTGGGATGTAGTTTTATACAGATGACACTTTTGTTGCAGAGATGTCAGGGTGGCTCAAACTGCTTTTTGCCACGTTCTTTGAGTAGACTATTTATGCACTTGTGCACCGATGGTACAAGTGCATCAATCTCAGTAGCAGCTTTATACTGGTCACCTCTGCACAATGTTTAATTTGTATTGTAATAAAGCATTTGTAATTTATTTTTCAGACATTCGTCATCTCTTTACTTTGTTAAAAAAAAATTGTCATGAATGTTAAGATTGAAATATTTATTTATTTGTTTTTACAAAAAACCTTATTTTACAGGCATCATAATTTTCTTGTTATATAAAAATTATTAATCTTTTTCTTTTTTTTTCCATCGTGAACATTTCAACACTTTATTATTAAAGATAATTTCTTTTAATTTGTCAGCAGCTATGTTAAAAACACTTGTTGATTAAGGATTAGTAGGAATACAGGTAAAAATAGCTTTAAATTTTAAATGTCGTTAGAGTTTAACTAATTACTTAGTAGTTCTTTAACTGCAAATAATTATATAGAAAGGATGTTAACATCAAACTTAAGGGCTACCTTTGGCAACCCTTATACAGGTATAAAATAAAGATAAATTTAAACCAATTAAGTTTACAATAAAGATAACTTGGCAAGGCAAATAGTTGTCATCGTTAAATATGATGACATGTTCTTTCATTTCTATTTATTTCACTGTGATTTTCAACAACAATCTGCAATCTTCTGATGGTGATGACTTTCAATTCAGATTTTGCTGACATCAATCCCTATGTATGATGTATTTGTTAACTTCTGTCCAAGCAATGAAATACTTTGACAGTCAGCAAAGAAAAAAAAGGCATAAAACTTTTCAGAATATATGTCTCTAGTTTGCATCATTGTTAGGAATAACACTATTTTAAAATAGTCATTTGTTTTGTCTTTGCTATTAAAATCAAAATTGAAATTAACAAGTTCCTCTTTCAATGGACAACTTACAAAACCAGAATTATTGAATTTTAGGATTCCTACTTTAACAATGCTGATGCCCGCCCTGAATTAGATTATTATCTATATTTATAATGCATGAGTGACTATGCACACTGAAAAACTAGTATTTAAAAATACAGTGAATATAGAGGAAACAAGAGTTAAAATGGAAAAACATCTCAATCAATTTTTCTAGTATGCATTTTTATTGGAAACCTTACTGAGAAAAGTAGTAATATATTTTTGTAAAGTGTTGCCAAGAAATCTCTTCTGAACTATGAACCTACTTTTTTCAAATTTAAGGAAAAATTACTGTACATTTATATCATAAAGAGCTCAAAGTATTTGGTTGTTTTTTTTTTTTTTTAATGGGAATTTATTGAAAGATTTTATTTCTTTTCAAAGTATTATGATTTTACAAGAATAATTTGAAATTTGTTTTAACTACATTGAATCAGTTCATTATTGTTTTCTGTGAAAATGTTATGTATGAAAGTTTTCCTCTGGATTTAAGGAAAAAATTTTTCAATCTTTTTTATTGTCTTTTACGTTTTTTTTTCTATTATTTATATAATGTGTGTGTGTGCGTGTATTTTTAAACGTTATTTTTAGTGGATATACTGTTTAATAAATAAACAGAGCATCTATTCAAATAGGAGTATCCACTAAAAATAATGTTTAAGTAGTAAAAATCTGTTGGATTAATAAATAAAAAATCCATCACTTTCTTTAGAAATTACTTTGTTTACATTAGGATATGAAACTGAGCAGATATGTTTCTTTCAAGAGTCAGAGAAAAATCTGATTTAAAGGCACTATTCAACTTTGCTTGGTCATTGGCACACTCTTCAGCCAAGAGGTCAAAGCATGTCAGATCTAATGACGGTTTCTCTTAGTATGTTTGAATTCTGCTGGAGGGCACATATTTTTCTCTAATAAGATTTCTCAACTATTCAGGCCAGTAGCCAAAAATAAATATATTGTTTAATAAATAAACGAAGTGTCCAGTCAAATATGAATAAAAATAATGTTTAAGTAATAAAAATCTGTTTGATTAATAAATAAAAAAATCAATCCCTTTCTTTACGCACATAGGATTAATACAAATAAAATTTGTCATTTAGCTGATTCATGTTAAGGTATTCTTAAGTATTATTTACAAATAACAATGCGCATGAATCTAGTACCCAAAATGTTTGCAATATTTTGCAATGGGTAGTAATATAGTTGGTAGCCAAATTTATAGTTTATAATTTTAATTGTTGCAAACACTAATCATGCGTAAAAGAGTTATGAAGCTGGTTTTAAATTAAAAGTACTAAATTATACAGAAGAGCATGAAAATCGATCAGCAAAAGTGTATTAATAATTGTAAGTTTTGAAATAAAAGATAACAATAAAAGGTAAATATCTGATAATTATTACATTTAAAAAGGGCTGTGTAACTCCCCAGATTATAGTGCGACCTATTTGCAAGTCAACAGTAAATCATTTATTATTAAGCCATAAAGTAGGAGTGTGACCTATCCAGTGGGACAACCTATCTGCAAGTATATATGGCAAAAGCTTTTATAATTAAATATCTTAGTTTTATTGCATTATTTTATGATCCAGAGCAGATTTTCTGTAACTGGGGATACTGTTTGAATAAATAATTTGAGGACTTAAATTCTCCAAAGACTTGTTAACTAATATAAACATTAAGTGATACAAAAAAAGAATTTATCAAAATTTCATAAAATTAAATAAGTGGTGGGTAACAAATATATATATATATATATATAAAAAAAAAAACAACTTAAAAATTAATTCATTCTAAAATCTGAAAGTTTCCTTGAAGTCCAACAATTATCTGATTTTTGCAATAATTTCCAAATCAATGTTTTTCACTGAAAAAAAAAAAAAAAAAAAAAAAGACACTCAAATTTCCTGTAATTATGTTGATGTCAGAAAAATAAGATTTTTAACTAAGATTTTCAAGATTCTAGAAAAGATGAAAAAAAAAAAAAAAACTTTGATCTTTCCTCTTAATATTAACACAAAGATTCTGATTTTATTGTTTTGGGCAATTTTTTTTTCATTGTGTATCCTCTTTGTTAGTGAATTTTTGGGAGGTACTTACTTTTTAGGTACATTTCTTTTCCCCCAAAACCAGACTACTGATAGATCTATTTTCCTTGGACTGTTGCTTACCTTTAAAAAAAAAAAAAAAAAAAAAAAAAATAAAAAGAGAGAAAGAGAGAATAAAAAACTAAAGTCAAATACAAGCAACTAACTATGCAAGAAAGAAGTAACTCTATCCATCTTGAAATCCATCCTATGGAGTAGAGATAGGTTATCATCAGCTGTTATCTGATATTACTTGTAAAATGATGTAATCTGTCAGCATGGCTATCATTTAAAATAGGCACACTACCCTTCTTTGATTATTTTATGGTGTTGATAATGTAAAAACCTCCACTTAAAAAAAAGAAAAAGTTTTTCATGGTATTTTAAACCAAAATTAGGGAACACTTTTTCTAGTTCAATTCAGCAATCAGTTATTTTTCCTCAAATAATATTCTTCTGTAATTCATAAGATTGCAAATATCAATATCAATAAATATAAAAATAAAAATTGACATTATTTTTTGTCACAATTGTGAACCCCCACCATTTTTTTTTTTAATTGAAATTATATACTATTTTTTTAATCAAAAGTTCTAAAACTACATATAGACAATCATTTTTCTTTCATGGACTTTCCCCAGATCCACAGAGTTTACTTTTTATATTAATGAACAGTTATCTCTCTACCTCCACCAGTGATTTTTTGATTACATAATACCATCTGAATCACATGCATCTTGTGTGCACACACACGCAAGATGTTCAGGCTAAGAACTTTTCAGCACTAAGAGGAGGTTAAAAGAAAATCTGTTGTTTGGTCATTTGGACAGATTTTGTGAAGTAGGCCAGGCCAAGAAATTTTCACTACCCCATCATGTGTATGTGTACAAAAGAAAATGGTTTTATTTAAATCAAATGTTCCACTCAGATTTTAACAAGTGTTAAGATAATTAATTTATACCACTAATTACTAAATATTCCTTATTTATTTTTACACATTAAAAATTTTGAAGTATACATTTTTTAAGGTATCGTTTTATCTTGGACCTGCAAGTGTCTTTCAAGGGGAAAAGACATCACTGTTAGAAAAAAAATTTTTTTTTTTAAATTCTATTTTATTTCTTTACTTCCAGTTAATTAAAACAGGTTTATAATACTAAAAATTTGTTAATAGATTTTCCTTATTAGCCATTCAAAGTTAAGTTTATACCATATCAATGTATCATGCTACCAATCTAAATTATGGGGCTTAATCAGACTTTTGATAATTTAACAATGCTCTTTGCTTGTAAAATGTGTTTGAATAGAGATTCTAAGTAACAACTTCAAAAAAATAAAAGGAAAAAAATTCTTTATATCTATTGATTACTTACTTTTGTATTGAATAATACAAAAAGATATTTTGAACATATTCCAGCAGTTATTTTCTAAGCTATTCAAAATTTTTCAAACATTGTAATTTGAAAAAAATGTTATCAAATTCACACAGAGATCAAAGATCAGACTTGGAAATTTTAGATGAGTGAACTTTTGAATGCACATAAATATTATTTTATTATGTCCTATAAAAAATGTCCAGTTCAAATCTTTGATGCAGGTTTCTTCAACCCAATTTATAGTAAAAAGGTAAAAAAAAAAAAAATTTAAAAATTTCCTCACAGTATTTATTTTTTTTCTATTGGGCCTCATTATAAACTACTGCTAGCCATTAAGAAGGTTTGATCTTTATCAGGATGCAGAGAGAGAATTACAAAGCAGAACCCGATTGTGTGTGGATTCATCAGGCAAAAATGCAAACAATTCCATCCAATTCACTCTGCCAAAGTATTTACTTTTCTCATCAACTGCAACAATAGATTTTACTGCCATTGGGAAAGTTCTACATTATGGCTGCTACATATTACAAATAATCATAAAATATACACAATAGATATTCTCTCTTAAACTGATATTTTAAAAAAATTAAAACAAACATTTTATCATTTTTGAAACTATTTAAAATAATTATAAAACATTTTTATTATATATTTTACTCTAAATATGTCATTTTACATGAAAAGCAAAAATTGATAAACAAATGATTTACACCATTTATGTTCAGACTATTGTCCTCATCTTTGTTGTTGTAATAACAACGAGGACAATAGTCCGAATGTAAAGGTGTAAATAATGATAAATTAGGTACCTCCACGAAATCGCTAAAAAAAGAGCATAGCTTGATGAAAAAGACGCCAACCTTGCCAAAAACTAAATTTTATTGTCTAAATGCTTATGTTATTATTAAGAGGAAAGACCAAAGTTTTTTTTTTTTAATTATTTTTAAAAAATTTTCCTTCTTTTTAGAACATTCTAAATTTTGATTAAAAAAACCTTTTTTCTATTTGTATCAGCGGAACTAGTAAATAACATAGACAATTTTTAGCACGTTTTTTTGGTATGACACACATTAATTTGAAAAATCGTGCAAAAATAGAAATAATTGTCAGATGTTAATGAAACTTTCAGGAACTATTCACAGATGATCGAAATTATTATAAATATGTTTTTTTATGAAAGTCATGGTAGAAATATTTTTAAAAAATATTTATTACCCCCCATAACTAATTATATGAAAACGCTAGAAATTCGATCGCATCGGTTTTAGTGATTACAATAATTAAAATACAGGGCTTTGAGGAATGCAAATCATGTTTTTTTTTGTTTGTAATTGGATACGCAGTACCTGAAAATCAGCTCTGAATTGTAACATACAAAACTCAATAAAACAAAGATATTATTTAATTTCAAATGCTTTTATTTGCTTTTAGTTGTTTTTTATGAATATGGACAATATCTTCTGAAAGCAAAAAATTTTTTCGATGAAAAATGAATTTTAATACAATTATTTGTTATTTCATTAATTATAATAGATTTTACATTTACCTTCATTAAAATCTTATAAAATTAGTTAAAAGTCACATTGTCTTTCATAAGTGTCCTTATGAGATAGATCTTTTTTTAGCGTGTTGTAAATTGTATCATTTTGACTAATCAGAAGATTCCCAGTAATTAAGAAATGTAATTTTGTGCTTATAATCGAGCTGTAATTATAAAATACGGAAGACCAACCAGAATATAATTAAGTTATGCGTTATTTGAGTTAAGCATTGTTCTCCCGCTGTTAAGGCCTTTACTTTTTAGTAAACACGTGTGGAGAAGTTAATTTGATTTTTCAATTTCAACTGAGAAGGGTACCTACAAGTATCAGTATCATCTTATGAAATTTATATGATCTTATTTTTATATTAATCTCAGTTACGACATTTTTCCATAAATGAAATATCAAAATTAATAATAAAATGAATGCAAATACAAATAACAGTAGAATGTAATAAATGTACATAAAATTATAGTATTTTATGTACAATTCTGATAAAATTTCATAAGAAAGGTACCTATAAATTAATTAGATACCTTTCTTAAGAAATATGAAATTTAATGTCACTCTTAACAGTTTTATTTTAATTTCTTTTTACAATATATTTCCCATAAAGCATCATAAACGTAAAGGTGAAAGCTAAGTACAAAAAAAAAAAAAAAAAATAGACCGCTGAAAGTTTTCGTTAAAAATAACGGGTAAATAATTTGTTCACGTAAATGTAAATTATTTCACTTTTCTCCTTCCATAGAACAAATTAGCCTCATGGAATTCAGAATATATCATTCATCACATGTCAAGAGACGCGAAAGTTTATGACCTGCTTTGTTTTATTTTCAAATTACATCTTTTTTGGCACAAAAGCTAAGTTAAGTTTGGTTCAAAATATTTTAAATAAACATTATAATTTCTGATTTTCTTAAAATAAGTTTTGAAAAATGATAATTGATATTTAAAAAAATTTCAAAGTCAGATTTCCAGTTTTTTTTTTTAAATGGAAAAAATGGTCAATTTTTGCTGACTCAAAAAATAGATTTTTAACGAAAATTTCGGACGTGCTAGGAACGATTAAAAAATGGAAAAAAAATACCCCCAAAATACTTTGACCTTTCCTCTTAATAATATCAAACATTTAGACGATAAAATTTTGTTTTCGTCAAGTTTGGCGTCTTTTTCATCATGCTATGCTCTTTTTTTAGCGATCTCGTGGAGGTACCTACGATAAATCCTTACCAGAGAAATTCAGACAAAAATAATATCCAAATTTCACATCACATTTCTCAAATGAAATCAGCTCAAATATGAAGTATTTAGAGATAAGTTTCAACAACTTAATATCACAAATACATACAGAACAAAGAAATACAAAAGGAAATACAACTTACCATATTCTGCCAAAATCCAATAATGAATTAGAATGTAACCTGAAATAATTCAATACCAAATGAAACTTGTTAAATAGTTTGCATTTAAACGCTAGTAAATACTGGTTAATTTAATAAAAGAAATATATACATTTCTTTAAACAAATCATAAACTTAAATTGTTTTTTCCAAATACGATAATTTCTCACCCAGAAAATATAGGTTTAACTTCACAGTAAAAGAAAAACATCTATTGTCATTTTAATTAAAAAAAAAATAAAAAAGATATTTAGAAACTTTAATTTCTTCTTTGACAATTTGTAGAAATGAAAATATAAGCAATGTTGCATAGAATTTTTGGAATATGCATTTGCTACTATAAGTAATATTAGGTAGTATCACATTAATCATCAAGACTTTAGCTATCTCATGAGACTGGTAAATTTAAATGGGCTTTGCTTTCATCACATATGGTAAAGATGATTGACTCAATCCCCACTTTACATTTGAACAGAATTTATAAGTAAAAGACATCTATTTATCTTGTTCAGACTGTTGTCCTCATCTTAATTGTCATATTCACATTTCAGCTGTTATACACTCCGACCGTCTTCAGGTAACTGGAATTTCAAACTGGACCCTTCATTTCTCCCACCAGGGTAGATTGTTCTAGTTCTATGTGCCATGCCTCTTCCGGATGTCTCAGTTATCTCCCTTTAACTCAACTCTCCAAGTTTTTGTTCACCACTGCAGTAGCCAGGTATTGAACTTGCAACTCTTTGGGTCAAGTCACTGGATTCAACCAATGCTTTTATCCACTGGGCCATGCGTCCTTGAGGTTAAAAGAAGAAGGCTGGAGCGTACGACAGCTGAAACGTCATGAATATAACAACAAAAATGAGGAAAACAGTCCAAACAATGCAAATAAATATAATACCTCATCTCAGAAATATAGACAGTTAAAAGACGTCTGTAAACAAATGTATTTTCCCCTATAATTTCAGTAAAAATTAATATTTTTTTCAAAATCCATTTAAGCAATCATTAAATTTTTTTCAAGTCCTATATTTCTGTCATGACTATTTTTTGAAAATTTTTTAATCAGAGTTTAATTTTTCTATCAGCAAACATCAATTCTGTATAAAATTATTTCTCAATGATAAAAATTGACATTAAAACATTCTAAAACCATTTTTAAGTAAGCAAAAATATTTTTATCATCTATGAACAGACTTATGATGTTTTTGCAATTGAAAAATTTTAAAAATTCTAATCATTGCTAGAATTTGTAATGTTTTGGAAACCTACTTTGCCGAGATGAGCAACATATAAATTATACTATTTTATGCAGACATATCTTATGAATATAGATTTAAAAAAATGAAAATTCGGTATAGTATAGACTCAGTGTGACACGTTTTGTACATTGCAAAGCAATGGACATTGGTGTTTCTCTCTATAAAGCCAAAACTATTTTCCTGAATATTTTCTTTTCACAATTTTCTTAATTTTATAAAAAACTTTTCCATAAATTCTGAGTTTTGTAATACTTTTTAATGTTACTTAAAAATATTGAAAAAAACAAAAAAAAAAACAAACAAACATTACAAGAATCAATTGATAAATGAATGGATTAAAATCTTGAGAGAGAAAACAGAAAAAATGCTAACAAACTTCTACAATTTGGAATAATTAAATGAATTACTTATGCATTTTTAAGAAGACATTTGGTGACTAGTCTCTGAAGCTTATTTGTTAGAAACTAGTTTTTGTAAGAAATTGGAAATTACTAGCAAAGTAAAAGAAAAGGACATGAGAAGAACTAAAAACAAAAAGAAAACAAAGAAACAATTTCACACAAGGTGAGTATCAAGAGAATTGAATGAAAAATAGAATAAATAAGCCAAGAAAAATTTTGATATAATTCTGAAGTTTTTCATTTATTCCATTTGGCAAAGCTAACCTTTTATATTTGGATTATGTCTTAATAGAAAATACATATATTTATATATCATTGCAGTTGGCACCGGCTTGAATCAGGATCGTTATCCTCTCTCTCTCTTCCAGTAGCAGTGGCAGAGATAGCTATGAATTAAAGAGACTTTGTGCAATGGAGACACCCACACACTTGGCCAGATGTGCCTCCTTCGCAACTCAAAGTAAATTGAGACAGGTGATATCTGACAAACCTAGCTGCATTTGGCTGTTGGATGCTTGGTCTCTCAAGGTCCTTGGTTATGCCAGCCCAACAGACACTGCCCTCTTCTGCCAGTTTGGCCATTGAGATTATGTAGATCTTTGCGTATTCCACCATTGGGTTGGTTGAGTCTGGTCTCACCTCCTTGACGTTACTGCCATGGGTGATTTATATATCATAAATGTTGTTATAGAGATTTAATGATTCTAATCATTTTATGATGATACAAAAAGCTATCTGATCATTATTTATACTATTACATGCAGACTATTGTGCTCATCTTTGCTGTTGTTATCACGTTCCAGTTGTGCCCCCCAGGGATCATCAGGTACATATCAATCTGGGTACAGAATTCTGAACTGAAACCTTTATTTAATCTAAAGGGATAGACTGTTCATTGTTCCACTGTCCTTGTCTATGGATATCTAATCTCATTCTTATTTTTAGTACTACTCAGTTATTGTTCATCCTGTTTCCACAGAGTGCAAGTACACTCTGCCTAATTCAGGGATTGAACTCAATATCACCAAATTTATGAACCAATGGTTTCATCCACTAGGCTATTAAAGGGATCAGTTCTGAATTGCCTTTAAGTTACACAGATCGATATACACCTGATGAAGGCTGGAGGACACAGCAGCTGAAACATTATGTTAACAACATTAAAGATGTGGACAATAATCTGCATGTAAATAATAGTAATGCCTCATCTCAGAAATTAAGATAGAAGCTATCTGATCCTGTATCGGATTTGGAAACGCTAACCTTTTCTATCTGGATCATGTACATTGCAACAGAAGATTCATTGTTCAGGAAAAATTATATACAAAAAAATGTGATTATAGAGATTCAATGATTTTAAACAATTTATGATATGAAAGGTTATCTGATCAGGTATTCGATTTAATATTTATTGCTGTTGAGTAGAGAATATCCTTTAAAAGTGATGCTCGAACACTGCTTAAAGTAGGCCTTTTTTTTTTTTTTTTTTTAATTTCAACAGATTTAATAGTAGAAACAGAAAGCAAATCCAAAATCAACTCAACATTCTTTTTAGATTCCAAATCTAGCTCTCAACAGTCTCCCTCATTCTCAATCATGGTATTCCATTTTTGAATGTTTAGGCCATGTATACGTGCCCCATACAAACTTCTTAGCTGCTTTCTTAGCCATAATCTCATCTTTTCTGATTATTCTGCTTAGGTAAGTTGTGCCACTTCAAAAGCTCTTTTAAAGTAGCTACCATCTGCTCATTCCTGGAGACTACATTTAACTACCATGGCTCACCTGAAGGCTTTCAGAGAATTTTAACAGTAGTGATTCTTCTGTCAGCTCTGATGAGAGTTTCATCCAGTTTGGCCTTATCCTCAGCAGATGGTCAACCACTGTGGGATCTGTCACCAAGGTCAGTTTCTTTCTCTTTTTAGGATTGACATTAATTCAACTGACCCATTTCCTTACTGTGCTTACATCAAGTGACCCTTTCCATAAACATTCACTGTTTCTTTATTTTTGTTTATATCAAGTAGATTGCTTATGTTATTTTTTTCTAAATTTGAAAAATTATATCTGATAAGTTTGTTTTGTGTCGCTTAATTCTTTATAAAATTTTATGTTTGTCTGAAAAAAAAAAAAAAAAAAAAAAAAAAAAAAGATTTTCTCACTGCAAATAAAAATATTTTGAGTTATAAATAAAACGTTTTTCTTTAATCATGTACATCCCACTTCTATTTCCCCAACCCACCAAATTTATATGATTGATACCTTTTGAAAATTTGCGCCTCCATATGAAAGTTTTCAATAATAACAAATATCAAATTCAAGGAACAAATTTTTAATAGCCTTAATCAAAATTTATTCAAGTTATAAATATAGATATGAAAAATATTCTCATTGCTTTGACAGAATAAAAGTAATAGTCCTAAATAAAAAAAACTGGTTGATAGTGTATTAATTCTTGTCTAAGCCTAGTTTTTGAAGCTTTTAAATGAGAAATCAAAATACAAGATGAAATGTTATTTAATCAAGAACAAATTTTTATTGTCAACACACATACAATATTTGATAGGCATATTTTCTGAATGTGTCCATCTCACCCATGGTTTGACTTGAGATGTGTAGAAAGTGAAAATTCTTTCTAAAAATTATTGAAGGAAATTATCTAGTTATACCTTCTTGAAAGGTTACAGAGTTTTTTGGGTTTTTTTAATTCAGCTGCTATAGACTGAATTTAATTATATTTGATAATGTATTCCAATATGAAAAGCTAATATTGTCCCTTGAAATAAAAGTTTTAGTTGTATATAATTTCATATTTCTTTCTGAAAAAAGAAAGAACACAATTTTTAAAGAATATTTTTCATGTTGATTTTGAATGGAAATTTCTGCAAGAGGATTTATATTTAACCTAAACATGATCTTCCTTTTCCAAAACTGAGATTATCAATTATTAGATTTATCTTGGAGCAGAATTAACTTGAAATTTTTCTAAGGATTTTATAATTGCCAATAAAATCACTGCTGGTGATTTGTTGTTGCAAATATTCTAGAATAAAATGTTTCTGCCAAGGGGATCTTCTAATCAAAAGTTGAAAGTCAGGAAAAAATGTTTTAAAAAAAAAATTAAAAATATAAATTAAAAAGTTTCAAGACAAATTTGTATGGAATTTAACCAGAATTATTTAATTACTGTCATTATTGAGATAAAAATCAAAACAATTTACAAAAATGTTTTTCTAACAAAACAAGTTTTAAAAAGTATTTATATTTAAATAAAATTCCATAACTGAATATAAAAATTTAAATCCCACAGAAATAATTCAGAAATAAGTCTCCTGTAGTTACAATAATTGGAAATAATAAAAAGATAGAAACAAAAATATTAAAAACAATGTCAAAATTTACATTGTTAGATAAATCAATGTTTAAACTATTAAACAGAAGGTTAAAAGATCACTATCTCAATCCTAAAGTAAAACATCACCATCAATGCTTCTTGACAACAGGAGAAATCATTAAACATAGCTAAATTAAATCAAGGAACCCTTTAAACCAGAATAGATTATTGAATTTCATTCAGGAAATGAGTTGGTATTGTATAAATCAAATAAAAATGAAGTATCATAAAAATTAAGCTACATTTAAATGCATGTTTATATTCAAGTCACTGATTCCATGAAATGTATTTGTTCTCTCTTCTCAAAAGTTCAATAAATGCAAAATATATGACTTGAACATTTAACTCTTTCATTACATTCAAGAGATCACTTGACATCTTAATGCAATTTTATCAGCAATAAATAATGGTTTCATTAAAATTGTTGTAAACAAAGTGTGACAAAAAAGCATCAAATATTTCAAATTATATTTGGTGGACTGCATCTTTATTTTATCAATTAAAGTGTGAATGGCTTATAAAGAGGAAAAGCAAGTACAAAATAAAATAGAATTTAGTTAAAAAATCAAATTCAAAATGGTTAAGCAAATTTAGGGGATTTTTAAAGGTTTTTATTACTGCATATTTCCTTGATAGGCACGGTGGAGCAATGGATAGCAGTTTGGATTGAGGAATCAGAGAGCCGAGTTAAAATTGCAGTCAAATCCATTACATTCACTTACGTGCTAACACCATTGGGAAATGTATGAATCATCTTCTCCCCCAGCTATGGATAAATAGCAGGACAGACCGGGTCTATTGCCTTGAATGGCAACTGGTCAGCCACAGAAAGAAATGGCAACCTACTGCGGGAAAAAATCTGCCTCGTCAGTTATGTATCAAAAGATACATGATCACTTAAGTGTGTATCACGCATGGCACAGAACTGACTGATACTTCCTTGGCAGTCTTAATTTTTTTAAAAAGATGAAACTCAAACATATGAAACTGAATTAAACACTATTCTTATAAATAAACAGTCTCATAAATAAATAGATGCTTGCAACCAATTTCAGTAAATTTATATTGAGACCAAATGAAAGAAATGATCAGGAAGATGCATTTTTTTTAAATTTATAATTAGTTTCTAGTTGTTATACATTTAAATTTTCTTGTTTGCTTGTTCAGACATTTTTATAAATTTATGAACAAAAAAAAAAAAAAAAAAAATTATTTTCATATTTATTTCTTTATATGGTAAATAATAAATATCACATTGTAGTTAACATATTTTTATAAATTTGTAAATATAAAATTAATCTTATATAATAAGTAACCAATCTAATAAAATAGCGTGTAATATTTTTGTTGCCAATTAGCAAAAAAATAAATAAATAAAATGAAAAAAAATGCATAAATCCAGTTTCATATGTTTGGGTTTTATTAAAATTCTAAAAAAAATAGCTATTTAATACAATAAAACTTGCCAAGGAAGTATATAGTAATAGTCAAGAGGAAAACCATCCTTTTGAAACTTCATTTTTTTTTTTTTTTTTTTATTGCAGATACATATGCTAAAATGATTCAATAAATAAAATTCAATTGATGGAATGAATAATTACTTAATTGTTCAATCAATCTCTATCCATTATCTAAGAATACATTTGAGTAATGCACATTAATCTATTGTCTATAATCTTATATCAAGTTGATCATCAATCCAACTTAATGACAAGAATTTTTATTTTTGTATTCTACAATGAAAATGTTTTGACAAATATTATGATGATAGTAAGACAACTGTTGGTCTTCCATTATATATATTCATAAAATCTGATACTATTCAATAATCTCAATACATAATAAAGCTTTATTGTTATGGGCAAAATTGTTGATTACTATTTTAAATTAAAAGACAAATAGATCATGTTCATAACAGCTTTGGATTCATGAAAACAGGAGTTTCTGATAATGAAGATAATTTTAAAGATTTATCTTGGAAAAAGTAAAAAACAAGGAAGGCTTTTAACACAAAACCAGTCTGAAGCCATCACTTATTTTAACATGGAATAAGTCTAATCATATTATAATTTGACTTGTTTTTTTAATTAATGAGCATATATGATTTGCACTGCCAATACCTCATAAATAATGAATTATTCAGTTTTAATCAAGAGTAAAGATAGAAGACATAGAGATGCTGTTTGGTTTCAAGAAAACAAGAGAAATGAAAAAGAAAAGGAAGGGAAAAAAAATTGCAGGTAATAATATTCAAATATTTAACAATGCAATTGGAGAATTTCCATGGGTACTTTATACTTGTGGAACACACTGGAAGCTTATTCAGTCATTAACTCAGTAATTAAGAGTCATCAGAAAATTAAAATAGAAAAACTGAAATTTTCATGGGTATCTCTAGCCTAATATAATGTTAATAGAAAAAGCAGTACATTTTACAAAAAGGAAAAAGGTTTAATTACACATTAATAAAAATAATTTGTCTGAGAAAAAGAAAAATGAAACAAGAAGTTGACTATGAAGAGTAAGTTTTTCTATCTAATTGGTATAACATCTGGTCATATTTTGTGTTATTCTATTGTCCAGTATTATTTATGAGATCAACCAGTGCATTTCTCCATCTGCTAGAAGTAAAGCTTCTATCAAAACAAGGATCTTAATCATTCTGCCAGCTGTAATGTTTCACTTAAAACCTCTCCTCAACTTACAGTTCACCCCTTCAAGGCATCTACCTCCATACAGTGTCTCAAAAAGAGACAACTTTAACATTCTTTTCTTACAAATTTTTTTAAAAATAATATTCATTGGGAACAAAATGATATTATATTACAAAATGAAACTAACTGAAAAGTTATACAAATATATAACTGCACCCCATTAAAATTCTCACTTAACTTTAGAAGTAGACATAATTAAAATTATCTGGAGAGAATTTTACAAACATCAGATTAAATTTCATGCTTTTACAGTTTTATCATACTTTAAAAGAAAAAACAAAGGCATAGTACAAGGCTAATTAAAAAACAACTATTTAGTATACTTTCTAAAATACAATAATAAAAAATACAATTGGCAAAGAAAAACATGAAATATTAAAAAAGTCATCACTTCAAATAAAAATGTAATAAAATTTGTGAAATATATGTTAATAAAAATTTCTTATAAAATTTTCCACCAATTATGCATGTTGTACTGACTTCTTATTTAAAGATCAGAGTTCAATCCTGTATTGGGTGAATAAGGATCATTTGCAATAATTCAGCCAAAGAAAAAGAAATTTCTGAATTTTAAAAATAACAGAAAAGTTGATGGCAAATCTTTATTACATCAATAGGTGAAAAATAAAACAAAACTGTCACAATAATACAGAAACCCCTGGGATTATTGGTCATAGAAAAATTAAATTTAAGACTGAATAATGTTGACCATAAAACTTAAGATTCTTTATAAACTCAATATGTATATGTTTGAGAGTCAAGTTTCAATCCTAGCGTGAAGCAATCACAAGTCTAGCCACATGAAAGAGCTGTGATACAGCAAAACAGTCTGTGTATGACATTATACATCACAGACAAATAATTTTGTTTGTATAAGAACCTGGTGTTTACTAATGTATAAAACTTTTCATTCAGAAATAGCTTAACTGATTTTGACAAGCTACATATACAAGTTATATATTGCTCAGATTTCATTAAAAAAAAAACTTCAGAAAAATTGAAAATCTTTTGAACAGGAATAGGATTGCCTCTAAATCCTTTTCCTGCTCTTTCACTTTCGGTGACCTCTTGCATCTTGGTGGCATTATCACCTTGCTTTTGGTTGTACCTATTACACTGTATGACAATCTACCTCGAGTGGCTCTTGGGCCTTGTATAAATGAACATCATTGTTAGAAAAAAAAAAGGTGCTGGTAAACTTGCAAGTATAAACTAAAATTAACTACTATTATAGGTATATTGATTTATAGCTAATAAATTAATAAATATTGAAGAAACAGGAAATTACTATAATATATATCATTTGAACATAACCTAGATATCTAAGGGAAAATACAGACACATATCCATTTTTATAATATAATTATTACAAATGGTAACAATGTCCAGAGATTGATATAACCATTGGGTTATATAAAAAAAAATAAAACACAAATAAATTACACATATTTCTCTTAAATAGAGTTCTCAACACTTACCCAAAATAACATTTGAAATAATCATAATTTCCTAGGTTTTGAAAAGACTAAAAGCATAGAGAATCATGTTTCACACTTCAATACTAAACTTGAATAAATGAAGTCAGGAGGGTTTCAGCATCTTGAAGATTTAAATAAACCATAGATTTATGCTTTTACTCCCAGTAGCTTCTCCAAATCATCTTTGTCTATTATGGCCACAAAAGATACTTACCTGTTCATTACCCTCCAATCATTGTACAAAGTTAGCATATCTCTAGGCAATATTCTGTGACAGGGAACACATAATAAACAGAGAAGCAGAAAAGCCTATAGAACATTTTGTGCTTCAATGCATTCATGAAACCTAACAGCAAATACCAGTATTGATCAGTCTCGGTGAATATGCAGAATTGGTATGCTGAAAGGCTAGCTGTCTATATCAACAATTTTGGATGCCTCACAAAACTAACATTTCTACAGTCTGAATAAAGCTGAAAATATTCATATGTAAAGGAAAACTTTTGAAGGTCACCTCAAGTCTTTGTTATTTCATATAGAATTCACTTTTAAATCAGGAAATTATTATCCAAAATGACTTTCTTGCTGAAAGTTTGTACTTTTATTTTTAAAAAAATATTGTGTAAATGCCAAAATGGTTATTAATTCAAAATTAATTAAAGTTTATATAATAAATATTCAATAGCGTCAAAGATAATATAAATATTTCTTTCGGGATAAGAATAATTTTGATATGATCTCTCTTTGAATATTTGAAAATATCAAATAGTATAGTCACAATACAAAAATAGAATTAATATTACGAATATGAATAAATCACAAAAAGAAACATGGCATGAGTAATTAAAAAATAGATTCACTTAAAAGTAAAAGGTTCCTATATTTTCTAGTTTAATTTTTTAAGTCATGTTTATACCAAAGCATTTCTCTGTTCCATTTTCTATACCCCATCTGAATAACGTACGATTGCAAGATTGGTTCAGGGAATGCTATTTGCACAAACCAAATGAGCAAAGCAAGGAGGGGGGATCTTACCTTTCAGAACATATATGTATGCCATATATTTCAGTTATGGGTCAAACAAAACTACATCTTCAAACACCACCTACTGAAAAATGATATGAACTTTTGTTCCAACCATATATACATATATATAACACACACACACACACACAGTGGTGTCAGGTGGGTTTTGAGTGGCTGGGGAAATTTAAACTATTGCACTTCATGCTCAACCTAATTAAATTTTTTGTGCCCCTAACAGTTTAGTGTCCAGGACAACCATCCTTCTGGCCTCACCAATTTACACATGTGTGTGTGTGTGTGTGTGTGTGTACATACATACATACATACAATTTTAGACAAATATTAGTCAAAAATACATTCATACTTCATCAAAATAAGCAAAAACTTAAAATTCTGGAAGCCCTTTATAAGAGAATTTAAGCCAAAAGTCAACTATGAGTATAGCAACAAGGTTCTTAAATGTTTGTAGCAACAAAGTATTATATAAAATACTAAATTAAAAATATTAGAACTAAAATCTTTTTAATTTTTAAATATTAAAATAAAAAAAAAATTACAAAAATGACATCCACCAAAACCCATCCCCACATAGCTAAAAAATTTTTGAATGCTGCAAAATGGACAGTAGAAAAATATTTTAAATTTACAGAGCTACTGTATACATATCCACCAGATATTTTAACCCCCTAAAAATGGTCTCAGATGAAAGTACTTGGGAAGATGAAAATTATTTGAGAGAAAATTTTGGAATTTTTCTTAATTTTCTACAGCCAAGAAATTTGTGAACTTGCATGGATTAAAACTAAAATAAATAAACATAATATGTCTAAATTATTTAACCAAACATACTTAAATGAATATATGCTGTACACACACACGTCTTTTATAGCAAGTATATAATTTACATTGTTCCAGACAAAAACTAAACCAGCAGGTTATCTTTGTTTGCCAGCTATTACAATTTATAGATACATGTGTGACAATGTAGTGCTGATTTTTTAGTCCTTTTTAATGTGGATTTTATTTTTGATCTCATCACAGCAGTAATTTGTAACTGAAGTAGTACGATCACAAGTTAAAGAATGCCGTCAATGTCTGTCTTTAATTTACAGGTAAGAAAAAAAAGACAATGAGACTCAGTTCAATTCTAAATATAGAACAATGATATTTTGATTGTTGAAATCTGAGGAATAATCTGTACATCTGAGGAATAATGAAATTTTGATTTCATATATAAAACCTTAAATTAAAACAGTTACTGTTTCAAGGACTTGGTAAATTTGTAACATTTTAATATTTTACCTTGCTAAAGTGTGTGTCTTACATTTTCCAAAAACTGTGTATGGGGAGTAGGTTGAGATAAATTTAATAAATCTTCTATCAAAGCCCATTTTGAAATGAAAGACATCAACTTTGTTAAGTTTCATCAGTAATAAATGACTGATTTCTCAGAGGCAAATTTAATTAATGATGAGCCTGTTAAATTTATGAAAAGACAAGTAACATAAATGATTCTGAAATGTCTTTCAATGCTTTTGATGTAACAAAACTGTTGAACAAAAAACTTAAACTTTTACACATATGAGATTCTATATAATTAACTAGTTATACAGGATTTTCAGACTTTTTTTTTAAAAAAATGTAGTTTTAGTAGTTTTAGTGTATTTATAAGGAAAGATGATAGAGAAACAAGCACTGAGTATTAAAAAAGTAACTGGTGATCAAGTGAGAGGGAAAAAGATTTGCAAATAAGATAAGCAAATAAATAACATATTTAGGCAATAAATTTAAGTCATAAAAGTTTATATAGCCAAGATGTGCTAAAATATCTAAGGCCAGGAAAAAGTCACAATTTTAGCTGGAAAAAAGTCAACTTGCTCTTGTTAGTGGCATGTTTGGTATACACAAGTCCATGGTAGCAGATTTTTAACTGCAGTTATTACTGTCAATAATTTCCATGGCAGGAGGCGTAGCCAAGATTCAATATTTCCACAGCTGTCTTCAGGATTAGGGTCAGTGTTAGAGGTTAGGGATACTGGCATACTATAGATAAGGACAAGGTTACATACAGTACAGATCAGGACATCAAATTAACACCTGCTCAAAAAGTTTTACCAGATTAGACAACCTGTGGTCACAGTGACCTCAGCTTACTTACCAGGTTGATGTTGCCCAATTAAACAAAAATCTCATGATTTTGTTCTATTTTACAATTTTGAAGCAAAACTCATTAATTTACCATCAGTTCTGTATGTTCTTTTACTGAGACTGACCGACATATTAACCTTAAAAAGAAAAAACAAAAAAATTCAATAGTTTAACCTTTCTATTAAAAAAAAGAAAAGATGCAGAAAAAGTGGTAACATTGTTCTGTTTCTTTTCCTGTGACTTTAATTCAAAATCTCAACCCTTTACCATACAAGAAGCAAGCCTTTGGTTCATTTAGGAATCAAATCAAGATGAATAAATGTTTAAATGTATACAGTGTTTGTGCTGCTGTCTCTTGAATACTACTTAGAAAAAATATTAAAAAAAGAAAAGAAAAATAGTAAATGGCAAGAACCAATTTTAAATATAATCACAAATCCATGTCTGTCCGTGCTATCAATCTGTCTGCAATTAGCTTGATTTTTTGATAGTACAGGTTAAGTATCCTTTATTCAAAATTCCCAAATGCAAAATCCTCCAAAATCAAAAAGTGATTTGCCACAAATGGAAAATTTCAGAAAGCCCAGTTATGTAGACTATGTTGCCAACAGTTTTTTTCTTAGTGATAATCACAGCAACAACTTCATTCATGGATTACTTACCAGGTGTTTTGTGCTCAGTAAACATATTCTAAAAAGTCCTGTATTTATATATTTTTGCAATGATCATGTTTTTTGTACACATACAAAACGTACAAAATATTATTTTTATGTAAAAACTTAATTTCACCACTTAAAAATCTGTGTGAGTATTACATGACTAGCATCATTACCTGTATCTGTAAGTACACAAGATTTATTAAATTTTTATATAAAACTACTTTCAGGGTATATGTTATTTATATAGAACTCCCTTCAGGGAATATGTATAAGTTGTATTATGAAATGTAAAGGGATATTGTGTTTATGTTTGGGCTCCATTACCAAGTTGCACCATTTTTATAGATGCTATATACAAATTAAATAGTCTGTATTCCAAAATAAAATAAAAAATCTGAAAATTGAAGCACTTCTGGTCCCAAGGATTTTGGATAAAGGATTCTTAACCTGTAGTAGTATGGCAAAGAAAAAAAAAGGCTGAACTGTGATGTAATATCAGTCCTTATATATGGCAGTGAACGCTAGACAATTCTATCATAGATGTTGAGATTTCAGGCAACAAAGAAATGATTCTGCAAATAGATGCCAAGAATACCATGGACTCAATATGTGAGCAACAAGGAATTTTTAAGGATAACTATATATAAGATCAGAAAGAATCAGCTGAAATTTCTTGGACACATAATGAGGAAGGAGAGCTTGGAAAATTTGACATTCACAGGAAATATCAAAAGCAAAAAGGACTGGAGGAGGCAGCAGGCTACCTACCTGACGAGCTTGTGTGAAGAGATGGCAGAATGGAGAGTGAGAGGAATGCTAAGAGCTACAAAGGTTCAATTTGTTTATATCAACTTTAATGCCAAAATTTAATTTTCTTGGATGCTTTGGTAATTTTTTTTTTTTTACTCTGAAAAAGTATTGTTGGTAGTTTTACTACAAAAATGCATTTTTATACTTTCATAATGTCTTGACCCCAGTTTGGGGTTAGCACCTTCTAGGACCTCAGCTATGGGCATTTGCCCATAACTGGGGCCCTAGCAGGTCCTACCACCCCGGGTCAGAGTGGACCTAGGAACAACAAAAATTAAGAGATGATTCCACCCTCCTCAAAACCTCTCAATCAGAGGCCTTGCTGCCAGATGTAGTTTATCATCATATCCAGGATGAAGCTATAAAGGATAGAAAGTTGTGGAAAACCATGATTGCTATATCCTAAAGGGACAAGGCACATAGAAAATGTTGGCATTTGAAAATGTCTTTCATCAGCTGGACAAGATAAATTCAAGTAAAAAGAAAAATATAGGTAAAATTAAATGTTCATAGAAAATTTGGATGATTTTGGCAACATATATAAAAAGTATGAAATGGTTTCTATTAAGGATTCTTTTTCTGGTTCTGTCTGTTAAAATCTTAAAACATACAATAAATTTAAGATGATTTATACATTTTAAGGTTTCATTACTTTTCATGTTTAATAAAAAGATAATGTTTTCACAATAAAATAAATATTGAATGCATTTTAGAATATAAAGCTAGGAAAAAATCCCAAATTGAAAACAATTTATAAAATCTTACAGAAAATGCACTATGGTCTACTATAAAAAGAAAAAAAAGATTAAGTAGACTTTCTATTATAATTTTCTTATTAAACATATAAAAGATGCAATTTGATTTGTCATGCTTCCATACTTGTAATATTTCCTTCTGTCAATTGTTGGACAATAAGATGTTAGATAACAAGCCAACTAATTCATGGATCAGTGATCTTCAAATAGATTCAGCACCTGCTTCTGAAATGTAAACATTTACAGTCTCTGTATAGTAAGGGTGAAAATTATAACAGGGATTATTAGTAGGATAATGCAATCAAACAGACATAGATTTTCAGATCTTTAACTTTTATCAAATATTCATGCAAACAATCTTACAAATAAGTGATAAGTTCCTTTTTAATGCTGATATACAAGCGGCACACCTGCAAAAGCAAAGAATTGATAAACATTTTCTACAGACTAATAAAAAAAATAAAGGGGGGGGGCAATGAAGCTTTCCTCTTAGTCATTGCATCCTTCACTCATCAAATCTTTAAATGCTACATTGCCTGATAAACCAACATCAGTGGATAATGCAAACAAATCTAAATATTAGAAAGCAGCAACTGATGCATATCCTGTAAAATTTTATACACAGATCCTTACTTCCTATTACCTCTTCTCCTTCCTTATATACTTGAATGCCAGTTAAACATCACATGGTCAAAAGTTCCATGGTCACTGATTAACTCTCCAAATTAGTTATCTGAATGTTTATTCCTCGAAATAACTGAAAATCAGAACCAGGATTGTTTTGTTTGGTTTTTAATAGGAGTAAATATGCTTTACTATCACCCAATCCATACTCCTCTTCCTTCTCTTGAACAGGAGTAGAAGCTCATACCTTGTTTCCTGTTTAGGAAGCGGTTCCTTTCCTTTTCTCAAGCCTTAATAGTGGTGCTGTCATGGATTTTTTGTGATGTGTGTGGATGGAGGCAATGTCTCTTCATACTCAGGGTACCAGGTTGGCAGTTTTCTGTTTGCTGTTCCTGGCTGGTATTTAGGAGCCCAAACTCTTGCGCAGCATCTTGAGAGGCTGCTCAAATCAACAGTTGCATAATATCAGGGTTCTTGCAATGCCAAGTCATGCATGAAAGGGTTTCCCTGCAAGCACCTCCAGTGGGCAACCCTGAGACCACACTGTGTTGCAGTCTGCACCAGTTCCTGCTACTACTAAACCTTTCCTTACCAAAATAATATACCATGACTACAAGATGCCAAAAATATATAACTAAACCCCTCAAGCTTTCTTTCTCCAACATTTGTGGTATTTGTACCAACTTCTGCAGTGTGGAATCATTCCACTTCGAAAAGTCTCTGAACATCCTAGCTCTTTGTGAAACTAATCTTAACTCTTCAATCTCCTCCTGATTTCTCAATTCCTGGTTATCTTCCTCTCTTTAGGAAGGACTAATGTCTACATGCATGCCCTAGGAGTTTATGTCCATGAACATCTCCTACTGACTAGGGAACTCTCTCTTGAATCTCCAAATGACTCTTAAATGTGTGTGTGTGGTAGGTAACGCAACAACTCAACTGATGATAGCAGGTAGGAACAAAGAAAACCGGTGTTGCACGTCCAACCTTCTCACGAGCCGAAAGCTCTCTGATTCGAAACAGCAAAACGAGCCTGCTTTATACAGCCGCGGACCGACCACAATTTGCATGCGAATATTTGAGACAACGAGATTTTTTTAACTAAACCGAGACCGCCCAGCATAAAATATGGGCGCCGCCATTTTGGTTTCTTTTGCTGTTGGAAGGACCAGAGTTTGCATACTGCGCAGATTCGAACGCGTTTCCGAGGTAAGCCATTTTCACAATTTTCCCCACAGCGTGTCTCTCTCTACTTAACTCAGTCAGCTATTTCTTTGTCTACCATTACCCTTCCTCTCATAACTTTTGTGCAAAATAGTATTTCTAATAATATAGACAAGGTCATCTTCCTACACCCATTTGCAAATATATGTGTTTGGTGACTTTAATGCCCACCATACCAGGTAGCTAAAATGCTGTCACTGACCCCACTGACATCCAAACCCTTAACTTCTCGATCACTCATGCAAATGATGGACTTCCCCATTCGTTTCCCCAGTAACCCTGACAAACATACTTCTCTTCAAGATCTTTTTTTTTTTTTTTACTTCTGTCCCAGACTCATGTCATACTATGCAGCTCTGCCTTCTTGGCAACTGTGTAGTAGTGTCTGTGTACATCTCTTTCCACTCCCCTACCAACCAAGAACCTCCTACCAACAGAATATCTTTCTGTTATCAATGAGCAGATTGGGACTCATTCCCTGACATCCTTCATGAAGTCCCTTGGAATGTAGTTTTTAATCATCCTGTTCATAAATGTGTATCTGAGGTCTTCTGGGTGAAAGCTGGCACCAATGCTTTCATTCTAGCAAGGAAATACAAAGTTAAACTGCATTCATCTTCTTGGTTCTCACCTGTATGATCAACCACCATAGCCCACAGGAATCATTTCTTCCAGCTGTGCCAGAGAGACACATCTGATTGCAACAGACATCTTTGTCTCTGCTCATAATGTGTGCAAGCTTGTCCTCACTGAAACAAAGTTACTGTTTGCTGATAGAATGAAACAACATATAGCATCTCACAATTCGGTTCTAGAGATTATTGGCAGCAAGTGTGTACTGAACAACAGCAGATCCTCAATCCCTCCTCTATTCAATCAATTCGAAGTCCTGACATCTACAGTAGATAAGATTGAATGCTTTGCTCTGAAATTCTCTTCCAACTCAACATTTGACTCATTTGGAGTACCTGCACCCAATTTTCCCCCTAGAACAGAGGCTCTACTGAGTGATATGCACATAACCCTGTCACAGGTCTCAGACATTATTTCTAAATTAAACTCCCATAAGGCAAGTGGAGGGGATGGGATCCCATCTATTTTCTTAAAGAAATGTGCTCCTGTGCTGGTTCCAGTTCCCTCCAAACTCTACAACTATTGCCTCACTGCTTCCCACTTGTTGGAAGTCCTCTATAGTTCCTGCTTTTAAGAAATCTGGAGAATCTTCTGACCCCTCTAACTATTGTGCTATTAGTCTCCTACCACATTTCGGCAAAATATTTGAGATTTTAATCAATGCTGAAATGGTTAAGCATCTTACCTCTCATGACCTACTCTCTGACAAACAATATGGCTTCCATTTTGCCAGGTCTACCACTTATGTGCTAATGGCCATCACTGAATATGTATATCAAGCTCTTGATAATAATATCAAAGCTTGAGCTGTAGCTCTAGATATCTTGAAGATGTTTTGACAGGGTCATGCTGGTCTTCTACATAAACTCCAGGGCTATAGTATTACTGGATGATTGATTTAATCCAATCATTCCTATCAAATGAAGGTTTTTTTGAATGAGCTCACTTTCAGATCCTTTTACACAAACACGGGTATCTCCCAAAGCTCTATTCTGGGTCCAACAATGTTTCTGATCTTAATGATCTTCCTGCTGTCATCAGTTCCCAAGTAGGCATTTATACTGATGATACTACCATTTACTCCTGTCTCAATAACAAATCCATCAAAGCCAACAAAGTTAATATGGCCACTGCTCTTAAAAAGGACCTCCAATCTGTGGTTAACTGAGGCAGGAAATGGCTCATAAATTTTAATGCCTCCAAAACAAAACTACTCTCATCTAACCACCATAAAGAAACTTTCCTGCCTGCCTTCAGCATAACTGATGCTAGACTCATGGAGAGCAACACACTGCACCTTCTTGGCCTCATGTTTTCAACTGACTTGAAGTGGATCGACTATATTGGATCGATAGCTGCATCCACAGCAAAGAAATTTGGATCACTGTTGCACTAGAAGTTTTTTCTCGACAGAGCCCATCTTGCACATTTACAAATCTACCATTCATCCGTGCATTGAATACTGTTGCCATATCTGGTCAGGTACTCATCTCAAGGTTCTTGACAAAATCCAAAGAAGGATCTGTAATGTAATCAATCCTGACTTGGCATCTTGATTTCAGTCACTTTCTCACCAACATGATGTGGCTTCCCCGTCTTTTCTACAAATATTTTCATGGCTACTGTTCTGACAATTTTTTCCCCTGATGCCTGGACTACACAAGTTTAAGTGTGCTACTAGGCACTAGATTGGCATTTAGGTCCCATCCTTTTGAATTAGTTAAATGTAATTGCCACTTCTACTCCAAAAGTTTCTTTTTTCACAGTTCCTGCTTGTTTAAGCTCTTTTCCGTTTACTTGCTTCCCTGATAACTATGATCTTCAAAAATGCAACATCAATTGCCATATTCTTGAACCCCATTCAGCTTTTATCCTTTCTTCACTCCCTCCTATACCCAGTCTTTTCTCTCATCTTCACTTTCTGTAACCCCCTGCATACTAGTGGCATTCCCACTTTGCTTGGGATGAAATGATTTAAAAAAAAAAATAAAAACAAAACAAAAAAAAAACAAACAGCACATCAATAATGTTCTAGTCTAGAGCAAAAACACATTTGTGATGTGTTCTTTCACCACTGATCTTGCATAGTAATACATTTTTTACTAATCTAGATTACTTAAAAGAAATTATCTGTATTATATATAACATTACCTTATACTTCCCTGAAAAAAAAAAAAAATTTAATAGCTAATCAATCATTATTCTTATTGCACAAAATACATTGAGCTTCTTTTTTTTTTTTTTGCATTTTATTATATATTTGATAGTTTTGTTCTTTGATCTTTAAATTGCAGGAGTTTGGAACAAAGTAACTTAAAACTTGATCTAAGTACAAAAGATTGCTATATAATGTAGCAACATTATCATGTTAGTTATCAAAGATGATTTTATCTATATCACTGATCTTACTGCCACTATTGTCATTCTAACTTACTCCAACACTTTGTTGACTAATATTAGTTATTATACTGTTGGGTTTGGTGATTTTTTTATTCTAGATATTTCTTGGTATTTTGTTGTTTTTCATAATATTTTTAGTTGATATTCACTTTGGGCTTTAAATTAAACTGTGAAATCCTAAACAAGCAATTGTAAAACATTAATATCATTTGCAGGTCCAAACTCAAATTTTACTTGAAATTTTATAAATAAGGTATCAAAATTTTAAGCAAGCAATGTTGTTAAGTGATAAAATCTTCTCACATAAGTTATTTTTTGCATTTTTTTATAGAATGCCATTGCAGCACAAGATTGATTTTTATGCTTTTAACAGATCCAACTTAAAATTATCTTTGGCACAAAGCAACCGTTTAAAATGTGCTCTTCTATTTAATATTGTTCAAATACAATAAACTAACTTATATCTAAACCAAAACATATTTTGAATTCTTTTTGCCTAAAAAAAAAAAAAAAAAAAAAAACATCTTTAGTAAAAATATATGACTTGAGAAGTCAGCCTAGAGTTAATATTTCATGTGAAGTAAGCAACAATAAGAAAAGAGCTTTTAAGTAGCATATTCATCATAACAGTAAAATATACATACATACATAATGTATCTTAAGTAAAAAAAAAAACTTATTTAAACTTTTAGAATTGCTAGGCCACTTTGAATAAATATCATGACTAATACAGAAATATTTTTCACCAATTGATGCTAGCTTAGCAATAGGAAAACTGGTACAAAATCTTAAACTAACATTTCCAACACTTTAAATAAAAAAAATATCTTTGAGGAAGTATAATTGATTAAAATTCAGAATTGGAAAGGTAATTTTTGTAGTTTTCTTTTGTAAAAACTAAAGAGGTTTGAATCTGGTTTCATATGTGCTCAAATTCTGTTATGCAATTCTTATTTCACAAGAGGAGCTTTCAAATTCATACTTTTTTTTTTTTTTTTAATGTTAAGGTTTTAAGATGACAATGAATAAATCATATTTACAAGCTGGGTACAACATTTTATACATATTTGTAAAGTGTAAACAGTTTTTTTTCTTTCTTATCTCTTAACTACAAATGAATTCTTTAATATTATTGTTTTATCAATTCATATTTAAGACCACTAAGACATCTACAAAAAAAAGACTAGATTTGTACAGAATTTTAGTTTTTATATTAACAAAAACATGACACAAAGCAAATTAAGACCTTAAGTATTTCATGTCAGTATTTTCTATAATAAGAATTGCTATAGCAAATTTAATTAAATGTTCCAATCTCTCTATATTGAAAAAGAATTCAAAACTGGTGATAAAAAGCTAGTTAGTAACAGGATTAGAGTAAAATTTTTTATGCTTACTTACACTGAATCTATAATTTGGAAGAGCAAGTTTGTTAGATATACACAGCCAAAGTATTTCATGTAGAACCCTTATTCGTGGGGAAGGTTTTAACATTAGAGGAAAAAAAAAATTGTTGTTCCTCATGGAGAAAGGGGATCTCTCATGGAGAGGAAGTCTCTAACAATAAACAATAATCAGCAGGAAGCCATGTTGCTACAAGATGTAATTGATTTTACAGAATTTAAATTGCCAAACTTCAAAAGAAAAGAAAAATGTTTTACTAAAATAATTATTCATATTTAATTAAACATTACTAATTAGGTTTCCAGGTAGTTCTTCAAGCAGGAGATGTAAAATAATTACCATGCATTATTGCTTAGTTAGGACTAACAATCCATACAAAAGACAAAAATGCTTGGATCAATAAAACTCAATTGTTACTCAAAAACTATGAATTTTCTCATAAAACAAGAAACATATTTGGTAAATCCCTTTTGTTATGCAGACCTATCTTTTATAGTAACAATTACTATTTGTAACTGTTTAGTTATAGACTATAATTTCTTTTTATTATTAACTAGTGTACCCATGCTGTCAAAAATGATGGCAATTGTTAGAAAGTATTATAGTGAGATGCAATGAAACAAAAGTCTTGAAACAATGTATTGAGATTCAAGTTGAGATGAAGAATTCACAACTAAAATAGGGGCCAATGTACCTGGCCAATTAATCTGTTCCCTTTATATTTCAGATGTTTAATGGTATCTCTGAGTTACTGATTACTCCTGGTATTTAAAAAAAAAAAAAAAATAAAAAATAAATCGCTTTTTGCTCAATATCTTTTCATGTTAAAAATTTTATGTGTTTAATGTAATAGTGAAATGGAAAAGTATCTTGTACAAAAAAGGTTAGCAACAAAGCCTACTGAAAAAAGCCGATCATTTAATAGAGAAAAGTATCTCTCATGAAAGATTGCAGTCTTATTTGTTCAAGCCTAAGAAATGTAGGTGTAAAGGAACTGATTAATTAAACAGTTCATTTTTCTCAGGAACTAATTTAGTCTAAATACAGATAAATATTTTATTTGTATAGATTATTAAAACAACTAAGGAAGTAATCACTCATAAATTTACTAACTTAAGTTGATTTACCACCCTTTTCCACAACAGATACGACAGAAAATATATAAATGAATACACATTGATAATTATTATATGGTTTGAGTGATACCCAAATGAAAAAAAAATATGCTTTAAACAGAAAAAAATTTCTCAGAACAATTTTTATGCTGAAAATTTTTTACTGTAGTGTTCTTATACAATATCTTGAACTTGAACATAGCTGGAAAAATTATCCAAAATAAATTACCTGAAGATGACATCAGGGTGTTTTCCAATCAGTGAATGAACTTCTAGGACTTTCAAAACATTATATATTTTTTTTTTGTAGCAATCTTGAATAATTTGATTGAGCAAAACAACACTTAGCATCAATTTTACTGTTATTATAACAAACTAGAATCAATCCAGTTCTTAACCCCCTACCCAACATAAATAGGTACTTCAGCATATTTAATCATTGAGTAGATTCTGAGTATTGGCTTTTTTTTTTAAATATTCTATTCTTTTCAGAATATCACATTAACTGATTTATAAACTGAAATTATTTGCACATTTTGTTAACATTTCAGGAGAAGAACAAGTTTCTCTCAGAACTCTTTATACCTGCAGACACCAATATCACAAGATTAGAGTCATCAACCTGAGTTACAATTTCAGATATTTCTCAGCTAAATGTGGAGTTTTATGGCTAGTATGGAGCAGAAAAGGAAAACAAAATTATCCCCCACTTATTAGAGACAATTTTAATATAGCTTATGGCCATATCACGTTGAAACACCAATTCCCATCTGATCACCAAAGTTAAACAATGTTGATCCTGGTTGGTACTTAGATGGGTGACTACTTGGGAATACCAGGTTTAGGTGGTATTATGGATAATAGCTGAGTTTGGATTTCAGTCAAGTTTGTGACAAGTGAATGTAACAACTTCACAAATACCATTGGGAAGTGTATGAATCCATCTCTTCTACTCCCAGCTATGAGTAAATAGCAAGACATTCTTAGTTTACAACCAATCTAGGAGAAGAAAAACTGAATTCAAACCAACCTAAGCTTCTTATAGGAGCTAATGGCCAATATGCAGCTAGAAGATGGATAACTATTCAAAAAAAAAAAAAAAAAAAAAAAAGTCTTCAATTATAGCAACATCTGATACATGGCACATACTATGTGCCACATAGCACTATGTCCTGTGATGGTGCACTATGATGGAGAGAGTGTCCACTGCAGGGCAGACAAGCAACTGACCACTTTAAACAATTTTCTTGTACAGATTGCTCAGTAGAAAACTTATAATTTACTGAACCCTCATCCATCATTCTCAATGGGAGAATATATATATAAGCACACAAGGTTTTTCATGTAAAAACAATTCAAGCTTTAGGGATGAAATCTAATAAAATCAGGGATGTTTGCATTGTGTATTTAGAGATTTTGTTTTATTGATTATATGCAGTATGTACTTTTGGTGAAAATGAGATTTTGTTTTAATTGGGGGGGAATTTTTAAGAAAATAAAACAGTTTTATGGTTTGTATATTGCATAAAATAAAAACAACATGAACAAAGCTGAAATATTGAATAGAAAAACTGATGTGATAAGAGGGTTGAAAGTACAAGTATTAAAAACTGGCCCCTTCAGCTAAGTTCTCAGATTTTCAAAATTCACACAAAAGTATAAAATTGTTGAAAACTTTGTTTTATGTTAAAAATCATATAAAATAATAAATTTTACTTGTAAATAAGATAAATTAAGAGTTTATATATTTGCTTTACTTGTTGAGAATATCAAGATAATTTAAAATACTAAATATTATGCACTATAATTTTTCTGGTAATTCATTTCAAAATTTTGGATGGTCTGCTACATCAAAAATAAATATTTACAGAAGAGAAAAAAAAAATGATCATAAAAATTCAAAAAGAAATTTAGTACAAATGCCTCCTTCAAGCCAAATTTCTCATGCATAAAATTTACCCTATAATTTACACTTAAGGCACCCAAGTGCCTTTCTGACAGAAGTCTATGCTGACACAGAAAAAGTTTTGGTGATAATATCAAAATTATAGAATCTATTCTTAGTTTGTTGAGCACATATGGCATCATTCCACTTCTTTAGGGCATATATTGTTAGTGGGTAGTTATATGTCAGTTGTCAAAGAAGACACAGAATTTTGCTCAGTCATCATAACCAAGCATCACATTTGACAGATGACTATTTAATTTTAAAACATCTCTATTAATACAAAATTGAATGACTCAGTGTATTTTAGTATAACATATTTGTGATACATATCTACCTGCTGTAACAACAGATGTAATATATAATATCAATAATAAAATCAAGGAGATTCTCATGCCATATTTTATACTTGCTACAATATTTAAAAGAAGATAATTGTACATCAACCTAGGTTAATTGGTATATTATGTCCTTCAATAATTAATATTGTTTTTATTTTTTATTAATTTATCAACATGTATTAAAGAATGCATACATAGCCTGAATTATAAAATCAATAAGGATACTATGGCAATGAATATATTTTTTCTTGTATAGTTGATGTCTTTTACCTTTATACATATTTGATTAAATAAATTTACTTTTAGGAGTTGATTTGTTTTTTTTAAGAGTTATTAAAAATTATTTTAGTGCAAAAAATACTGTCCTTATGATTTTTGAAAGCCTACAAATATATAGTACAACTGTATAAAATGTTAACAATGCAAAAGAAAGCAAGTAAGGATTAAGATGAAATTCAATACTGCTCAGAAAATAATTATAATGGTTAACAATGCATCATATTTAAGAAAAAAAAGTGATTTTTATGACAAAGGAATAGGAATATCAACCTTTCAGCATTAATATTTTTATAAAAACACAAAAATAACAAAATTATATATAAATTTACATCAACAGATTATTAAAACTTTGAGAATAAGAGATTTTTTTTTAATTATTTCAGTTGTAAAATAATTTTAAAAATAGAATTTTTAATCAATACATTCATACTTTATCAAAATATTTGACAACATGCATCAAAGGATAAATAAGAATAAAAAATCTCATTGAAATAAGAATACAATAAACAAATGTATTATTCCATTAGTGGAAATCAGTCAAATTTTACATATGGATTAAATTTAATAATAGTAGTTAGGGGAAAATTTTTCACTTGTGAAAAAAAATTATATTATATATATATATATATATATATATATATATATATATAAAAATAACAGCCTATAGAGAAGAATTATTTTATAAAAAGATCTGATTTCTTTGAACTATGATTTTTATTTCAAAACTGCACCCAAAATAAAAGACAAATTGCTGCTTTCTTTTGAGACCAAAATGACTGAAATAAATGAATAATAAAAGCAAAAATTAATTTCATATGGTCATTTATTTGAGATCTCCATTCCCCTTAGATGACTTCAGTCCCATCAATGAACATAGTTTTGTTTAATTCTTTTCTCTTTTCAATTATCATGGACATGAAAATACCAAGAAGCCTTTGGATATTACTGTGGGGATTACCTGACCTTGATTGCCAGGATGCCCATAGGTGTCGTTTAAGTCAGGACTTTAAAAAGAACAAACATTAAACCTCTTCTCCTTTCTGGTTTGCAAGGTAATCAGGATGTGTTTCTGCTGAGAGAGAGAGAGAGAGAGTTCTTTCTGGCAAACTGACTAATTTCAAACAAACCATGTGGCACATCACGCACACATATTACAGTTAAGTACATGTTTTCCTTTTCTTTTTGCACTATCTATATACTCACAAATATAGATATCTCTTCCTCTTTTTTTGAGAGCTTTGTAGTTTGTTTTTTTTTTATTAAAAAAAGTGTAAAATTTCTTGATATATTGAATGTTTCTTTTGAAAATGTTGAATTAATGTATTTTGAAATAACCACAAATCTCTTGCTAAAACCTTCCTTCTTTTAAATTATTTCATAAAATACAAAATAGTTCAATCAAAATTTAATGCTAAATTCTACAGCATTCAAATGGCCAAGCCCAAGTGAGTGCTTTTTTTGGGCGGGGGGGTGTCTATCAACTCAAAGTTCTGCATTTGGTTAAAATTAAATGATTTTATAATAAGAGAAACTAAGTTCTAAGAATTGTTTGGACAACTAATTTCATTTCTTTACTTTCATTTGTTGCCTGCAAAAATAATAATGTAAAGAAATAATCTCAACAATTCTTGAATTAGACTGACCCAATGTGAAGTCAACATTTAAACCAGTTCAACTGATCAACTAATTTACCTTTATTTACATTATTTACACACAGACTATTATCCCTATCTTTATTGATGATATCACAATGTTTCAGTTGTTGTGCCCTCTGGCCTTCATCAGGGGATTGTCAATCCAGGTAACCTTCAGGAAATTTCAAACTGAACCCTTTATTTAATCTACAGAGATAGATTAAATAAAGGATTCAGTTCAAAATTCCTTAAAAGTTACCTGGATCAAAAATTATCTGATGAAGGCTGGAGAGTACAATGGCCAAAACATTGTGATAGTACCAACAAAGATGGGGGGCAAAAGTCTATGTGTAAATAATGATAACTCATCATTCCAGAAATTCAGACAGTAATTTTCCTTTCTTTCTTGCAGCTGCTTGAATCAGATAAAAACCTAACAGAACCCTAACAAATTTACAATTTCTTTTTCTTCTTTCCAGCCATTATCTTTTCATCTTTCTCTCTTAAATCTCCTTTGCCTTTATAACAAATTTACTGGATTTCATTTAACCTTTTTCATATTTCAATGTCTATACTTTCTTGATGATTTTAATTTGTAACTTCATTAACTTATTGGAAAATATCAACATTTCAAAAAGAAGAAAAACAAATGCATTCATTTCAGGGATAATTCATAATTGTTTCAAGACTGTTGTAATGGCATAAGTGTTTTCCTTTGAAAATTATGGGAAGAATTTTATTTAATTGATAATGAAGTTTTCTTATACAAAATAAAAGGAATATTTATTGTTATTTAATATGTTGTTTTGTAAAAGATCTCTTTCGTGTTCATATAATCTTTCATTTAAATTTCTAAGGTTTCTCCAATGTATTCCCTGTGGCAATAATTACAAATAAAAGAGTAAATTCTTCCAAGTTTTATCTTATTGTTTTGTATCAATTAAGTCTTTTACTGTTTTAGACATAGTTGTCACAAATTTTATGTTGAGTTTAGATAAATTCTTTTTAATTGTAGTTGCAACAAAGTCAGTTGGTAGAACAATATATATTTTTGATTTGTTGGATTTGTCAGGAAGGGCCATGTTTCTATTTTGGAATATTTTATAAGCCTTTTGTTTTGCATCGAATATGAAATACTTAGGGTATTGGAGGAGCTTGAGAGTATGATTAATATATTTCTCCTTTACATGCAAAAATTCAAAATGCTTTAATTTAAATTTGTGTCCAAGTTCTTACAATGTTTCACCACTCTTGGCAGATATTCTACTATCAAAAGTGATGGAAACACAAAGATTTAAATGAATTCAGATAAATTTTATACCCAAAACAAATAAAGAGATTTTTTAAAAATATCTAAATTTAAAATTCCCAGCATCATTCATTTGTGCACATGTAGTTACATCAACTTAGGCACAAACTTAATCCAATGGAGCTCTAAAATGACAAAATATATCACACAAGACTTATTGCACTTTGTCATCTTTCCCCCTAAAATGGTTCATGAGGTATAATTATATAAAACACAGAGAGGGTGCGATGGATAAATTGTCATCTGAATTACGCAAAAATGAAAATAACTAATCTCATTTTAACAGATATATTTACCAAAATTACATAAAAATATCTTGAAATGCTAAAGAGTAAATTTATTCAATAAAATCACCATTCGCTTCAACCATGGCCTCCAGACAACTTTGGAATCTCCTGCAACTCTTCTGGAAAGTTTCCTTGTTTAAGTTGGTAAATGCTGCTATAATCCTTGCCTTCAGTTCATCTTTGGTATTACAAAGAATTTTGTTGATCTCTTGCTCAACTGTATCCCATACATAATAATAAAGGGGGGCTGCAGACTGGGTGATTGTAAGATGTAAGAGGTGATGTGGTTGCATAAATTGTCTGACAGTCATGACTAGGTTCTCCTGCTTGTGTGGCATAGTGCAAAGTCCTGTTGCTAGACATAGGGTCTTCCAGCAGCCACCCTCTTGACACAGGGTATTTGATCTAGGCCTCCGTATTGAGTCTGAGGACCCATGGGAAGATGAATGGAGGCATAATGTCACCATCACTAGTGATCACTCCAAACACCTTCGTAATCACTATCAGACTCATCCAACTCTTTCCAAATACTTTGCACTGTCCTCAGATTAACACCCAAACACTCTGAAATGTTCATATTGGAAATTCTGGCATCATGCCATTTCCAAATTTCTGGCAAAGTGCATTGTGTCATGGTGCTCTTTTTCTAACAGACAGTGCCCAATTGACTCTATTATACTATGCAATTGACAAAATCAAAAACAAACAATGCATGTATGAAATTAAAAGTGACAACAATTTACCCATCGCACCACATTTAATAATTATATATATATATATATATATATATATATATATATATATATGTGTGTGTGTGTGTGTGTGTGTGTGTGTGTGTGTGTATATGTATGTGATTGATATGAAATATCCAAACAAAGTATGTGAAAACCAGTTGAATGGTTAAATGTATTGCTATTTAATGAAACATTGGTAGCATCACCAGAACAACTGAAAACACTATTTTCTTTAGATGTAATAGCTTACAGTGAAATCATGCTGAAAACACCAGTTCTCATTTGATCACTGAAGTTAAGCAGTGTCAAAGTCAGTTAATACATAGGAATACTGGTACTGTAAGCACTCTTCTACAATCCAAAATATGTCTTGGTTCTAATAAACCATAAAAGGTTGATAAGTCATAAAATACAAATCAATCAACTGACTTTGGATTTATGGGATTTATTTTTTATGCCTTATCTTCCTACATGGAAATCACTTTCTAGATTTTACATTTTCTGAGGTACAATTTGCATTGATTTTTCCAAAAATATTTATTTTTAATTTTTATCCACTGTTAAATTTCCCAAAAGATTTCTAATTAACCACAGCATTTCTAAGTAGTATTGTTGCCACGGTGTCAATTTTTCCTATTGTTCTGATGCCAATCTTATTGAAGAAAACATTGGCAACAATAAAAAAATTTAAACATCCAACTGTTTTTCACATTTTCCATCTTACACACACACAAATATTATCAGATGGAGTGTATCTGTAGAAAAGACAAAAAAGAAAAAAAAATATACTTAGCTGACTTGTCAGAAGACAAAATGTGCCAGCTAAGTATAGTTTTCCTCATCTTATATATATATGTGTGTGTGTGTGTGTGTGTGTGTGTGTGTGTGTGTGTGTGTGTGTGTATTGTACTTGAATATGATTTCATCATGGAAAGTCATTTAGACTGGACATGGATTATTATTGTTATTATTATTATTAATAATACTATACATAGCATGCACATACTGTTTATTTCCAGAAGACAAGACATTTTTTTCTATGGCTAATTCAATCTCTAATGCTGTAATGAATGATTTCTTTCAACTCTTCTTGTCAGTTAAGCTTGTTATTTTTAGTCACTGATGCATTAATAATGTCCATTAGTAAACCACTTCCTGTTTTCGACTTTTGATTTTAAATGCCAATTTAGAATTCAATCCACAAACAAATTTATTTAAGCAGCATGTCAAAATCACAAGTTTTTAATGATGGAGTTATTCAAAATTTTTCCTGTTCAGTAACCATGTAAAGCAATTTTCTGTACTAAACATTTAACAATTTCCTCCATTATATGTTCAAAATTGTTTCTTTTGGAGCGGATATTCATCCTAGTCATGATTGGTGGGTCATATATTTCAAACATTATAAGTAAAAAGAACTCTTTTAAAAAATACAGTATTAGGAAACAAAACATGAATGAAAAACTGAACATCTAATGAAAACAAGAAAGAAGAGATGTTGTCGATGCTATCAGATTACCGTGTGAAACAAACCAAATTTAACACTGAAAGCATTTTGACAAAGCAGTTAATGAAATAGACTGGAACAAAGTGATGAAGTTATTTTAAGAATTTTAAAGACATCTGGGAAGAGAGATTTTGTTCATAGCTAACCTACTGCAGAACAATACAAGTTAGCATGCACAAAAAGAAAATGTTTGGAGAGGAAGACAAATATCCATTAGGATGTTTAATAAATAATGTCAGTTGTCAGTAGGAAGAAGAACTGGAAAAACATACTTCTCAATATCACCAGACTTCTAAACAATAGAAAAGAATTGTCAAATAACTTGACAAACTCACTAAAATAATTTTTCACCTTAATCCAGAAATTCTCTTGCATTTACTTAAAAGCAAACTAGTTAAAATTCAAAACAAATTATTTTCTGCTTCATAGAGTCTGGGAGTAAATTTGCTTTGAGAAGACTTTATTATTTGCAATATATTCATGTCAAAGCAATAAGTAAAAGATTTGAAGAGAAACATTTTTCCACAAAATCTAATGGAAGACTTCTCTCTTCCATTTGGTATCTGTACAGAGTTTATGTATCTATCAAAAGATGACATAATTTCAATGTCTTTACTCATTAGATGGAACAGGATCTATTCCAGAAGAACGGTTATACAATGTATAGACCAATATATCTTTCAGATGTTATATTCATTTTAATGTACTTTGTATACTGCATTTGTCCACATTACTATTATATACAATGTATAAAAAGATAATATTATTTAAAAAATAAATAAATAGAAAACTGCAGTGTAATAACATTGTTCACAATATATATAATTACTTCAAACATTTTATTTTTACTAGGTTTCCATATTTAAATAGATGCTGTGATTTTTCTTTTAACAGGGTTTATTTTGTCTACAAAGCATCTACTCAAATACAGGTATCCACTAAAAATAACATCTGAAGTAATAAAACTATGACAGATTAAAAAATAAAAATTCATTCATGATTTAGAAAATATGAATTGTACACACGAATGCTGCTTGACAGGACAGATGCGCATGAGGTCTGTTTAACCAATGAAAAACAAACAAAAAAACACCAGAAGTTTTTCTCCTCCAGCTTTAATAAAAGTGAAATGTTAAATTTATAAACATTTCCTATTTGTTCTTTATCCTATCATTTTATTGGATTCCAATTCATAGTATTTGCTAGGTTGTTAGAAGCATCCAGATTTTGGTATGGAATATTTAGGGGAAAAATGGACATCTCAACAAAAAAAATAAAATAAAATAAAAATTATAACCTTACCTTTACATTCTCACTAACCATAAAGAAATACTTGCAGTATTAGCACAAATTATACTAACTACTTTTTTTTTAAATAGAAGTGTAAGGTAAGGTTTAATTACCAGGACATTTTTTGGAAAAAAGAATTTTTGTACATTTCATTATGCATTTATTGAAAAATGTTTTAGTTGATTTTCATGGAGCTACATCTACACACCTACAGTAAATTCATAATAGCTACAAAGAAATCTACTGGTATTGGTGAACACTGGTACATATGGTAATAGGCAAAAAAAAAAAAACCGCAAAAATATGGTACTTGTTGGTAAATGAAGTCCCATACATGTAGAAAAGACAATTCCAATACCTGTATATCAACAAAAAAACACACACAAAGCAAGTAGCAATATACAAGTCAAAGGAAATATTTCTGTGAAATCTGGGATTTCAACAAAACAAGCAGCAAAATATTGCGCAATTCCATTAATTTCTTAATTTCTTTTTCCTTGGGGAATTTTTCAAGGATATTTTTACTGATATCATGTTTATTTACTTTCAGGATTCCTAGTTTCAAAGCTAAGCTCTATGCATGCACCAATTCCTGTTGGATACCACTTTTTCGTGGTCTTCATGTCCCTCATATATTTAATAGGAATAGATCAGTTCACCTATTCAGTTATAAAAATTAAACTTAAAATACAAAGTTCCGTTCCATAATCAAGTGATGCTAAGAATAACTTTTTGAAGAGTAAGCGTTCTCAAAGCAAATTTGTTACTTTCACAACACAAAGAAAGAAAATCACTTGTAACGCGTCAGGAAAATAACTCATGAACGCCGTAGCCAAAAATGCCCGAATTTTCCTTCCCCGAGTCGAAAACACCAACTGCTTTTATTGGCAGAACCTATTTTTTCCATTCGTCGACAGCTGGGATAGGATGCTCTGTAATTTGCATATTAATATACTCTTATAGCGACTCCTGCGACGGACTTGTTTCTTTTTTTCACAGAATACACGCGACGCGCTGTCGCTTTCCAGTTGACGAGTGTAAGTCGCTATAAGAGTTTTGCTGACTACTTTTTGGTAATCCTTCTTCGGCAGATCGCACACAAAACACGAACTTTTTTCCGGGGCACTTGATTATCTCGTTCACTACACTTTTTAGAAATTGATTTACTTAATTTATAAAGTCCAGATAAATTTGGTATTTATCAAGTCAAGGTGGAGGCTGGTGTATCTGTCTATTGACACAAACTTCTGTTTTTTTGGGGGTTTTTTTGACTGAGTTGATAGCTACATTAGATACATGAGTTTTCTAAATAAGTTAAATCTTAACACCCCTAAAATAAAAGATTGAATTTTCCTTAACCTCCACATCTCAAAATATAATTTTGTGTGTGTGTGTGTGTGTGTGTGTGTATATATATATATCTCCCAAAATCTAACAATGGGAAAACAAGCATTTAAAATTTTTTCACAAAGGCTAATTGTTTTAGCTTTTTTTTTCATTCTTGTTTCTGCAATAATTATTAGGACTGATGGTAATAATATGAAAAAAAAATTGCTAAATAAAATAATACTGAATAATAAAAAAAACAATGAATAAATAGATTTTCCCATGATGCTAAAAGTAAAGGAACCAGAAAAATGATTACCAAACTTGGTTTAGTCAAATGCTGTTAGGTGGCACAGTTGAAGCCTATAAAAAGTCAAGCATTTCTTAACTCATTCTTTCTCCAAAATGTAATACCACATGGTAATTATGTTCACACTGGTGAACATTAGTTTGCTCCAGTCCACTGACAACTGAACTCCCTCTTTCTGACACATGGCTCTTGCATGTCTTCCAAAAACCCTCACCTATGAAGTCAGTCAAACTCTCTCTTTGGTTGTTCCAACTCAGTGCAAGGCTGACTTAAGTGCAACCATTGTAATGACACTTATACTCACTTATACTAACTCCGGGGCCAAAAGAAAAATGAACATATCCAACAAACAATAAGAATTTTGTATGCACCATCTTTGTGACCATGCACATAAAATAGGTGAAAATATAAACAAAATCATTGATTCTAATTATACATCAAGAGGAAATACTGGAGATATTGAGATGCTAATCTTTAAATTTCTGACATCTCTAGACATATAACTTAGTCAACCTCATTCAGCTTCTTAATACTTTTACTTTTATTAGTTGTTTTTAAATATTCCACATTGTAACAGCAATAAATTTGTTAAGGCTGAAATGTGGTATGAATATAATGCAAAGAGGAAAGCTCATCAAATTTATAAAGAGAAAAAGAAATATAATTTTAATAAAACTAGTTTCATAATACTACCTACCAACTCAAACACAGTTAAAATTTATCTAAACTTAATATAAAACTGTTGCAACCACTTCTAAAACAATAAAAGATTTAATATAAAACAAAATAACAACCTAAAACTAGAATTTACATTATAGACTAATAAATGTCACAAGAAATCCATAGGTGAGACTTCCACAAATTTAAATAAAAGAATATATGAAAACAAAATATATCTTTTGTAAAACAATACTCAATGTATTAATTGTTCGTAGCAATGAATCTGATCATTATTTTGACTTCAAGAATCCAATTTTAGATTAAAAAAGTGTTGTAATGTTGTCTTTGTTCAAAATAGTCAAGAATTAGGAAAGCTGTAGTTAGAGAGATTATTGAAGAAACAGAAGACTAGGTAGAAGAAACAAAAGAAGGTTTATTAAATACTCATACACAGATTGCAAAAACTTGAGTAAATACTCCTCAAATCCTACTCTAATGTGGCTACTTGCCATGTTTATATGTAGTAACAGTCCATTGTCACAGTGGTATGGAAGAGCAGTTAAGTATATCTACAACAAAAAGAAAGTAGTTTTCTAAAGTGAAAATGTATAGAAGGTGCACTAATTTTTTAATCTTCTACAGTAAATTTATGTCTAGGTTCACAGCCCATTTCACCTTTCTTAAACCTACTGCTATGACAATTTGAGGTATTTAAAAACAACAGCAATAAAAACAAAAGCATCATGAAGCTGAATGATGTCAACTAAGCTGTACCCCGAGACGTGTTGGATGCCAATAATTTAAAATTTAGATTTAAGGTTTAGTATCCCTACGTCTTTAGCTTTTCCTGCTGATGTATAATTATAACTGATGTTTTTTGGTTATATTTTCACCCTCTCCCCTTACAATTATATAATTCTATCAATGAGGACATTATTTTAGTCAGATGAAGTCCTTTTGAAGAACAGAACATATTACATTGTGATTTTCACATTTTGTCATTTAATTACCAACCATTAGCTATATATATATATATATATATATATATATATATATATATATATATATATATGTACGTTAAACCTATTAATAATAATAAACAAGTTAAGCTCATTATACACCATAAAAAATTTAAAACAACTGACTTCATAGTCTGTAATAACCCTACAACCACACAATTAAATCCTCTACAAAAAACCAATGTAGTGTGTATCAATTTACATACCCATTCAGAGATTGTATCCCTGATGCTAATAATAAACCTGCTACAGATATTGGTTTTACTACAACCATGCTCTCCCATATGACTTACTGGTCACCTTTTACATTTTAGTTCTATTAAACAACATTTCTTAGAAAAACATAGCCATATACATGACATTAGACAGATAACACAATAATACTCACACATACACACAGTAAAAAGAACCTTCAGATATTGGAGGCCATGTACATTAAAATGAAGCAACCCACACTCAAGAAAATTACATTTCAAACTAGTCACAATGCATTACATTACATCTAAATATTGGTTCTGTTTTAATACTTCAGACTATCATATGGTATGATGTCATAGAACCACATCTTGAATTTATGATTTTTGGGGGTATTTTTTTCCATTTTTTAATCGTTCCTAGCACGTCCGAAATTTTCGTTAAAAATCTAGTTTTTTTTGAGTCAGCAAAATTGACCATTTTTTTCCATTTTAAAAAACAACTGGAAATCTCATTTTGAAATTCTTTTAAATATCAATTATCATTCTTTCAAAACTTATTTTAAGAAAATCAGAAATTATAATGTTTATTTAAAATATTTTGAACCAAACTTAGCTTTTGTGCCAAAAAGATGTAATTTGAAAATAAAACAAAGCAGGTCATAAACTTTCACGTCTCTTGACAGGTGATGAATGACATATTTACAAATTCCATGAGGCTAATTTGTTCTACGGAAGAAGAAAAGTGAAATAATTTACATTTAAGTGAACAAATTATTTACCTCGTTATTTTTAACGAAAACTTTCAGCTAATCTTTTTTTTTTTTTTTTTTTTGTACTTAGCTTTCACCTTTACGTTTATGATGCTTTATGGAAAATATATTCTAAAGAAATTAAAATAAGACTTAAGAGTGACATTAAATTTCATATTTCCTAAGAAATGTATCTAATTAATTTATAGGTACATTTTTTATGAAATTTTATCAGAACTGTACATAAAATACTATAATTTTATGTACATTTATTACATTTTACTGTTATTTGTATTTGCATTCATTTTATTATTAATTTTGATATTTCATTTATGGAAAAATATAACTGAGATTAATATAAAAATAAGATCATATAAATTTCATAAGATGATACTGATACTTGTAGGTACCCTTCTCAGTTGAAATTGAAAAAATCAAATTAACTTCTCCACACGTGTTTACGCAAAAGTAAAGGCCTTAACAGCAGAGAACAATGCTTAACTCAAATAACATAATTTAATTATATTCTGGTTGGTCTTCCGTATTTTATAATTACAGCCCAGTTATAAGCACAAAATTACATTTCTTAATTACTGGGGATCTTCTGATTAGTCAAAATGATACAATTTACAACACGCTAAAAAAAAGATCTATCTCATAAGGACACTTAGGAAAGCCGATGTGGCTTTTTAACTAATTTTATAATATTTAACAACTTAAATGTAAAATCTATTATAATTAAAGAAATAACAAATAATTGTATTAAAAATTCATTTTTCATCGAAAAAAATTTTTTGCTTTCAGAAAATATTGTCCATATTCATAAAAACAACTAAAAGCAAATAAAAGCATTTGAAATTAAATAATATCTTTGTTTTATTGAGTTTTGTATGTTACAATTCAGAGCAGATTTTCAGGTACATTGGCTCCAATTAAAAACAAAAAAAAAACATGATTTGCATTCCTCAAAGCCCTGTGCTTTTAATTATTGTAATCACTAAAACTGATGCGATCGAATTTCTAGCGTTTTCATAAAATTAGTTGTTGTAATAAATATTTAAAAAATATTTTTCTACCATGACTTTAATAAAACATTTATAATAATTTCGATCATTTGTGAATAGTTCCTGAAAGTTTCATTAACATCCGACAATTATTTCTATTTTTGCACAATTTTTCAAATTAATGTGTGTCATACCAAAAAAACGTACTAAAAATTGTCTATGTTATTTACTAGTTCTGCTGATACAAATAGAAACAAGGTTTTTTTTAATCAAAATTTAGAATGTTCTAAAAAGAAGGAAAAATTTTTAAAAATAATTAAAAAAAAATTTTGGTCTTTCCTCTTAATAATAACATAAGCATTTAGACAATAAAATTTTGTTTTCAGCATGGTTGGCATTTTTTCATCAAGCTATGCTCTTTTTTTAACGATTTTGTTGAGGTACCTATCTGTTCTTTCTTTCATATCTCATATTTATTCCCTACTGTTTTATTTAAATTGTCTTATGAGAAACCAATCTAAAAGATAACATTATGCAAAAAAAAACAAAAAAACATTTTGTTATACCTACTATCAGATTTCAGATATTCTAAGCCACTTACAATCTGAATATTTGATTTGTAATTTCAAAATACTGATTAAATCTTGAAGAGCATGTTTGCATTTATTATAAAACCAATCAAAGCATGAGATTAACAAACACAATAGATGAGCAGAGAATGCAACAAAGAATAACACTCATTAAAAGAAAAACTAATAAGTGATAGACAACGACAACTGTATGCAGAAGTTATCATCAAAATTAATTGGATAATTGACTAATGTTTTACTGCATACAGCAGATTGTCTATCAATATTTTTAAGTACAAAAAAGGCATTTTTTGCAAATATGAAAAAATATCATGCAATTATTTGTGTAATTTAAAACTTACTTGACCATCAGACAGTAAAAAAACTGAAGATAAGATAATCTTTACTTTATTTCATTAAAAGTTAATGAAATTAAATGCATTAACAATTTCCTGTATCTCATGTTATGTACAGATGAAAACTAAGTCAAACATTTAAATATCAAAAAGATGTTTCTGATAGAAAACCTTCATAGTTTTCTCATTAAGGTTTCCATAAGTGACAAACAAAAAAAAAATTGTCAGATTTGAAACTATTTCTATTGATTTTTGTCTGCAAAGTGTAATGGTTTAAGTTGGCTCATGTGAATCTGTAATTCTTTACAGATTTGTACCAAGAAATTTGTCCAAATTTCTGAAATTAAATGATTTACATTATTTACACTTTAACTATTAACCTCATCTTTGTTTTTATTATCACAATGTTTTAGTCCACAAGACATCTCCAGACATGGACAACAGAACAAGAACAAGCTACTATCTTCATAGATTAAATAAAGGGTACAGTTAAAAAATTCACTGAAGGTTACTCAGAACAACAAGCACCTGATGAAGGCTAATTATAATTGTGATGATAATAAAGATGGGGACAATAATCAGATTGTAAATAAGAAAAACTTTATTTGAAGTTAGAAATAAAGCAGAAACACAAAGTGAGACAGTCACTTGTTAGTGCAGCATGCAATTCTCTTTGTGAACAATATGAAACAATGAAAAGGATTCCATTAAATATGTATAACCTTAAAGATCCGTGTCCTTTAATGATGGTCGTTAATTTTAATAGGGAATAAAATTCTATGAAAATAAACACATTAGGCCACAAAACAAAGATTCATTTTGGAGTTTCATTGACTTTATATGCTATTGATTTTAATAATAAATTAACAGATCAGTTCTATGTCAACGTCATTTTTCCTCCCAAGTGCAATTATGTCTACTGTAATACAACAGACATGTTCAAAAATCAGTAAAGTTAAAAAGATGTATATTTTCATAAAATTAATTAACACATACTAAAAACTAACAAATGGTAATATTAACTATTTCTCTACACGGAAACATTTGACATTCATTAACTGAGTAGATAGTACTGTTTTCAGTTGAAATTTATAAAATCTTTCACTTGAAACAATTTTTCAGGAAAATAGGTTTCTCAAGTCCACTAGCGGTTATCATTTTTTCCAATACAGGTGAGAGTTTCTTTCCTAATCTTTTATTTGAAGTCATGTGAAATATCAACATTCTGATGATGTCATTATTTTCTCTTCAAGTTACATGTGCTATTCATTTTAGCTGTTGTTGGTAGTGATGTGGTTTCTGTTATTTGTTACAGATCTTTAATTCTGTAGCACCAGTCCACAATGTTCAAAGAAAGATGGTCTTTGCAAAAACCCTCAGGCTTCACTCACTCAACTGCTATGTGTATATACATTTCATTATTAGAATGTCATGAGAAATTACTGGAAAAAAATGATATACCACAATATAAAAAGGAAAAACCTTTTTTTTTTTAAATTTCAAATGGTGGACTAATTGTTAAACAATGCCTTTTGATAATGCTCATAGGATTATAAGGAATTCTTTTTAATTTCATTGGGTGAACTCCTTTGTTTCCATCAGTCCCTCATTTCTGAAACAGCAAATTTTCAAGCAAACAAAAATTATAGGTTTCTATTCAGACATTTCAAAAGGAAACAGTTAAAAAAAAAAATTCTTTTTGTCTTTTATAAGACTTCACACCTTAGTTCATTTAAAAAGCATATTTTTTATTTAATCTTTCCCTTAAAATTTTCAATCATTTCAAATACAATGGTAGAAATAAGTTGTTTGGAAAGTAGCCAGGATCCAATCAGCCCTGTTTGGGTCAACCAAGTGGAGAAGTCTGATGTTGAAAGACTCAAAACTCTTGATGATCCTAGTTATAAAACATCACCAACACCCAATCCCAACCCCAGCATATCAGAAAAACTTAATTTTGGAAGAATAGTAGAATGTTAAACATTGAACCGGGGTTTATACCCCAATTTCATAGCTTCGATAAAGGAGGCATCAACATTTAATAATAATCTAATATCAATATTTATCAAGTATTTAATTATCCAGTTAGGAAAGAAAAATTAGGAGGAATAACAAAACTTATATTCCCAGCGTTTGGTCTTTAGACAAACTTAAAACTAGAGAATTATTATTTAATATTTTTTTTAAATCATTTCACCCCAAGTAAACCACTAAGATGCAAGAGGGTTACCGAGTGTGAGAAAATATGGAAAAAACAAAAGATTATTAAAGGAGAGAGAAAACGAATAAGAATTAAGACAGAAGATAACGATTGACATTATTCTTTTTAAATTTTTGAAAATCCAAGTTGACGGGGAAGGAAGAAACTGGAAAGAGAGTTCCACATGCGAGACGTGCGAGAGAACAAACTGTTAGCAATAGCATTAATTAACGCTTTTACTGCTACATTGTTGTCTGGCTATGCTGGCCCATTTTGAGAGAAAACATAGCAAATTGCCATTTATTGAATGATTTATAAAGACTTTGACGATGATTTGTCATGGGCGCAGCCATTTTGGTTTCACTCAAATATTCTGCAATAGAGACAGAACAACACCACAACACACAAACAATATATAAAGAAATACACCACATAAACAGGTCATATTGTACGTTAGTATATGTCTTACATTGGACTGGAAATGGTACTAAGTGTTGCTGTTAGTAAGTTTTTAATACAAACGTTAAGGATCGACATTACAAGGTGTCTTTGAAAACAAGTGAAAAAACGTATGCGGCAATTAAGTTTCATAAAAAGGTGATTTACTAAAGGTAATTTAGATGTGGCACAAGGCCGAGAGTATGAGCACCCAGTGAGGATAAAGACGTATTAATACGTCCACAGCAATAGATGTATTAATTAATAATACCAATATTGCGACACGTAACAAGGAATTATGGCGTTTTCAAGCATATAGTAAAAAAAAAAAAAAAAAAATCAAATGAGGGAAGATATTTTACAAATATTTAAAAATTGACTTAAATAAAAATTTAGAAACTTTTATTTTATTTATTTTTTTTTTTTTTTGCTTACAATTTCGAATGAAAATAACAAAAAAAATGTTAACTTAATTGTTAAACGATCAATAATTACGATGAAAAAAATTGTCACAGTAAAAACTTAAAAATAAAATTAATCAAATCAAATGTCTATAAAGTTGATAACAAAACAATAAATTAAAGCATTAATTTCTTCTACAACGAAACGAGATAATTATCGACTTTGGGGTTTGTTCTGTCTTCCAGAAAAGAAAGAAGAAATCAATCTGTGTAAAATAAAAAAATAATTAATCCATTGTCAAATAAATCGCAGGTCATGGCGAACGACAAAAAAAGCGCTCAATTCAACTTTCACATATTTGCTAACGAAAATAATGGCATTATTCTTCATTTGTTGTTTTATTTCAGAAATAACTCAAAGGATTCTAAGCATTCGACTGTAATTTTCAAATAAGCATTCACACATTTTTCTTTTTTTTTTTTTCAAAAAAATAGGAATGCTACCAAAAAAGCTTCCTTTTTTATGAAGATTGAAGAAATACATATGTATTTTTATCAGATTTGTTTATAATTTCATTTTAATCTGAATAATTGAATAATGGCTTTCCTGTAATAAAAAGTAAAAACATAATCAGCAAATACAAACGAAAAACTCAACTAAAAAAACATTTTCAAGGAACGTACCAAAAATCAAGTGAAGACTGAAAGAAGCCATATTGATTATATCAGCGTCCATTTATGAAATGACGTAATTTTTTTTTAAAATTTAAAACAGTTGTTGTTATTACTGCAGTATTATTATTATTAGTAGTAATAATAATTGTTATTAGTTGTTATATTTGATGATGAACCGTTTATGCTGACGTCCAACGGCAAGAAAAAAAAATTAATTCATTGCCTCAATCAACGCAAGAAGAGTACGCACGCACAACAAATAGCTCATGTGAGTGAGGGTGTCCAAGAATAAAACTATTTCAGTCAAATCGGACAATTTTTTTAAAAACTCACTTTTTTTTTTTATTTCTGTTCATCAAATTTAATATGTGTTATAAGTGTATAAATTTATAATTTTTTTTGTTTATAATTTTTTTTCTAATTGTATTTTTATTCCCTTTCAGAATTCTAACGAGCACTAACACAAGACGAGAGAAAGAACACATCTTTATTGACTCCACCTGGGTTTCTTTTCATTGGGTTTATCGTCAAAAGAGCAATAGTTTTTAGCTGAGCTTAAAGAGCACAAATGTGTTTCGTAACGCTAAGTATAGATTTGAAATTTGGAGTGATAGAGACGGGGGACATTTTGAAAATTTTCAATTTGTTTTTTGTTTTTTTGTATCATAATTAAGTAATAAACATAAAATGGTCACATTTTTTTTTTAAATTTGTCCGATTTCATTGAAATGGTTAATTTTGGGACCCCCTGTATATATTTGCGTGTGTGTGTGGTTTTGATGATTACTGAAGGCATGAAGCTGACAGCCATCAGACAATGTTGATTTCTAAATCAATGACATGTCAGGGGATTAAATCTGGAACACTCCCATCAATATTTACTGCGCTGACATTTTTCAAAGTGATTTTTAACTCATTGTATTGCTTTTTATAAAAAAAAAATATGGCTCAGACTGAAATATCGTTCAATGTATTTCAGGTTTAACTTTAACTTAACAGAACATGGAATAAATAAATGAACATTAACCTATTGTAATGACCATGACCAGTGTGTCGGTTTTGTAGAATGAGATCCACAAATAGTAAATACGCGAACAGTACAATGCTTTCCAAGTACATCTGGAAAATTAAAAACAAAACACAAATCACACCAAAAATATCATGGAAAATAAGGAAAAGATCATCAGCCTACAACAATCAATCAAAAACCTGCAAACTTTGCTTGGGGAAAAATAGCTATTATTACCTTCCCAGACCAAAATAAATTACTAAATAAACGATCTGAGCTCATATCAAAATACAGACATGAAAACAAATTTTTACTACGTTACTTAAAAATCGAAAACGGAAATGCATAAATACAAATAAACAAAATAATATAAAAAAACAAATAAAATAAATTAACCCAAACAAATAATAAACATATTAACAAACCACTCCCGTTATTATAGACGAAATAGAATAAATAAAAATAAAATACATAAAAAACAATCAACTCAAATAAGTAAATAAAGTAAATAGTAATAAGCAAATTAACGAACCAATCCCACCAAAATAATCATCAGAATAGACTACAACAACTAATCCAAAAATTGGACGAAAAAATAGCTATAACTGTTATATATCGATAGAAAAAAATCACTACGTCACTCAAAAATCGAAAACAACTAGAATAAATAAAAATATACAAAATAAAAAAAAGTAAATAAATAAAAAAACTAATAAAAATTTAATCCAAATAAATAAATAAATTAACAAATCGCCCCTGCTAAAATAACCGTTAGAACTAATAAAAATAAGCATAAATAAGAAAAAACAAGTCAAGTAATCAATCCAAATAAATAAATTAAAACTTGTCCACCCGCCAAAATAACGGAATAGACTACGGCAAGCAATCTAAACATTGGACGAGTAAATAGCTTTAATCATTTTCCCAGACCAAAACAAACTATTAAATAAGCGAACTAAGTAAATTCACCCCCCACCCCCAAATTTTTTTATTACGTTAATAAAACATCAAAAAACGAAAAGAATAAATAATACAAAATGAAAATAAAAAACAAGTAAAATAAATTAACCCAAACAAATAAATAAACAAACCACTCCTGCAAAATAACCGCCAGAATAGATTACCCACAGTACACCACTGACCCATATTTATAAATGCCGAGGAAATATCCAGCATTCGACCCCACGATTGCGTCCAGTATGAAACAGCCTGTCGCCTCTGAGTGTTGACTTCAATCTTCACTTTTATATTTATATTTACATACGCTCTATCTCTGACATTGAGCACTTTATCCCATAAATATAGCACACCATAAAACTATATTTCTTCACACATATATATATATATATATATATATATATCCAAGTGTATGGTAGGTTGATACCAATGTCCAAACGTTATTTTTTTTTTAAAGTGCTCAATACAATCAGTCAGTTATGTGCCATGCGTGATACACATTTAGGAGATCATGTATGTTTCGATACATGACTGACGAGGCAGATTTTTCCCGCAGTAGGTTGCCATTTCTTTCTGCGGTAGCCAGTTGATATCCAAGGCTATAGAACCCGGTATGTCCTGTTATTAACCCATAGCTGGAGAGAGAAGAAAAGGATTCATATCTTAGGGTATTAAGGTAATGGATTCTTCAAGAAGCACATACAGTGAAGAAGTTAACAAATCCGTTGGTATATAATTCAAGTGGATCCTAGTAATATAAAATATTAAAACTGATCCACAAAAAGAGCTCAATCTATTTATTAATACAGAACAATATAATATTAGAGATAAGTGTGACTTATGTTTAGAAGAAAAGATTAGAATAATAAAATACAATAATCAAAGCCAACTATTGAATGAGAGGAATGAATTAGTGTTAAAATGTCGACGTAAAAACAAATTCAAATTTCTAGGTTTAACTTAATTACCTACCATATTTCCATAATATTCACTCCCCTCTAACTCTTGAAATGTCGACAATATAACTAATTCTAATTTCAATATTTTATTTCCCCCTCTTTAACCTCTTTACAATATATTTATAAACTTCCCCTCCTTTAATATCTCCCTAACTCTCTTTCCATTAAACGTCCTTTTATCTATATCTTTTAAATTTATTTTTAGACCCCTTTTTACTCCTATTTTAAATTAATATTTAATTCTTCATATAACCCCAAAATAATGTCATAAGGTTAATATTCAGGTTTAATTTTATAGAAATTCTTCCCTTTAAGACAAATACCTTCCACCTTCACCTGACCCCTGTCTCGTGCCTTTCGTCTGACTGAAACATTGAAATAGATAGATTCTGTATTAGTTTTTCGACAGGTTGATTTTTTTAGCTTTCACAGTTAAATTCTACTTCCTGCCCCTTCTGTATAGACACGAACTCAGTCCACACTGGGGTTGATAAGACAGATGACCGATATCTTCAACTACCGAAATAGGTTATTCCCTATATGAGGTAATTTGGGATTTTATTGTTTATTATTATAATTCTTAATAATAATAATTATATATATATATATATATATATATATATATATATATATATATATATATATGGTGCAGTTCAATTTATATTACATGAACCATTCATACAAAAACGCACTCTCTTAAATTTTCAAAAAATTCAACCTTAGCGTTGCACTGCACGCTCCAAAATTTCTTATCCGTTAATAATAACACATTTCTAAAAAACATATTTCGATTAACATTTAATCTTTCGTGTTCCGCTACTACCTGGATTTACTAAAAAAAAAAAAAATTAATTTCCGTGCCTGAGGATGGCTGTAAGTACACTTGAAAGTACTAGCAGAATAAAAATGACCTTATACAACTTGAAGTTATTAAAAACAAGGAGCGTAACATTCATGGAGAGGTTCGTGGGTTAATGCAACTTTAATAAATTTGTTTGCGAAAATTTTTTTTTTTTTTTGCCATTTATATCATTAACTTTACTAATCTACTTTTTGTATGAATGATTCATGTAATATAAATTGAACTGCACCATATTTGATTTAATATATATATATATATATATATATATATATATATATATATATATATGTGTGTGTGTGTGTGTGTGTGTGTGTGTGTGTGTGCAAAAATATATAGAAAATAGGAAAGAATTCGTTAGGTAAATAATCCAAAATTCTTTAGTATTTTGTTATTATTTTAAAAAACAGTGCTCGATACAAAAGTAGAGCCTAAATATAATTATTTATTTAAAAATATGATTCCATCGCTACACAAGAGTTCTCATGTTTCAAAAAAAAGAGCCGAAAACTTCAATATAATTATTTGAATTAAATTGAATTAAAAGTGCCAAGCTCTGTTCCATCTTCAAGCGAAATTATATATATATATATATATATATATATATATATATAAGTGTAACATAAGCCAAAAAGAGTGCATTTTTCAATAAACTACTAGTGAGTATGAAAATTGACTGATGTGTTTCTTTGAAAACCTTATAATGGTATTAGGGTGATATGTTTATTATGTGAGTTCAGCTTGTAGCAGCGTTGTATAGTTTCTTAAACTGGGATATTTTCTTGTGTTGAATGAAGATATATATAATTCATATGATAGGTTGTTGTGGAGATATTGTGGTCTGTTTTATGCGATGCGCCACATGGTTTGGTCGGACTAAAAGCCGATTCGCTCGGGGACTAAAAAATCTTCCTGAAGGGTGAAGCAAGACATGTCATGCCATTGCGGCATCCTGTGGCTGAAGTGCGAAGAGAGAAATAAAGTTTAAGGATTTTCTTTTATACTGCTTTATACAACGCCGCCTAGCGGGCGTTACGAAAAAGTTCCCCTGGTAGATATTCAGTATTTATCATTATTTGCTAGTGTTTTTGTTTTTTTCTTCTTTTTTTTTTTAGAAAGGAACATAAAGCTGCGTTAACATAAGACAATTGTACTGCGCTATTATCCTTTATTGAGTATAAGTAAATGCAAATATAAGTTATCTTAGACGAATTTGTTGGGAGAAAAGGTAGACCAGACGTCAAATTTCTTATCACGGGTATTTTGAATGACGGGAACGAAAAAACACAAGACTCTTAATCTGGTGTGGAATTTGAAAGAAATTTGAATTTATTAAATGACATAAAATAATAATAATAATACAGAATGCAAAATTTACAAAACAAACTTGCACAATCTTTTCTTTGTGAGCAAAACACTAGGGCAAGATAACGATACTAAATACAACTCGTTAGACTTGTGGCGTACTTCACCACATTAATTTAACTTTGATAAGAAAACAGGACTCACGCAAGAAGAATAACAAGACATTGTTGCTCATAAAATATATGTATATTAACAAGATGTACAATATCAAACAACGATGTGAAAGAAAACATGCATTTAAGTAAGAAAGGTTGCATTAATCAAGAGTTGCCTCTCTTTGACTGCAATTTAAGAGTTCAGTGAGAGATAATTATTTGGTTTAAAGTTCACTGGCTAAATGTTCATGAGTGTTTCATGATATGATTGTTCTTGCGTTATTACTGTTGAAAAGTATTGTTGTGTCAAAAGAAGTTTTTAGTGAAGGTGTACAAATTATCATCCGCATGTGGGTGTGCGTGTGTGTGAGTGAGAAGGTTGGCGTGTGGTTAGAACTGGAGTTCCAACTGTCGTAGATTCGTTTAGCAGTTGAAGTCTAACTAATTGATACGAGAAAAATTTTGGCTTAAATAAGCGACTATAGGCTCCGATTCGTTGCGCGGGAAAAATATTCTTCACGCGCAAACGATCTGATTGGTTGGCATCAATCAATCAGCGAGCGAGCTTTGGGGAGACTTAAGGAAGCTTCTGTGAGCCACTTCTCCCAAAAGTGCACCAATTTGACTGTTTAAAAAATAAAGCGATTCCAAAATTGTCGCATTACTGCGATTTGTAAATTGCCTGTAGAAAAAGTATTAGTGATTTATTAGCCAATGATCGTTTGGCATTGTACATGTGATTTTGTGTTTGTATGTATATGTTCGTTCATAATTAGGTTCGCACAGACTTATAAAAAAAACAATTATTATCAACAAAATATTCACTTACTTCCATACATTTGACTGTTGAAAAGTGTAGGGAAGGAAGACTTTTCACAGGCGTCGCTTGGTTTCTAGCTTGTTTTCTTTTTAGACAATAGTTCAGTTTTTCAAACTGAGATTCAAAAAGTAAGTACATCTTGTATCTTAATAAACAGTTCAAAATCAGTGTTAATACCTCTAATTTTTGTGACAAACTTTCACAAACAACTATAGAAAGATAATCGGATATCTATCTACATTTATAGAATGCTCTTTCTGCCTCTTCCCTTTCTTTATTATCCTGTTTCTTCTTTTTCATCGTTGAATTCTAATTATTCTTTGTTCAGATCTCAGAAACAGCCAATGACTTTCGCCTGTGAAAGCCACAAAAACTTATGTTTCTTAGACCAAATAAATTCTAATGTATAGCATTACAATCGGCTCCAAATTTAATAAAAAAATCGACCCGTTTGAGGAGCGTAACTTTCTATAACCATTAGTTAAAACATCACAATAAGTATCTCTTTGAGCCATGCCGATTTGCAAATTTTATTTTGGCGGGTTTTGAGACAATCATATTTAAGCCTTTTTTTTATAATAAATCTTTGAAAATCAAATTTTATACATGCGTCTTTTTTATGAACCGTTAGGCTTCATTTTGGTGTTTTTTTACATCAGACTTGCGCCAAACATAAAGTGTTACACATCAAATTTTATTCATGCAATTTTTACTAACCTTCTGGCTTCATATAGCTATTTTCTAGTTAAAGAGACCGTATTAGTAACTTTCTTCTTCTAATAAATGTTCTTTTACCTTTCAAAAGAAAGTGCAATGAACAGACCTAGTTTATTGTATTATATTTCATTTACCATTTAATTTTATTGTTTTACATTTCTCTTTTATGATATAATTTTTTATAATCTGCCTCTTTTTTAGGATATATAAATTTGGGCTAACATAAAACACTTGGACTGCCTAATTATCCTTTATTGTGTCGGAGTTAGCTCCTCCTTAATTCCCTAATTGTTCACTAGGGGACGCTCTCCCTACATTATAAATACTGAGTGACTTCTTGCCTCGTTCTCTTTTTCACTTTGCATTTCAGCGGACACATTTAAAAATGTAATCTCTCGTAGAAATCAGCGTTTTCGTCCACTTGTGGGCAAACGCCATGAAACACACATACACGTATGTACGAACATTCACCAAAGAACAAACTCTTTACGTTCACACACAAACACAAATGTTGATGTCTATGTCACTTGTAAATTTGTTGTTTAATACAAATATTTGTTGACATATATATATCGGTCTTGTTTGTTTTCTTTACATCTTCGGGTGGACTCAACTTGAGTCCGCCATTTTCTTGTAGTTGGACCTTCTAGCAGGAATAAACAGTACGTGTTCCTAATTCAACAACACTCAAACCCACACGGTCTTCTACAATTGAGTATATAGACGAACACGTTTCTTCGTTTGTATTTTCAGCTTGGTTCTCACTGACTTAACACTCGGCATTTGTCGATTGTATTTTTAAATAAACGTTTTTTTTGGGGGGGTGCCGAGTCACGATGTAGTCATTCGGGAGTGTCTTTGTTAAAATGCCACATCGAATTCTGTCTCTAAGACATCCTGGAGATTGTCAGATCCGCAGTCTTTAGTCTTACTCTTCAGTTTTAGATCAGTCAGCAATGAGTCAAATTTTCCAGAAGGCAATTGGATTCTAATGAAAAATACATATCAGATGTACATTATATTTTTTTCCTTGGACATCAGTATTCCCGGAATTTATTTTTCACACTTTGTATTTTGTTCTTGTCGTCAGGGTTTTCAAATTCGATTGAACTGAAAATTTGTAGGGATTGTGGTCCAGCCACATGTAGAAAAATGGCGACCTTTATTCGTTTATTTTTTTTGTTAATCCAGCTGCAAGTGAATAAAAATCATATTATTGTTTCCAAACTTTATCATTTTCGTTCAAGTTTCCTTTGAAGTTGAGGATATTTGGTGGTTTCACACTCATTTTGTTTTGTTTTTTGTTTCTAATTCTAATTTAAATGCTTCATTTTTTAATTTTCTGATAAAGTTATTTCATTCAATTTTTCTTCTCTTGTGCGACTTGTGGACGGGTTTATTCTGACACTATCTTGTTAATGTCCCCGTGGTACAATTGTGGGTGATCGACGACATAAAACGTATTGTGCGTTTATCTGTAGCAATCCATGGCAGTTGATTGCTCGTAGCTGCAGGTACTACGCTTTACTGAAATGTGAATTGTCGCTGTAAATAGTTACAAGGGAGTTAACTCTGTATTTAATAAGTCATGACATACAAATGAGATAATCCCATATGTCACTCGCAACCAATTTAATGGGGTAAAGGGGGGGGGAACAAAGTAACACCGTTTTTCAAATTACCATATCGATCATATAAGACAAGACACGGTTATTTAAGCTTGTCATGAACATTAAAGTGAAGAGAAAATTATGACAAAGCGCTATTCTGGATGTTATTTTAATTTAAGGACTTAACGTGAAAAAAATGAAAATTATAAAATGTTACTTTTTACCTCAGTGTGGAAAAAAGTAACAATCTGTTGGATACAATGTAATATGGTAGGGTTAACTGTAACAACTAAAATTAGGACGATGAAATCACTCTGATACCTGATTTATGCTTCAAATCCAACTCTATTTAACTTTAACAAACATAAAATGATAATTTGAAAACAGTAATAAAACTGTCTTATACAAAATAAATGAAATTCTAGTGACATGTGTCGATTTTGGATATTCTACTTTCCTTGATTGGTTTTTGTTGATATTCAAGCGATGAGGCGAGAAAAGGATAGTAACACTTAAAATAAAATAACACAAGAACCCATCACGGTGTGAAATAATAATTTCACCCCTATATTTGCGCGTTACTTTTTACCCCGTCTTAATTTGTGCCCCGCTTTACCCTACCTGTAAAAATTTACGATAGCTTTATGGTATCGTTTTTACTTCTTATATTATATAAGTAAGTGATTGTACAATTAAAGACAATTTTTTTCTTTAGTTTATTTTTTTAAAATAAGTTTTGCATGTAGATTACCTTCAGGTTTTAAAGAACATTATTTGCAACTATAAATCTGGGGAAAAGTAAATATCCAATTGCAGAAAATAGTCATTATATGAACTCGGAGATATAAAAATGTCAGAGGATGAATGCTCGCTTCAAAAGATGTGATCTTTTTTTAAATCCTGCACACATAAGACATTCTCTTATAATGTAATGTTTCTTGACTTAAACTAAGGTAAGAGCAGACGACCAAACACAACTGGGAATACTTGCATTATCAATAAAGATGTAATTACGTCACACAGAAAGTATATTTCTTATGCTAAATTAATAAATATCTTTCAGGCCTTTTTTCTCGCACCTTTTTTTTTAGTTTTTCTCTCACGTTCTTTTCTCCCTTTTTTCTTCCATTTCGTTTATTTGTTTTTATTACAATTCTGTTTCTCTTTTTCTTTAGTCATTCTTCTCTCTCTCTCTCTCCCTCTCTCTCTCTCTCTCCCTCTCTCTCTCTCTCTCTCTCTTCCTTCCTCGAATCTCCCCACATCTATTTCTTACCCCATTTACCCTTTTTTAAAAAAACTTCTCCTCAGACTTACCGCTTTTTCTTTTTATATCTTCTAGCTGCTCGTAACTTCTATAGCAGACGATAAATCAAATTCAACGTCAAGCCATGTTACCACTTCATGATCAAGTGTCGTCGCGTATTTATACATGAAACCAAAGGTTGACCACAGCTTACAATCTCATCATGCAATGTAAACCACACGTCCAAATGGAAAGTTATTTTACCCTAATCCTATTTATTTCTGATTAAACACACACACACAAAAGTAAAAAAAGAAAATAGGTATTAAAAAATACAAGCCTTCTAAAAGTTCATTGGTCGACAAAAAATATATCTACGCACTAAAAACTCGATTTAACATCCCTTGATCTAAGGCTTGTGGATCACATGACTATGATGAACTGACTTTTTATTTTTACTGAACGAAATTCAATAAATGATTAAAAAAACAATTCGTGGAGTCCATGTTAAGCTATAGATTTAACTTAAGAAATTAAAAAGTGAGAAACGATAAACCGCGTTAGATAATTTTGATTTTATTAAATTTTGTTAGTTCTAAAAATATAAACTGGACAGGTATCGAAAAACTCAAAACTAGACAGGTATCAAAAACCTCAACTGTTTTTCAAAACCTAGATGATACAGCAGTTTATAGGTGCATCTCCAAAAATCTGAAAGAGCGGGACCTAGTAGCTCCTTTCTCTTCTGACCTCTGACCTAGGCCAGGTAGCTCAATGGGGGAAGAGTTGGCTTGTAAAATTCAATATGGTCCAAAACAAACTAGTAATGTTCCATCACCACTATGTAGACCCTTAATCTACAACTGTCATATCTTATCTCAAGAAAACGTCATGCCTTGATCGTCTCTCTGGAACTCAAGTAGAACTCATGTATCTGATCTGTCGTTAAAGTTGCTGGGAAAATGGTCGGTTCATTGTACCTCTTCAGTAAGTATCTGACTCCCCACCACACACTATACTCTATCAAGAGACAGATCAAACCAAAAAATGGATTATTGCGGCCTTATTTGAACTGGATCTGCCCAGTCCTTATTTGCCTGTCTTGATAGAGTTCAAACGTCTCTGCGCGGATTTTGGGGTGATGATTTTTTCCCACACTACAACCCCTTTCCTACAGTCAAAACGTCGCAAGCCTCTCGCTACTCTATCGCTATTTCCATGGCATGTGTTCAGCTACATTCATTAGTTTTACCAGCCCTGACCTTTACAACTGGGACGCCCCCCCCCTGCCCCAATGGCGAATCATCCTTATTCTCTTAAGATTCCATTGGTAAGATGTAATTTCCATTCGGATAGTTTCTTCCTAAGAACTACTGCTTTGTGGAACAGACTCCCAACAGGATGTTTTCCCAATCACTACAAACTTGACCTCTTCAAGTTTAAGGTTAAGCATTATCTTTCTTACATAACCCCATTAACTTCACTTCTTGCCCTTTTCTTGCGCTCATTCAACACCACACAGTAAGCCTCTACCTTGAGTGACACTTGGTCATTTTATTGAGTGAATATTAATATAAAAAGGTCAGTGCTGACAAGCCTGTTAGTAAAGTACTCGTCAAAATTGATTGGATTATTGACGTATGAAGCTTTGGAAATTATCTATGTTTCGATTATGAATACAAAGGAAATTACAAAACAGATTTACAGCAAGATTTCTAAAACTCCTTTCAATATGATCAAGGAAGTCGGATTTAAGTTGATTGATTGATTCGTTATTTACGGCTTATCAACCCTTTGCAAGTTATTTAAAGTCATAAAAATGTTTAGTGTGTAAGATTATTTTTTGAGATAATTACGATTTAGTGATACAAGTCTTACTAATAAACCCATAGCCAGTGGGAGAAGAGATGGATTCATCCCTTTCCCAAAGGTATTTACGTGTAAGTGAATATAACGAACCCGAGTGGAATTAGAACTCGGCTCTCCGATTAACAATTCCGAGCTATTATCATTACACCACTGGCACATACTGCACTTAGAATACCTGGTATCCCCAAGCGGCCACCCATCTAGGTACAGACTAGCCTCAATGTTGCTTAACTTCGGTGATCGTACGGAAACCGGTATTTCAACGTAATGTGGTCGTAAGTTTTCGGATTTAAGGAACAGACTCTCCCCTTCAATTAGTTCATTAAATCGTGGTTTTGCAATATATTGATACTGTAATACCTACTTATCTTCCTCCGTACAGTGTGTGTCACGTTCCAAAAGAAAAATAAATAAAACTTCACCCACCAAAGGAGTAATAAAAATAACGACAGCATGTCTATGTTTTTCTCTCGTCTGTATTCCTTCCTCTCTTCCTTTCGATTTCACTTTCTTATTTACCTTCTATCTTAGCTTATTTACATATTATTTCCTTGGTCAGATCGGTTGTCGTATAGAAATGAGTATAGCTAATGTCTATAGTGCGCGTGCGCGCGTGTGTGAGTGTGCGTGTGTACAGTTACAACGATCCCCGGAAGAATTGTCGGAAGGCGATGTTTTCATCCTAGGAAGAGCATACAGCTGCTACACTAATCCTTGAAAGAAATGTCGATCCATACGGACATAATTTTCTCATTTTCAACGAGAACTGTTAGTTTCCCAAAAGTTCTTTGGCCAGCAAGAAAAAATGGATTTAAAAGAATATCTATACATTAATAATAGCGTTGTATGTAGTTTACCTATCGCCGTAAGTTGTGCGTTACATTCCACGAGAAAAATAAATCTTCACCCGCATAAAATTGTCCAATAGTGTAAAGGAGTAAGAAAAATAAAGACAGAAAGTTTGTCTATGTTTATCGTTTATCTCTCTGTCTCTTCAGTTTTTTTTTTTGTTTTCGAGTTCATTAGCTTTCTTATTTATCTTACACTATCTCATTTGCATAGTCTTTCTTTCACTTTCTCTTCTCTTGCCTTTCCCAATTCTGTTGTATAGAAATGAACACATGTACAGTTGATGGCTCTAGTGCGCACTTGCACGGGTGTGTGCGTCATTACACTGACTCACAGTAGAAGCGTCGAGACGCGAAATTTTTATTCCAGGCGAAACGCAGATACTGCGCTGATCCTTGACAGAAATGTCAATCCTTAAATAAATTCTGTCGTCTTCTGACCAGCGCGGTTAGCATAGCCTATTTGAACACATTTTGAAAAGAACCAAAAAAAAAAAAAGCCTGCAGAAAACAGTCTAAATTAAGGCTAGTTTAAACAGCGTTTAACGAAGTTAGACGCCTCATCATGAGGCAATTGTTAACGAACTTGGTTCGCTGATCATTACTATTAAATAGTGACATTGATCCTCACTGTGTGTCCCATACTTGAGACTTTATGTCAAAACGAGCTAAGCTTAATAAATAAGTATTTACTACTAAATAAATTTAAGACAACGTCAGCAAAGAACGTACAAAATATTAATAATATAATGGTAATAAATACAATTAATCATGTTCACTTATCTTGTTTTTACAAAATTACAATCTACTCTTTATGAGACTTGATTGTAAAATTACTTAATTTTATAGTTTTTTGAAGAGTGGATGTGATTCTTCGAAACTCAAAATAGAGACAAGATGATTGAAAATATTTTATTATTAATTTCTTTATACCGAGCATTTAATTACAAAGACTGGTTGCCTCAAAAACATTATCTTACTCTGTTATATATATATCGTAATATCTATCTATATTGTCATCCACAGACAGACTGTTTTGCAGCTCATCATCTAGCTGGGATCGAAATCCGACTGAAATGACATCAGTCGGGGATTCTACCACTAAGCCATTGGCGCATGGCAGGGATGAAGGTGAATTTAAGCGTATTTATTTTTAGATAAACACACAGTGAGTGAGAGAACTCGATTCGATTTACCGAAGTGTCTTGCATTATTAGCCGTAATAGTCACTGTTTACAAACCCACACAATAGTTTAATATCTATATTAAAGAATATATGTATATAGTTTAATATCTCTGTATCTATCTCTCTATATATATATAGTTTAATATCTATATTAAAGAATACATATATAGTTTATATATATATATATATATATATATATATATATATATATATATATATATATTGTGTGTGTGTATTTAGGCAGCATTTTTTCATTAATGTATGTTTCATTAAATAATATAAACAAGTTTCGTCTATTTTAATCAAATTCCTTTCATATCGTCTAATAAGCTTAATAACATTATCATTGAAAGACGAGCGTCTTTCAATGATAATGCCTGGTCTGGGTTCGATTCTCAGGATGGGAAGGATGCACACAAATGATGAGTTCCAAAAAGGACGAAACGGCCGCCCAGTGCTTTTCTGCATGTGTAGGCGTTGAAGATTCCTGTTCAAGACATGATGAATCATTATGAAAATTATACAAATCCCCTAATTACTAATCTATCTATCTATCTATCTATCTATCTATCTATCTATCTATCTATCTATCTATCTATCTATCTATCTATCTACAAGGTAACCCAAAAAGTTCTGTCCGTTTTTAAAGGAAAAAAAGAAAACGCTTCACACTATGTGTAACTTATATTTAGTCTTCGAAGTAATTGCCATCGGCATCCAGCACCTTCTGCCAACGTGTCTCCAGCTGTTCAATGCCCTTGAGGTAGAACTCGGGGGGGGGGGGGGGTTGACGCAAAGAAGTCCGTGAGGTCTTTGCGCAAGTCTGCTTCATTGGTGAAGGATTTCCCACGAAGATGATTATCCAGGGAGTGGAAAAGGTGGTAATCGGATGGCGCAAGGTCAGGTGAATAAGGTGGATGGCACAAAGTCTCCCACCCAAGTTGCTGTATGGTATCCCTGACCACTCGCGTGACATACGGCCTGGCGTTGTCATGGAGGAAAAGCACACCTTTGCGATTCACCAGTGCTGGCTCCTTCTGACGCAATGCTGCAAGTATAGGTCTCCAATGACCGTTTGGCCCGTTGGTAGCAGTTCATAATGAACCACTTGACGACCTGTCCACCAGACGCAAAGCATAATCTTGCGTGGGTGCATAGGTCGTCTTGTGGTGTGAGGGACAGCATCCTGAAACGCTTGGGAGTTTCGTACAGAACCCACTTTTCATCACTGGTAAGCACTCGATTGAATAAGGATGCGGTACGATGGCGAGAAAGCAGTGATACACAGGCTGCCATACGTTGTCCCTTGTGGACCTCTAACAGCGTTTGCGGAACCCACTTGCTCAGTTTGTACGTCTTACCTAGGCGGTGCAGGTGAAGTCTGTTTCATCGGAAACGTTGAACAGTCTTGCAAGTTCAACAAACGTTAGACTACTGTCCTCTTTAATGGCCGCCTTCAGGACTCTGTCATTCAAGACCTGTGGTCGTCCACTGCGAGGCTCATCATGGAGAGACAAATCTCCCGACTTGAATTTTCGAAACCAACGCCTTGCAGTACGTTCATCTACAGCACTATCCCCAAACGCTTGACATATACGGCGACTTGATGCAGCTGCTGATAAACCCACTTTGAAGTCGTAAAGCAAACAGCCCCGAACGAGATCTCTAGACACTTCCATCCTTCTCACAGCTGCCCGGCTTATAACTGATGGCTGGGCACGGTGCGCGTGTTTTTTATAACGTTTGATGTTCCTACTTCCGGCTGTTCGAATTTGAAAACAATTGCTACACGTATTTCGTATATATTTCAACTTCATTCAATGACTAATCAAAAAAACAGACAACACTTTTTTGGTTACCTTGTATCTATCTATATAATACAAGTAAAAGGTTTATCACTAAACTGATTGATGTTACCTTCAGCCTCCCGACCCCAGAGTTTTGTAGACGGACCCTCCTGGAACAAATCCGTTCACTCGTCAGGGGTTATCAACAATTGACTTTTTATACTTCTCGATTTTTCTTTTTTATATGCACATTTCCTTGATGAAAGTTTTTTTTTTTATTTTTCGTAGTGCATGTGTTCATTCGGGCGTTAAATACGGAGCGCTTATTTAAATAAATTGTATCTATAAAAATAACATCTAAACAGAAAATATATTAAATAGAAGTCGTACTTAATCCATTCCATTATATGTTGTCATTGTTTACGTTAAGATATGTTTTTTGAGCAGATATGAACTATAGACAAAAATAGTCAAAGATTGTGTGTTTATAAATATCAATTTGAACTTTGCTAACCAGACGCTTCTCTGTAGCTAAATAGTATAGCATGTCAGAATCAAATGAGGGTTTCCGTATAGAAATACAGGTTCGATTTCTCTCGGAGAATGCATATTTTCTATGAAATTTTTCGGTAAATGTAATTAATACTGTTTAATTAAAAACAGAGCATTTACTTAAATAATGAATATTCAGTAAAAATAACATTTAAAGTGATTATATATATATATATATATATATATATATATATATATATAGAAGGTTATTATAGTGGATACTCGTATTTGAAATAGACACGCCGTTTTCATTTTTACTTTAAACAATGTGCATAACGTCTATCGGTCTGCGCATTGGAGAAATCTTAAAGAACACGTTCTCTCCCTACACATGTTTGCGTTTCCCTTTGTGAGAGAAACCACCTTTTGATCCGGTGTGCTCTAGCGCTCGGCTACAGAGAAGCGAAACAGCTCAGCAAGGCTCGATTATCCGTTTTAAAGGAAGCACACTTCCTCATTCTGATATTTTTTCTCGAATTTCCATATTGGTTCAGTATATTTACTGTCTGTTGATCTTCATACCACATTTGTATTGAGGGTTTTATTACTACAGGGTGATTATACTTGTTTTTTAACCTTATTGATTAGGATTTCTTTTCCAAACAGTATTAGTTTTAATTCAAACTTGTATCCATACTTTATAAGAAAACACTCAGCTGGTGTTTCGACCATGAACATGCCCAGGAAATGAGCAAGATAAACGAAAAAGATGTTTATGTTCATTAATTTAGCGTGTTTGAAAACATGGCAGTCTGTAAAAAAAGAAAGGCTTTTTTTTATTGGAAGTGTTTCTGATTTTAACAGTAACACGAGAACATCGTGTCGAATCGGAGAAAGCATCACCTTAGATAATTTCACGAATAACATCTTCGAAACGAGTACTGGATGATATACAGTTTACATAAAAATCACGAAAAAAAAAACAAAAAAAAACATTCGGGATTAAAATGCAAGGATATGAAAAGAATGAACGAAAAATTATTTGTAACGACACTTGTTTTTTTGTTTTTTTTTTGACGCCTGAATCAAGCAAACCATTTTTTTTACCTATTCAGTATGTCATTTATCCATGTTGTCTGAGAAGGAATGTTTATTTCTAATTCAACAATTTCTGAGCGGAGAATGGAATATCGATATACAAAAATAAATTGTGAAAAAGAGCAATAAAACGAAATAAATAAAATAAAGTGCGAAACGCAACGAAATAAAATAAAAATGAATGGCAAAAAACGCAACAAAACAAAATAGAGAGCAATAAAACGGAACAAAATAAGATAGAGAGCAATAAAACAAAACGAAATAAAATGAAGAGCAATAAAAAGAAACAAAATAAAATGAAGAACAATAAAACAAGGTTGTTCTGTACCAATTTTAGCTTATTTTGATGCTAATCGAAACGAGGAAGGTAAGATAATGCTACGTCACTCTTCCGGTGGGAAGGGTTCGACTTTACAAGTTCTAACTTCACATACTGATTTTTAATGAGGTAAGTTTTCTGTGCTTTACAATCCAAACATTAATAAACAGACTATTAAAATTCGGTCTATTTTCAAACCAAGGCGTTAGAGATTGTTAGCGCTACTATCACAGTTACAATTAAAATTGAGCTGTTCGGGTAGCGTAGCGTTATCGCTGCAGAAAACATAATCGGTGAGCCGAGTTCAAAATCAAAAAGTCTGTTACATTAACTTTCTTTCACATACCTTGGGAAAGGCATGAGCCCATCTCTTCTGACTCTTCATACAAGTAGGCTGGGCTAAACAGCAGAGTAGACTGGGATCTCTAGCTCTGGGTGGCAGACAATTCAGGAGAACCATTATTTTGAATTCAAAACCGTGCAAAAAGCAACGTGAAAAAAAAACAACACTATTTTCACGCCATTTTACATATAATTTTAAGTAAATAGTCACGAGGCCCAAGAGCTACTCAAGTTAGAGGGTTATTGAGTGAGGTTGTTATATAGAAGTAAAAAGTGGAAGTAAGTACAACTTATGAGGATATGTAGGATAGATAACCGTAAACTTGAATAGGTTAAGACTGTAAGGATCGGGGAATCATCCTCTTGGGAGTCTGTCCTGCAAAGTAGCGGTTCTAGGAAAATAAACTTCTTTCTTATGAATGTAAAACGAAGGGAATGAGGACGATTCGGCTCTGTCAATGTTATCATTGATAACTCTCTCCTCCAATTTGCATACCCTAGTTACTATATTCTTAAAACTTGATATAATGCAAAAATATCACAATGATAAAATTGGTCAATAATTATTTATAACTATTTATATTGGGACTTATGCTTGCAATTACAAGTAATCCATAATAATATTTTAAATTTTGAAATCATATTTATTTTTGTCATGTGAATTTTTTGAAACTGTTTCTAAATCCTTGAGTGTCTTTCAATCATTCCGCCTCACCAGCTATTCTCTTCTGCCACACCTATGAGGCGCGTCGTACCGTTTGGGAGCCACTAACTTACGCCCTGAAGTGACATGGCATTTAAACTAAAAATAATATTTCAATTAAAGGGTCATTTCGTCCATTCTTTTATTTGGTTTAGTAATTCAAGATGTCTGTATTAAGATAGTTTTCTTAACAAATTTATATTCATGGTAAAAAATAAAAATAAGGTGCAGATTAGGTTCATTTAATCTAAAACCCGAAATCGGCAGGAGGTCATCGCTCAGACGACGGGCAATCTTTTATCGTTCGAGTACTTTGGCCCCTGAACTCAATTTTGTTCGAATCACTAGCCGCATATCCGAACAACAACCCCCTTCCGTTTGTTTATTTTGGTCAAGCGAGGTCGGTCACGGAAGGCATTTTCTACCGTCGTTAAATATATCTGTCACTTGTGTTTGTTAAAGAGACGGGAGAAAAGACGCCACATTTTCGGGTAGGCGAATTTGGCTATCCATCAAGGAAGGAAAATCTGATTATATTTATTTAAGAAATTTAATGCGATCATCCGGAGGGGAAAAAAAGTCCGACTTATTCGTTGCCGAAGAGGTTTTATTTTCGAAATTTGCACAAAACATCGCCGTAAATATTTCAAGTTTGTTTTATATGATGCCCAAAGCAAAAACCTGCAATACTCACGAAAAACCTGTATTTTTTTCTACATTTCGTTTAACTTCCACTAAGCAAATTTGGCCAAAACGGTGAGATAGCAACAACAAAGATGAAGACAATAGTCTGAATATAAATAATGTAAATAATGATAACTCCTCATCCCAGGAATGCAGACAGAAATTATGTAGCTGTATGTTTTTTTTTCTTTTTTTTTTGGTAATTTTATTATAACAATTATTATTTTGTATATACATTGAAAGCATTATATATGTGATGGCGGGGGAGGGGGGTTACTCACCTAATAACCTATTCCATTGAATTGTTTAATATTTGTGACATTTTTTTTAATATTTTCTGGTCTTTACTAAAAATCAAAATGAAATAATGTAGGAAGCCAAATATCGTTTGGGTAAACAAAGAACTTTCCATGCTTAAAGGTCTTACGGCCACAATCAGATTGAAACATTGGTTCCCGCACAATCACCGAAGTTAAGCAACACGGAGCCTGGTCAGTACTTAAATGGGTAACCACTTGGGAATAACAGCTGCTCTAAGCTTAGATGTGTGGGTGGTGTAATGGCTTGGAACTGTTAATCGGAGAGCCTAGTTCCAATTTCTGTTGGGTTGGTTATATTCACATTTATTCAAGTTTTGTTAAGCCATAAAAAACACTTATAAGCTTGGATGTGAGGGTGGTGTAAGAAATAATAGTTAATCAGAGAGCCGGGTTCCAATTTCAGTCGGGTTAGTTATATTCACTTACGCGCTGGGAAGGTATGAATACAAATCTATTACCCCCCATCTATATATGTTAACATTTTTTTTATTCTGAAAATGTATTTTTATACTTTTAATTTTGGAGGTTCATTAGCTGAGTCCCTAACAGATGCTATTATTATTATTATTATTATTATTATTATTATTTGTGTATGTTATGTTTCCTGCTTTGTATCCTATAGAGCCGGGTCCAAACTATGGTTCTTAGGCCCTGTATGAGAATTGTCATTTAATCTTCTTAGATGTTCCTAGTAGATCTTCTGGGCAACATCTATGTTGATGTTACCTGGGACACTGTTCGTAAAATTGTCCATTCCTTTTCTCACGAGGCCCAGGGACATTTAATGCCGAAATTCAATTTGGGGGAAGCTTGAGTAATTTTTTCCTTTTTACAAAAATCTATTGCAGGTAATTTATTTTTCTTTTATAAAAATCTGTTACTGGTAATTTATTTTAAAAATATTTATTGTTGGTATTTTTTATTCTGAAAATGTATTTTTATACTTTTAGTTTTGGAGGTTCATTATAGTATCTGTTAGGATCCCATAGCTGGGATCCTAACAGATACTACCACCCTGGGTCATGATGGACCTGAGAAAAAACAGCAATTAAAAAGTGATTCTACACTCCTCAAATCCTCCTGATCAGAGGCCTTGCTGCCGGATGTAGTTTATCGTCATCCCCAGGACGGAATTAATTCGAACGTACGTTATGTCCTGCCAATATCTCATAAATAATGAACTATTCCGTTTTAATCACGAGGAAAGACGGAAAAGATATATCAGAGATGCTCTTTTGGTTCAGTGAGAGAAAAAAAGAACGAGCTGAGAAAGAAAGAAAGAAAGAAAGAAAGAAAGAAAGAAAGAAGAGAAGAGAAGGCGATAACACTCTTATGTGTTTGACGTCTGCTTCAGTGAAATTGAAAAACTTGTCAATTGTTAATATTTTCATTTGTACCCTCTTACTTCTTTAAATAATGACCTGCATTCATATTTATGATTATTATTGCAATATTTTGTTAAAGTTGTCAAGCTCAAGTATTTAATGAGCCAATAAGGGAATTTTCCACGGGTACTCTATAGCCATGGAATTCTCAATGAGTTAATTTATTCATTAAATATTATGATTCATCAGAAAATTAAAATGGGAAAACCGTGAAATTTCCAGAAGTACGACGAGTTAATTTTATTTATTTATATTAGAGTCGCACATTAATTTGATCAATGGAAATTCTGTCTTTGAAGTTTGCTGTCAACAGAACTCATAAGTCAAGGGTTTTCGAAGAATACTTGCAGAATAAATGATGGTAGTTTCTGGAGGTCTACAAGTTTGGTTTCAATTTCAATTTTCCCTGAACGCTCTTTCAAGTTTCTCGGAGGGATTCCAAGCGCAGCCCATTGCTACAGGGATTATTTGAGTCATTTTCCATAGCTTCATTATTATTATTATTATTATTTGTATGTTATATTTCCTGCTTTGTATCCTGTAGAGCCGGGTCCAAACTATGGCTCTTAGACCTTATAGGAGAATTGTCATTTAATTGATAGCACTTTTCTTAGTATATGAGATGTTCCTAGTAGGGTGATCTTCCGGGCAACTTTTATGTTGATGTTACCTGGGACACTGTCAGTAAAATTGTCTATTCCTTTTCTCACGAGGCTCCGATTAATATTGGTACAGACTCAGTCTTCATTCCCCACATCCTGTTAATCTCGATCTCCAGGTCCTTGTATTTAGACAATTTCTCGATAATTTTCATAGAGGTGTTTCTCTCAGATGGTACTGCTATGTCAATAAGCATACACTTCCTGAATTTCTTGTCTCTTATGATAATATAAGGTCTGTTGGCTTTTATTTCCTTGTCAGTTTGAATTGGCATGTCCCAAAAGATAGTTACATCCTCATTTTGGGTAACTGTGTTTGGTTGCTACTCATACCATCTCTCAGTGGTTTCGATTTTGTGCTTCTTGCATATCTTCCACTGTACGTATGTTATTAACTTGTTATGTCTGTGAGTATATTCATTTTTTGCTACTTCTGGACATCTTGAGATAATATGGTCGACAGTCTCATCATATTTTCCGCAGATTCTGCATTTCGGGTTAGTTCTAAACTTGATTATTATTATTAGTAGTAATAGTAGTAGTTGTCGTAATATTAATATTTCCTTTTATTTCTGTTGTATACACATTCCCTTCCGGGTCCTAACCAGAGACCTAAGGTCAGAAATGGCACTGTTTCAAGTACGCCAAATATGGCATTTCAAACTGGTGAAATTCTGGTGTTTCCACTTTTTGATTTCTTTCAGGATCTGTATTTTGATACAAATGACATTAAATTTTATTAGAATTACATTTCAATTAAATACTTAATCGTTTTCTACTATATATATATATATATATAATAAAAAAGATGGTCTTAAACACTAATATTCCATGGTCATAATTTATTCCATTGGAATCGTAAAAGTACAGGCCATCAAATCATCAGACCATCCAGTACAAATTCAAATGAAAACAGAAAAAACAACTCTGGAAATCAAAACAGAATTTAGAGAAAGTATAAGTATGAGGGGAGGAGATGAAACCGCTGTCTGAGTGTTGTCAATTTCTAACTGAAAAGTTTCAAAAAATAATTTTGTAACCTAAAAGCTTCGAAT